>OV884012.1:124660390-124710285 GCA_930367205.1 Acanthosoma haemorrhoidale
TTTAAATAAGCATTATTTCATTATATCTATGACTTAATAAAGTTAAAACAAAGCCGTCGATGAATTTTCGTTCGTATTTCTTATGACCTTAACCTCTAAGTTAATTGCAGTATCTGATGTTTTATATTTAATTCATGTAGGAGCTAATTATCTAATGAATATGATAACTACCCAATTACCATTTACACGGTAAAACAATAAGAGCTATTCAGGAAGTGAACGGAAGTTCACATTACAAGTCAAAGGAAGCGAAGCGTCATAAATAGAAACGTCCAATGTCTAAGATAAGTGGGGGAAACCTTTCTGAAGGACGTATTGTTAGCTGGAGAGCAAGGATGATGTTTTTTACTGCGGGAACATTTTATTGAGCATTATTGCTGCCAAGCGGCATCCTACCAGAATCAACTAGCAACCACGTAAGGCCGACTCCTTCAAGCGACTGCTGTGTTCAACTCCCAAGCCAGTTTGTATGCGGGTGGCATTCTGGACGATTGTTGCTATGGCAGAGACAATTTTGGAGCAGGGAGATTTTCGTTAGCATAGGCCAGAATGTAACGGTAACTGGCTCTTGGTGATTGTGCAAAAGATTTACTCTAATGTGCGAATAGGACCTCCTAATACCATGCCAATATGTTAGCTTTCAGATAACTATCAATGAAAAAAGATAGAATAAGCTGAAGTGAACCTCACTCGAATTTCGTATCTTACAAAATATTTGGCTGAACAATATCAAATTCCATTCGCAAGGTCCAAGAAGAAATCAATATTTTTTTCTCCCACAGAGCTTGACCTATAACAGATTCGATCTTCTTTTTTTATATAATTTTATAATAGTCCTAAACCTTAATAAGCAACATTAATTGCTTGCAGTCAACTTCTTCCTAAGATGATAATATTATTGTTTGTCCCTCAAATCTGTATTTATGATGGTCCATAAAGGACCTATCTGGACCCATTAATACCTGGCCGTCGCTCCTGGTGTTGTTTGGCCAGCTTTCACCTAGGCAACCTCTATTTCTTAATATTGGCTCTGATATCATTTTTTTTTTATTTATTATTTAAATATCTAACAATCTTGATCAGAAGCACAAATTAAAATTTAACATGTGTAGGTCACTGAGACCATATAAATTTACCCTGAAATAATATTTTTTAATGTTAGTTTAATACATGATGGAAATCTAAAAGTAGGAAAAAGTAACAAAACCATACATAAGAAAACAAAAAAATAAAAATAATGCTAATACTCAATGAAATTAAGTTAAGTAAATATTAAGTTATTTCAACAGGATTTGTTTGTGGTTCTTTGAAGGAATGCTTACTTTAATTGCCGATTTCCCCGATAATTGCAGATCTGCTAGCATGGTAGCTGTCTTGGTGTATCGAGGGTAATTGTTAACTATATGCATAATGATGTTTTGTATGAATTCCAATTTCCTGTAATTTGAAGCAAAAACGTAACCCCAAGGTGCAGCAAGTGTTTATCTAGTATTAATTTGTTTTCAGAGTTCAGTTTTGATTTTATTCTGAAATAATAAATTTAAAAACAAAAATGAGGCCATTGCTCCTTGGGTCTGCTAGTCTACATTAGGTATGTAACTTTGAAGAAGATGTAAAAATCCACTTGGAAAATTTTTTTGCCAGTAAAGAGAGGAAATTCTTTGAGGAATTATGAATCTGCCCATGAGATGGCAGAAGATAATGAAACAAAACGACAATTATATCATTGATTGAATAAACCGCTTTGTGTTTGAAAGTTGTGTCTTATTTTGGCTTAAAAGACCGAACGCACTTTTTGGCCAAACCTTTACACCACAGGGTGAAAGGATGCAAACCATCAGGACCAAGGTGCATGTCTGTGTCTAATGCACCTCCTTTGTTTGACATCTTTGATTCCTTTTTTTTAAAATATATTGCTTCATTCTATAGACACCAGGTTCTGCACCCACATCAGTTATATTAAGGAAACTTATTGATCGTGCTCAAAAAATAACATTCACAATGTTCATCCAATTGTTTTTGTGAAGATAACAGCTGAGCATATTTAGGAGTTAATTTACCTTATGTAAAATTCTAGTCTAGACAAGCTGTGACCTTGACGGTAATTATCAAGTTATTCTAAAAATGATGCAATTACCTATATCTACACTGGGCGAGGCCTGTTAAAAATGCAGGACTTATTGAATACACAGAACTGACCCATGACAGTCAGCGTTTTTCTCATTAATGCCGAGACAAATCAACAATAAATTGACTCTTCAGAATATCCTTACATTCATTTTATTATTGAATTTCATATGTTATTTAATTAGTGTATATTAATTATTTATTTATTATTACTGTATCGAATTCGTAGTGGTTAGCCCACTTTACTACTAACTAAGAAGACCCAACTACAAGTCCTAGTTCCCAAAAGATTTACTTTGCGAGTACGTTCGCTCAGCCTCGTGAGGAAAAATGAGTTCGTATTTGAATACAGAAAGCATAACACGGCCTATCTCTGTCCGTATTTTTTATGTGATCTATTAATTCATGATACTTTTGTATGTATTAGTGTGCATTCATGATACTTATTTGCGTATTAATTTGTATAGTAAATTATATTATTCATTTTCGTTCTTTTCCGTTTTTATGTTGATTTAAAATTTTATAAATGTCATTTTATCGATCAGTTTCATGCACACATGCATACATCAAAACGTAAGTATAAATCTGAATAGCATATAGGTTATTTTATGTTGCCTACACGCGAAATATCGATAGTAAAATACTAATATTAACATTAATATATCTTTTTGGTGGGAAATTTAGACGTGATAAGCATTTTAAAAACAGATCTATCAAGACCATGATTAATATTATCAGTTATAGCTGTAATCATTGTTTGGTTAGATTGATGTAATTCTTTATAGATAAAAAAACAAAACAGGAGACGAGCACTTAGATAATTCACATTTCCGCTTTGACGAGTCTACTTAAATACAAGGGCGTCAGCTGACAAAAAGGTTCTATTCAGAGAATAGCTTTAGACGGATTCCTTTTAGGAGAGTTTATCGATAAATCTAAATTTGTGGACATTATCCACAAATCGAATACAACTGACTCTGTTTTTGTTTCAAGAATAACAAGTGAATGACAGCTACAACCACCATGATGAAATACAAATAAGTATTCGACAGTCGATTTCCTAATTCCTGTTTATGTCCAATAATGCTAAGCTGTTTCTCTATTTAGAGATTGCATTTTTAAAATGTTAAGTTGCTATTTTACGATGAAGTTTCGCACTTTTGTAACCACATCTCACTACAACACAAGTTGTGTAACGTGATATTCAGGTAAAAGGTAAAACTGGAAACTAGGATAAAGAGTATTTCTTCATTCTTAAGGGCCAGAGGTTAAGAGAAAGCTACGAATTGTTTTGCCTTTTTTCTCTCTCGACATTTTGTTCCCACACTCGGCAATGTTACGGGATTAATTAAATAAACAAAACAAAATGTACCTTAACATTGTCATAAGTAAATTAGAGGATCGAAGGCCCTACATTCTTTTCAATAATATCTTTTTACAGACAAAATTTGGGTACATAAATCTGTAATGAACTAACACATAAACAAGGCGTTTAGCTACGAGTATAAACCCAAATCATGCATGAATAGATCATACTTTATTTTATTTAATTACTTATCTTTAGTTACTGAAAATCGGGTTTCCTTAAAAAATCCATCAAACCCGGAACAGATAATTTTTTTATGAGCTCCCCAAACTTTTTTATTTATATATCTTTCAGATTATTTTTCCGTTATCGTATGTATCGGTTGTATCTATCTTATTTATGTATGTATTGGACCCTGGTGTCTACCGGGCATTGGGCTGACAAAGTCTATTGGAAGCTGTAATTTGAAAAAAACAAGCAATTATCTCGAAAGGCTTTACCAAACGTCTAACCCAACATTTATACGAAATTTCAATAGGTTTTCTTCAGTTGTTTTTTATAGATTTTTACTTAATTTTATAATGGTTTAAAGTAAACCCTATCTATTCATTTGGAAAATATTTTCCATTAATTTTTTTTTAAATACTTTTTTTTGCTAAAATTACAATCTGCCTTTTATAAGGCAATAAGTAATTAAGATAAATGCTCTCATTCATACCATATTTACAGTTCATCATTCACTCGCTCATTCATACAATTTTTACATACTGAGAGTATATAGTAGCTAGCTGATAAACAGGATTTTGCTAATAGACCAAAACTAAAAAAGATAGGCCTGCAGTATAAAAAAGGAATTCATATACGAGTACCATTTTCATAATGATACAATCGACGAACAAAATCCCTGAATCGCTGTATGTCATTTAATTTATATAAACTTGTTTTAATGACGGATTATTATAATTAAAACGGAGTATGAAAATCTATATCCATCAAAACAAGAGGATGGTTTATTAATTAGCAGGGCCTAGTTGAGCTCGGAAGTTATGTCATCGTGGTGGGAGTTATTAAATCCACAAGCCAGTCTACGTGTTTAGAATCCTCCATCCATAATATATAATTCTTATTCACAATATTGACATTATATTTATTCATAACTTAACTATACACTTCTTTTTAAACTTGATTCAATCGAAGGATCTAAATATAACTAATAATTCGCACATATTTTTTGTACTCACCTCTCATATCTTCCTGAACCAGTTAAATTACTTCTTCTTTCATATTCACACTCAGTTTACTATAATAAATTTTTAGACTCAAAAAGAATTAAATCTTATTTGAAAAAAGAGAAAATGTAACGGCCGTTGCTAACGCTTCCAGTCCTTAAAACCACAAAAATCAAAACCATTCCATAACCACAACTTTCTTCGAATTCACAGCTATCTTGTCATTCCGTTACTGTTCATTAGATCGTACAGATACTTTCCAACAGCCCTAGATCATTTTATTCACATTCTAAAAGAACGAAACTATTTCAATAGTTATAATAACAATTATTATTAATTTAGGCTCATATATAAGTTTAAAATAACATTATGTAGTAAACAATTATGTCGTTACCTTATCATGCGAGTTTAATATAGAAATAATAATATTAAGTGGATAGAGATTTTCTAGACGAAAGTTGGTAAAAAGTACCAGAGCCGACCGTCATAAAAGTGGGATCTTTTTCATCATTTGGATTCATATAAAAATTTTAAATATATTTCATTAAATACTTCCAAACATTGAATAAAGCATATTGTATTGTAAAATGTAAAGTATTGCAATGTAATAGAAAATAATATTTGCTAAACGAATTTTTTTCCTATTGATCACCACGTTTATTTATTAAGGCAAATTACTTTGGGTTAGATGCAATTGGGATAATAATAAATTGATTAAATATTATTTAACAAAACATACTTTTAATATCAATTTCCGTAAATGCTCAGGATTTGGTAGACGAATCAAATCTGTTAGTAGTTGAAATCGTAGAGGCATGGTGCTGAGAGTAGGCCAGGTAGATAGAAAAGGAGGTGGTATGTATCCATAGAAAGATACAATCCTTATATATCACCTTACATTTTATGTATTGGATGCAGTAGAAAATATTAGACTGGTATATTGGTATGCAAGTAAATTTATAGAATAAGAAAAGACCCTCGTTCACTAAATTTATTGTAGATTTTAGCATTTTAGCTTCTGAATATGCAAAATAAATGTTAAATACTAAAGTCAGACATGATGCAGCACAAAATTAAGGATTTTGGTAAAACTAAGAAATCGATTTCAATGACAGTTTTAATAGCTTTTTTCCCCTTTCTTGTATTTGTTTTTAAATTAAAGGTCAACATTTTTGCTTACCTAGAATAGTCTTTTGTGTCAATATCGCAAATCCCTAGAAGTGTAACCCTTTTCTGCCAGTAATAATGAAAGCCCAAAGTTTTAGCCTTGTTATTGATAATTGTTACATGTGCCAAAAAAAAAAAAAATGGCGACGCACATAAATCTATCTTTGATTTAAAATATATCAGGGAGTAAGTATGAGTACTCCGGACATAGAGCCGTAAGTTAAATTTAAATCCTGTGCATGCCACAGGAGTATACGAGAAAAACAAAACAATGCATGAAGTCTCTTGCTCAATTGCAAAGAAGGAATAAAAGATTGTTCTTGCCTTGTGACCATGTCAGGATAGACCCCATTGGCGGCTATGCCAAAAAAATCTTCGATTAAGTTGGGATCGAAGTTGGCACTCCTAGCAGAATCTGTTCTCCTCATCGACTCTTTGGAAACAATTCAGTATAAGAATGTAGTGTATGGATAACGTATAGGCATATCATACTGAGCAACGTATGTCACATATTAATTTATGCGTATCTCAAGGAATCTATAACTGGTTTACATATTATTTGTATTCACTATTGATGAGTGTAGCGACCACTAACTACATAACATGAATCACCCTATACTCTATTGTATATATATTGTAAACGAATGCAAATAACATTACCAAAATATAAATCATTGTAAATGTGGTAAACAATAAACATGCAGCCGGGAGCCAATTAGTTATATGAGCTGGAGCAGTAGCAGGTACTAAGCGACCCGAAACGCCGAGAGACCCTTACCCAGGTCACCTATCGAGAACAAAGAAAACCACATACTCAACTGGCATTGGGTACAGCAAAACCAAAGCTGATTGGCTACTGACGAAGCCAGCTGGGTATTTAAGACCGGCGGTTTGGGGCCTGTATACCATTCTGCTGACAACTAACTGGCTCGTGGCTGCTCTGATGTAAACTCTGAAACTTGACTTTTTCATTATGAAAACCTCTGCATCTCTCTCTCCTCACCTCGCTACGTTTTAGACCGGCGTTGTCAGACCCCACATCTTCCTAGTGGGAATCTCTGCCTTCGTCTCGCTAAATCTAGCACCTCCTTGGGCGAGACCTCTCCCTAGTGGACAACGGTTGTCGTGGTCCTGCAAACTTACCAAGCAGTGTTCCCCACGGCGATTCAGTCTGCCTCTCTCCGGTTCACACTCACCGTAACTAGGCACCCCCCTCGTGACGACCCGACAATGAGTTTTAACTAATGTTTGTCACCCCTATTTATTAAAATATGCCATTATATAATTCTAACTAACTTTCTTATTTTCTATTTCCATCTTATTGTTATTAAACGATTGATTAGTATACCCGGACTGAGGCGGAGACACAGAAGAAGAATCATTAGATTCCGCTGTTTGATGGCAGCGGGTCAGGACCCAGAAGGCCAGCACATGCGAGATTGCTGTGTAGGCCGGCCAAATAAGTAAGTAAGCAACATTAGTATGCGAGAGTGTTGAAGCCAAGGCTGACTGGCAAGCGGGTTTCTAGGCCTGGCAGGGATTTGTGCTGTTCCATCGGTACAACTTTATCGACGGACTCATGTATAGGGTAACATTTCTAAACAGCCAACGATCAATACTTACAAACCACAGACTCAGCCCGGGTGCTCACACACTCGTGTGTTCCGTCGGATATGACTTTCTATTGTCGTAATTTTTTTATTACCTTTGAATTAGTACAAGTTTTATAACAAAAACTTTTATTTTGCTTGAATGAGTAGTAAATTTTATTGGTTCCTTTATTCTTTAATAAGATAAACAGAAAATACGTGACTTAATTACTATTAGTTACATAACAGTACATTTTACTGAGCAAATCGATAGTGTATATCGGAGATTTCATATTGGCTAAAAGTTAGAAAGATATGGATCTCTAATTGCTGAGGTTCTCTCAGAGCAACACTGAGCTCGCTGGAGAACAATAAGTGCAATATCCCTACACGTCCCCTTTAAAGAAGAAATAACTTTATCACTACTGTCGAGACAATACTAGTTTTCAGTAATATATTGTAATTTTTTTTGTACAGGACGTGGTTAACTCTTACATTCTCCACTCATTTACACAACGGGACACATGACTTACCACAAATTTATATTTATGACCCCCCATAAATTTCAAAATACTGACATTCCAGATTACTCCAGTAAGTACACACACGACCATTATGTCCATTATTCTGAGGCTAAACAAGGGTTACATTTGTTAAAAATGTATTCAGTACAAAGTTAGTTTATATATGCCATAGAATTGTATTAGTAAATCAAACACACGAGTTTAAGTACACGAGTACACGAGAGTAATATCAAACACAGGACATGGTCAAGGTACACCTTTTGCCTTTAATAACTTTATAAAATAACAGGTAAATATTCATCTAATCAAAAAATCTACAGAAGTTGTATTGGGGACTCAAATAAGTCATATATTTTAAATTTTCACAAGCAACTCAAGATGAAATTATCAATTTCATTTCTTAAAATAAACAGCATAAATAAATTATAAACGTTTGAAGATCTAATATAGATAGAAAACTATCCATAACCCCTTCAAAATATGAAGGTTTTTGATTTCTTGCATTTAGGAAGCTTTATGACGGTATAGCCTTAGGTACTAATCCTTGTAACTAATAATATATCAGTTTAAGGAAACGTCGTGTTTTAAAATTCAATAAACCATATACCGGACATGAACAAAAAACTCTTTTCTGGTTCATTCCCTAGCTGTCAAGTTCAAACCATCTAAAACTTTAGCTATGGTCCGATGGAAACGTTCAAAAAGCGGAGATCTAGGAAAAAACAGCGACCGGGTTTTTAGCTGTTTTAAGGCCAATTTGAATTTAAAGCTACTTGATAATTCAAGCCCTTCTTCTTTTGACAATGTCTTGAAAATTTACGTTTATGAAGTCATCATGCATGACTATAAACGTAAATTTTATGTGTGGGAAATAATTAACTTTCGCGAAGTGAGTTTTGAACAGGGTTCAATGGGTTTTTTTATGTCAATAATTTAGCTATTAATTTTTATTCTAGTGCCGTTTTCAGCAACGGGATAGTTAAAGAAATATTTTTCGTTATGTTCGTTATGTCAATGACTCTTTGTAATAATAGTCTACTTAAGTCTCTACTAATATTGCATATTATTAAGCAGGGCGGTAATTTAATACCCTACCTTAGTAGTTGATTTTTTTTTTAAATTGACAATTTATGAATTCGCTTCATCTTCTTTTATGGAGTTGGCAGTACTTTGTATGCCTCTAGGCCAAGACAGGGGTATCTAGCCAGAATCGTCTGACAGAGTTGCGAAAATACATATGTGTATATATATATATATATATTTAAGTTATATATATATATATATATATCTATGTAGCACATGAACCTATTTCACATGTATGCATACATAAAGCATAAGACATAAGGTTTCGCTAGGTGTACCCGTACCAATTGAAACATGCCGGATGGCCTCGCTCCAGGGACACCCGTGTACCCTTACCCATGCCTAGGCAAAGCACTCTATTCCACCTTCAATAGTAACAACAAACTGATAGTACTATTTCCTCATATCCCATATACATAAGACTAATCGCCACTAGGCGTCCGGCACTAAAATAAAATGATTGTTAGTATATTGGTTGTTAGTATATAGTTTGATTCTTAAATAATAAAAACAAGTTATTATTGGGCATATCAAGGAACTCTGGACGATTTATATTCGATTATACATCGTAAATTATAAATGGATACACTTATATAGGCCACTTGCTCGCCTACAGTGAACCTTCAGACATCTCGCGAATGTCAAGTCCATTATTCTGAGGCTAAACAAGGGTTACATTTGTTAAAAATGTATTCAGTACAAAGTTAGTTTATATATGCTATAGAATTGTATTAGTAAACACAAGATTTCATTGTACAGTTATATTTAAATGTTTTGCATATTTCTAGATGTCTTGAAAAAAATGTTTTTAACGGATTATAGGTTTCATCTGGAAAACACAGTTAAATAAACAAAATTATAAAGTAATACTTCACCTGATGGAGGTAAATTACCGGTCCATAACTAAAAAAAACAAGACAACCACTATCTATAGCCAACCTTTACACATTATAACAAAAAAATGACAGGGGCAAGAAGGATTGATGTTGTTGATCCCCACATAATCCAGCTGGCTGAAGTTCCCAGCCTAAAGGAGATCCGACAATTATCGCCTGAGTAAGAGAGATGTACAGTATCTGCAAACGCCCAAAATGACCGAGCAACATGATAAAACACTATTACAAAAAATAGATATCCACTAAGGGTGGTCTGAAAAGTTTCCGACCTAGCAAAGCTTTTATTTATTTTATTATCATCTTCACGATGAGGTCGGAAACATTTCAGACCACCTGTGTATTCATTGAGAAAAACAGTGGGGGAAGCCAGGGATGGCCTTAAAAGTAATCTATCTACTTGATTCACAGGAGAGGAAGGCGGTGCGAAATTTTTGGCTATTGAGTAGATAATGGAGGGCCTCTTCCAAGTATCTTGGACTTAATTTTGTCTGCAAGCTCGTCAAATGAATTAACACTCATCTGAAAGTAATTGAAAAACTTATCTTCGTTTTCTCCCCATATCTATTCCGTTAGCAAATGTACGTTTTATACCAAAGGCTAGCAAAAATTACGCGTTGTATCGATATACATTCATCTTACCACAACATGCTACGGCACCGCAGCGGCAAAAATCCCACGTGTTGGAGAATTAATCCCATTTTGAAGGGGTTATGGAGAGTTTTATATCTATATTAGATCTTCAAACGTTTATAATTTATTTATACTGTTTATTTTAAGAAATAAAATTGATAATTTCATCTTGAGTTGCTTGTGAAAATTTAAAATATATGACTTATTTGAGGCCCCAATACAACTGCTGTAAATTTTTTGATTAGATGAATTTGATTCAATGATACCAGCCTAATGACCTCGATCTATATTTTAATTCCCCAACGATAGAATATATGTGACTGTTATTATACATTTATTGTATTGAAAAATTGTGATAACATATTTTGTAAAGGGTTTAATAAACTATCGTTATGATGCTAGGGTTTGGAAGGACTGTATTATGCATGAAGTGTTTGAATATTCATATCGCTTTAAACGCTAATTAACCGTTCAAATGAACAAATTGTTCCAGATAACCAAAGAAGGTAAAAACTACTGAAGCAGCCTCACTCCCCAAACAAGTTCCTAAAATGTATATTTGTGAACAGACTTCATAATAATAATTTTCATCTAAATAATTTCCCATCACTAAGTTTATAATTAAAGTAAATTAGAGAAGCCACATAATTTGAAAACTATCATTTTATGTTCTATGTATGGATGATCAATATTAAAACCCATTATAATCTTGATAATAATCGATTTTCCTCCGAGGTCAATGTTAAACGTTTTTTTTTGTGGAGCGTAAAATGTTTTTTTGTTTTTAGTTCTTTGCTCTAATGATTGAACAGCAAAATATCCTTTCGTGATTGGAACGATCAGAACCATTACAGAAGATAAACAACCTCTAATGATATGTGTGTTATTTAGACAGCAATGAATCGATAATTATAAAAGTTACGCTTTTACGCTGATAATTCCAACTAAATCTTACATATTTCAACGGATAAATCTCATTAGTTGGAAAGGAAACGTACACTAATTTAAAATTTAACGATCGGTTTGGAGAATTGATTATATTTTGACGACCTGTCGATCAAACTAAAAACTACTTTCCTTCTATCATATTGTTTTACCACTTAAAACACTATTATATAAAATTTCTAATTTAGAAATCAAGAGACCACAGAGAAAATAAAACTTGCTTTAATACTTTCAATATTGTTTGTCACCAATAAGGAATTTAATTCTAAATGCGGACAGGATGACTTACGATAGTGCCTTTTTATACTTCTCGATACTTGAATGTTATGCCATTGGGGCAAAAATAAAGCCTGATTGGGGATCGGCAATTCCTTGGTCGAATTGTCGATCCCCATCGCTCTTCGTTCACCGAAGGTTAACCTGTTAACGTGTCAAATAGATAAAAAAGTATTTATTAAATATCCTCAATTAGTTAATCTTGGCTTTTAGGATTTCTCGCTATTGGGATGATAAGATAATAATATGAATAAGTGTACTTGAGAAATAAAACATACAGAATGTGAAGAATCATGACAGTAAGATTTTATTCAAATAAACGGGAAACATCATAAACGAAGAAATTACCAAAATAACAATCATGAGTACGTCTAATAGTTGAAATCAATTATTTCCTTTTAATATAGAATATCTAGAAGACTATATTTTATTATATCAAACCGTTTTAATTATTATTTTCTCGAAATAGAGAATATCAAAATTAACATATTCCTTTTATACCAAACAATCATAATCATTCTTCTCTTCCAATAGAGAATATTTAAAAGAACATATTTTATTAATTTAAAGGTATTACTGTTTTATAGTAAATATATAGACAAAACACTGACCAATTAGCGTTATCTATACGGTTATTGTTTATTGAATTTAATTCATAATTTAAGTTAAAAAGTTAAAATTTAAGTTAAAAGAACATATTGACTTCAATTAACCCTAATTATGGCTTGGTAATAACATAAAATGGTAATGGCTATGGTACATTATCAATTAAAATTCACTGTGGTCTCCCATAACAACGCATGCTGTCCTAGGCTTCCCCGGCACAGTTCCACCAGCGGCCTACACCTCAGCCGAAAGATGTCTTCCAGCTCCAACCAGAAAGTTCTTCCACCGAAGTCACCAGAATCAAGAAAAGGAGCTGTCCCCCGACTTCTATTTTGACCGTCTATTTTAGCACCACTCCTTTCCCTCCTCCATTGGGCGAGCTCTCCTCACGACCAGGCGTGCGGATCTTCATGTCATCAAAGAGATCGCCTTTTCTTGGCATCCCTTCCAGATTCGAATGAATATATGGCTTTAACACTTTTTTAGGGACCATTGGTCTTACGTCCGTTCGACCCACGTACCTGTTTTAACTTTTCTTCTGTATTTTAAGACATCAGAAGTTATATGGCTTGTTCGTTACGTCCGGGTCATCTGCGTCCGATTTTCAACATTTACCCAGACCAAATATAAAATATAAAACCTCTACCAAGACAATGGTTTACTGCTTGTCTGGACCCTTTTCTCTTTGCCACCCCCAGCCTCTTGCGTCTCGCAGCCGACCCACTTTCCTAACTTTGCCATTTTTTAAAGTATATTTACGTAGTAGTCCGCTAATGACAGAGCTACATGAACAAAAATTAAACATAAAAAAAATTCTCAGGGCTTATTGTCCTGCTTTACTTTGACTTTAAATTCACTCAATCCACTCTTCAGAAGCAGTTTAAGATTTAGTTTTCTGATTTTTTCCCCATGGTTGCAAACTCATTGCAATAAAGGAAAAAAAAAATTACGGTAATTCCAGAAAATACTATTTGGGACTGAACAAGCAAAAAAAAACCAAGCGTTTAAAATAGCTCAAGCCGATTTTAATATAGCGTTTGTTTATGATTTCTTGAAAAGTAAGAGTAAGGTTATGCAGAATGAACCCGTACGTAATACCAACGATAATGTTCAAAAGATGGTGGATTCATATAACTACCTGAAAACAGTCATGAGCAGAAACGGGAAGATTGTCCACGAGGTAATGAATAAGGAGAAAATGGCTAGTGGTTTGTTTTACCGATCTCACACACTACGAAACAAGAAATCAGCAACACTCCATAACTCATGTTTCTATAAAATTTACAAAGGTAATAAATATAATCTACAAGCATAAATAAGCAAAAACTTCATAATAAATATAAAAAAATCAGATAACTATCGGGAAAAAACTTAAATAATGAAATTTCAATTCAATTTATGTAGCTATGATTTGAAATATCATGAGACGGTATAATTGCTAGCTATGAAATGATAAAAAAGCTGAGTCGAGTTATTTACGGCTGAATGCTGACTAGTGAGGGCGACTACTCGTAAGAGTTCTCTTGACATTATTTAGGATAATCCTGGCATACACCTCATATATCCTTGGGTTATCAGTTACTCATAAATTGTCAGTCACAAATATGAAATAACATTTTCGTGTTAACCGTTTCGCTGATATCCAAATTATTGATCGATTTATTATAAGTAAATAATTTTTAAGAATTCGTGAAAGCACAGAGGTGAATTGTTCTAGTCTTCGTTTAATACAGTCCCGTATAATGAAGTCAAGCCAGGAAAGAAATATATGAAAATCGATATCTTTGGGCCACAGGGCGTTCTTTATATAATTTCTATAAAATAACAAAACCTGTATATAATGTAGTGATGCTACAGGAAATACAGAATAATTTGTAAATGGATTCACTTGAGGATCTATAATTGTATATAATTGTCTGTAAGTTTAAAGGGGCTATGAAGAGAAAAAAAAAAAAAAAATGGGCCACAAGCGACCGATTAGAATTGACTAATAAAATAAGGGATACGTTTGGCTCACGCGTAGCTAATTAGGTTAGATGCAACAAAATAGTTCCTTCGAATTATTAAAAAAAAAATGATGAAAATGACATAACGTTAGGCAAAGCTAACGACAGACGAAAAAAAATTACAAGACAGCAACTGTTCAGGAATTACTCCCATTTGTTCCGATCTAGCTCGGTGGATCGTGCTTTGCAATTCAGTAGCAAATGAAAACGAAAATGGCTCACGTTCTACCCTTTCATCAAACTGTCTTCCGCGTATCCATGAAATGGCAAAGAAAACCAATCACGGGTATCTCATTCTCTGAAACCTTGAAATAGACTACATTACCTTGCGATCTTATTGAACTGCTTGTTCATCGAAGTAATTACAGTAACTTATGGCTGTTAAAAATGACTTATTATTATTATACGAATGGCCTGGCATAGTAAATGGGATAATGCTCCACTAACCGTTTTTTCACATCATCGCCGAGTTCCTAACTGCTCAACAAAGATCCGGACTACCAGAACAACTGAAAGTAATAATAAAGCAGGCGAAAATAAAAAAATAAGCTTCCTTAGACGAATTGGCTGCTTAGCAATTGATTTAAAAAAAGAGAGAGAGATTATCATCGCTATTACTCATGTAGCCCTACACCATAAGACAGGCCTACTAATAGTCTAATATCAAAAAATTTCGTCAGTATGTTATATAATAGCAGTCGTAAAAATTATTCGCTTGATCTGAAATTTTAACGAACTATTAAAAAGCAAAATTGCCCCATATCTGTTGACTGTTGAGCTTCTTAAGCCACTGCCAAGAATCTATTTTAGATTTAATGTTAGAAAGTCAAACTATAGACATTATATATTTTATGTCGTTGCAGCAGATTTCAGTAGGTTTTTTTTTCTCATCTTTATTTTAAGTATTCAATTTTTTTTCATTATCAAAATGGCGAAATTAGTAACAGAAATAGTTTAAAACTAAAACAAAGTGATCAAAAATACGTATTTTACACAATATAATTTGTAAGTATTTGTGAAACCCCTGTGGATTTCCGTTTGTATCTCCCAATATGCTTCTTTACTTTCGTCCTTTATTTCGGTTATACACACTTCATATAAATACAATTTGATTTAAATTTGAAGTAAAAAATACAGAAAAGCAACTAAAAAATGGCTAAGTTGCTGATCTGATTTACTAGAAATAATTTCCATGTAAATGAGAAAAGACGCAAGGTCGATATCCCGGTTTCTCCCGCACTTCAATAATTCTGCATATGCAATATATTACACATACACTGACATTATGACAACCTTACATAAACTGTTAAGAGAACAAATATTGCTGTATGTGGCCATTCTGCTATAGGCTATATCCCATTTCCGTACTGTGCTGACTGTACAAAATAAATAACTGCATGAACTTTCTCTCCCCGGTGAGGCTCTTATTCAAGATCGAGCGGGCTATTTTATAACTTTCGCTTCTTGAGGAAGGAAGTAACTCGGTTCTATAACCGGCCTTCTAGTTCACTTTTACATAACATGGGCCAAATGTCTCGGAGCATATTTTGGCAAATCCCCCATAATTATTGAGCGAAGGTTTCAAAAACTAAAAGGAAGAATGGAAATTTTATTTTATTAATATCTGACATGCATTCAATTTAAAATGAGAAAATTCTGTTTTTGACAATAAAAAAATAAGACAAATAATAAGTTTATGCTGGATCAGAAGCCTCATCATTTTTTTCACGTTTAAAAATAAATTCGAGCCAAGACCAAACAATTATTGATTTTCTTACGCCTGCAAAAAAGATTACAGTGTCAGTAAGTATAGTCTACTAAAGCTAGACACATACTTAATACATTAATCAGAATGTTAAGATTCCATACTTAATAGAATACGAAAATGTCTACTACTTTAATACCATGTATCGGGCCGGGCCCTCACGAGGCGTCACGAGAAAAGTCTTACGGACCTAACCCTGCTGGCGGAGAAATAATTAGATGATCTATGATATTGATTCATCTGACTCCACTTCTGATAGATGTGTGTTTCCTGATAATGCAATGTGTCAGGAGTTACAGGTGAGGTTTTGAGGTATTTTACGTGGTCTTGGAATGCCCCGAGCTCACATTTGGAATCTAAGGGAGGGCGAAAGCCATCCCCAAAGCCAAATGTGAACTGGAAGGTACCAGACTGAACCAATGTGGGAGCGTCAGCAGGAAGGTGTGATGCCTCAAAAGCCGTTGTTCAAAGATGTGCTAGTTAAACGGGGCAGAAGCCAGGGAGCTCCACTTGGAAGGTGTGGAGGCTGACACCTCCGAACTAAGGCTAGGAGGTTTGGAATAGGAAAGCTCTGCGTTCAGATCTCTAATCTAGGATTTATGTACATACATATATATTTAAAGGTATAAAAATTATGAACATAAAAAAGTGAAGAGCTGGGTAATTAGCGTCCTAATTTATATTGGAAGGTGTTATTAACTAAGGATAATTAATTTTTTTAGCCAGAGTAGGAATGCTGAGAACACCACTAATTAAAATCGAAATTTCCATGATAAGAATCGGCATTAGACAGTTCAGTACTTGCAAAATGTAACCTAGAAAACCTTTTTTTTTGTCAATTCTACCATGTTTTCATAGCAAATTAATGCTTAGAAACAGTTCTTCTATAATGCTTTGTCAATAGCAAATAATAAATAATAAACGCAATATAAATAATAAAATTTATGCTCAAATGTGAAAAGTTAATAAAAAAGGTTTTACTTACACCTTTATAGTTCAAAAATTATTTATTTTTTAAATTTATTATTGTTATTTGTTATTAATATTGAGTTATATTATGCTTTTATATTTTGTTTCTTCTACCCTTAATTAAATTAACTTCTACAGCATAATTAATAATAATAACTTATTCAAAACTATAAAACAATTATTAAAAATACAAGATGGATCAAAATATATAAAATGTATTTTAACTTAGAATGTAATGATTTTAGCAGATGAATCAATTTTTATAACTGGACAATTAATGTATCGAAAATAGCTTTTTGTTCAACTTTCAAAGACATCTTGAGTGTTATAACCATTATTTATTATGTTTTTTTTCTATTCCAAGAATGTTACTTGCATTATTAATGAATTAATTATAAAAAAATTAATATATTAATAATCAAATAAAAATAAGCATTTCTCTTTAAAATCGAAGTATAAGAATCCCTATACAAAAGTAAGATATGAATTGTAATTGCTATCAGTAATAACATGTTTTTTTATTTTATTGAAGTAATATTAATCAATAATTTTTTGTGGCATAAACAATCAGTATTCACTGGTCTAGGGAAGCACTTAATAAATACTAAATATATTTTAATATACAGGAATTTACCCTAAGCCAAAAGAAAAAGTGAATATCACAGTAAATAATAATTTAATGTGCCTACATAAATTGAAATCAATTAAGGATATAAAATAAATCAGAAACAAGAATATTATAATACTCATGATCATTGTAACATAAATTATATATTTTTACAAGTAAGCAATAGTTGTGCAAACATTGATTTTATGTGAATGGAATTATAAAGTACCATTATCAATAGAGTACATTTTTTTCATTTTAAATCATAATTAGTAAAATCATTATTTAGTTATAAATTATTGTATTTTTAAATGTGATTTAAATAACTGCCTGATATGCATCATAACAATCAATGAGCTTTAATAATAAAATAGAATTCTTATTGAGATATTGAGAACTTCATATTATGATGAATATTTTATTTTTGTTACTGAACATAAATGTTACAAACTAAGAGTATGTGGGTTCCCATTGAGTAGCCAAGAAATAAAAATTAAAAAACGCAGGTAACTAATGTATTAAAATGTATATAAATAAATTGATTCGATCTCTTCATACAGCATAATATAAGATTATTTAACAGATTGAGAAACTTATAGGGATCATCTTGGGGTTCCTTATCACAAGAAAATACTAATAAAAATTCTCAAACTGACCAACACACATGTCATATCATGGTTCTCAGAAGTTAAGAACATAAGCTTGGTAATAAATCATATTATATTTTTAGTAAAATATCCAATTAAATCATATATATCAATTACTTAACTAAATAATACATATTGTTATTTAAACTATTTTACAAAATTTGTATTAAAGCCTAAAAGTATTTTTTATAAAAAGGAAAGAGCACAAAAAGTTAATATTATGCAATGGTGAATGGGACAGTTTACTGTCACTATCTGTGAACATGACCTCAAACCTTCTTACTTGCCATTTTCCACTTGTAATTTTGTTTTATATTAATTTTAACAATATACTACAATCGTTATTTTATATTCTAATATATGTACGAGTAACTGCCTCATTTTTACACAATATTGGGAGCATACATTTGATGTAATGGAGGAAAAATATATAAATGCATGCAATATTACCTAATAAATAAAAAATATGCTTACCTAAATGCTAGGGCAATTTTGCATTCAAGGTAGCGGATCAAAGAATTGAGAAATGTTGCTGGAAGTGCAACACCAAGCCATTTGAGCAGCATTAAGCCAAAATTATGGATATCTTTCTGAACAATGAACTTGACCATTCTACCTTCCATAGTAGCGACATAGATAGACATAAATGTTCTGGTTAGGAGAGCTATTGTGTGCACTGAAAGGAACCCGACTTCCTTGCACCATAACCCTGGTATTAGCAGCCTCACTAACTTATACAACTGTATCACAAATTCTTTGTTAAAAGCTGGTATATAGGTCCTTTTAGCCTTCTCAGCTTCCTCAGTTTCTGAAGGTTCATTCTTGTTGTTATTCGATACTATCAAAGGTTTCTTTTGACTAGAATTTTTCAATATTTTACTTACATAAGGATAACTAAGTTTACATGCACATAGAAGGAAGGCAGCAGCAGCGATCCCACTGCCCACCTGCCTTTTACTGATATTCCGTTTGGAAAAGTCATCCACGTACTTAGATATCACAGTCGGCATTTTGATTATTTTAATTAAAATAGGAAAATAAAATATAGATTTAAAACCACTGAATTATTTTTTGTTCACAACCGATCCATTTGAAGAGAGTGTCGGAACCGGAGTTGACCGTCAGGCGACAAGAACGAAACTGAAACAAGATGAAGTTGACATGACGAAGTACCAACGACCCGAAGGGAGTGATAGACACTACTGGGCAAGTCAGCAGCAATGACGCAGTTGCACACCCCCACTCCGCCCACTTCCCCTCCCTATTGTCTTCCTCTATATCTCACATTCACATCACCTCATTTTTTTTATATTGCTTTGTTTTGCCAGCTATATGACTCCGAAGATGCAATATCTAAGGATCACGTAAAAATTGCATTTTACAAAGCTGCCAATTTGGTTTCATTTGACTCAATGTATTTATTCAATATAGCGTAAAGGTTTTGCATGTAATATTAAAAATCTTTTCTTGAATGCATCTTATACCTTATGATTTGCATTCATCATCATCATTTAAAGACTATTAAGGTTTACGAGAGATTCAATAAGAAATCTTTAATTATGTGTTTAGATCAGTCAATACTTTTTACTTTGTAATCGCCTTATAGCATCACTATCTTCAGAAACCTACCAGTACTCCTGAAATTTCAATAAGTTATGAGATGTAAATAAATCCTAATATGCTAAGAAAATATTTATTTTTTAAATTACAAGTAAATAATTAATGATAATTAATCATGTTTTGAGCAAAGAGCCATATAATTTTTAATTCTCACTTATATCACTTATAAATGGGACCTCCATGTAAAATTTCATGTTTCTAGCTGGAACAAGAGACTCACGAACACTGGTCTCTAAACAAAAGGGTATCTGGTTTTCAAAAAATCAGAATATTAAATCTTAATAGCTTTTGAGCTGATATTTGAAAATCTTAAACGTATGGGTGATGGGGTTGGTTATTGGATTAGAGGCAGCCGTTTATCATGTTTAATTTTTTTCACATAGTTCCTTTATTTGTATCTTAGCCGAAAAAAAACAGACTGTACTCAGGGGTTTTATCGCATATATCTTTAAATTTCATATTGATCGAATGGTTTTTACTATCGCTCTATTGAAACACACAGACACAGATACTAGCGAAATAAGATCACCCGTACTTGTTTGATATTAGAGCCGTGAGGCTCTTGGGCTCTGCAAATACTTTTATCAATAATATTCCAAGTAATACGTTTTTCTATCTTGTTCGTTATTCGTAAAAAGAGTAGAAGAAGGGAAGTTCTGTTTTCAGATGTCTAGTTGGATTTGTTAACACTATAGAGATAGATATGAAAAAGTGAAGAATCGAAAAGAAGCGTAACTAGGTTTGTCTTGCTTATGCATTCTAACTTATATTAGAAAGGGGTGAATCACTAAATGTTTTAGTCAGTGTAGGAATGCTGAGTGCATTCCTAATAAAATCATCCATAAACAAGATTCGGTCTTAGTATGGTTATATTCTTATGGAGAATACTATTTTTTTTTCTTTTTAAGAAATAAAACGTCTTGTCTCTCCGCAAAGTTTTTTTTTCTTAATACTTCTCTTTATTTTGTTTCAAAGTTACATTATATTTATCATATAGCTGATAGATGTCAGAGCGCCTCAAAACTAAAACCAAAATAAACGCTTAACATAAAATAATATCTCCTTGTTTGTATATAGGAAAAGAATAAAACAAAAAACGTACAACTGAACCGCAAAGTTATTATAATAGGCAAAGCCATTTCTACAGTCAAACATTCATCCTCAGTGTTTTAGTATTAAAATAAAATTAAATACATAAATGATTAAAATTAACTGAGTACTCATAGAACAGATTGCTAATTCCACGGACTTCATCGAATTACTCGTCACTAGACATGTCAAGGAAAACACCGACATTCCTGAAATTTTAATATGTAATGAGAGGTTAATAAATTTTTAAGCATTTTATCATTTATCATCGTGTCTGGGGCTAGGGTAAAATTATGCATTTTTATATCTATCTACGGTAATACCAATTCCAGAATTAATTAGAAAAACAATATATGCGTATATATACAATATTGGAAACTGCTCCCTCTTGTTTTTACTCCTTCTTCTCGGGAAACAAAAACATATACATTATATCTTTAATTCCTAATAAATAGGTTTTACTTAGGTGTATCAAAAAAAAGAATATATACTATTACATATATACTTGTCTTATTTCATGTTATTGTTTGATATTTTATTTATGCTGATATTAAATTTAGTGGAGACTGGTACTGTCAAAGAATATATCTCTGTAAACCTCTTTTTGTAAAAGAAATATTTGTTCTTAAGGGACATGGTCTCAGGAAATATAATTTTTACTTAAAAGTAATATGTTATGATATTCCTAACTACCTGGTTCATATTAGCTCATAATATAAATATATTTTTTTGTGAATATAAAATGATTGTGAAATTGGATATAGATATAGTATGAAATTTTAAACTTTCTTTGCACTATACAGAACATATGATATACAACGAAAAAAAATATAAAATGACATTACAGAGTATCTTATACAGCTGACGTTTTATGGGGAGTTAGACGGAGAGAGATAGAGAGAGAGAGAGGGAGAGAGGGAGAGAGAAGAGAGGTATGGCTGAAGGTGGCGACATCTTCCTTTGATTAACTAGATCCCATTGAAACTATCTTTTTTGAATTTAATGGTCCTTGTAGTTAGAATGTGTGGCAGATCCATCCCGACTAATTCCTTCCTCCCAACCCTTGTTACTTTATCATAACTAATTTTGGTCTTACAGCGTATTAAAGTATGTTTGTGAGAAATAAGTTCGGGGTCCCAATTTTCCCTAAGGTTCTAAACTTTATTCATACCAAAATTGTTTCTAATGCATCAATAAACATAAATTGAAGAAGGGCATGCTATTTGGAATGGAATGGGTAAATTTTAAAATCGTTACTCCTACTTTTTTCCATTGCACAATAAAGTATTCCTGTCAAATGCTGTGGTAATATGACAATAAAAATAAATCGATTAGAAGATGGTAAAAGGGGGGAATAAATAGTGTTTTGAAGTTGCGACTTCCACAATATTTCACCCATCGCATGTAGGTTGCTAATACTAAATTTGGTTCTTGTACAATCCTAAATAGAAATTAAAAGAGCCGTGCTGTCACGAAGTATACAATTTTTAAAAAAATCAGGGATATATAATAAACAGTATTTGTGCCACATTAGATGTAAAATAACGATTTTAAGGGGAACAATGGGGTAAAAGATATATTTTAAAGTAGCACCCCCCTCCCTCATGTTTTGCGCAAGGCACTGAAGGCCTACACATATACTCTACTATTTTATAAAGTAATGCGGTCGCGATTAGATGGGGTTCTATACTTTTATAAGAAACGTAGAAGCAGGCAAACACGCATGCATACTTTCCATTTTACTCATAAATAAATACGAGGGTGTATTTACCACTCAAGTCTTGAAAATGTTACGACAGCTGGCGAGAGGAAGAGACGAAAGAAGAGATCATATGGAAAGATAGGTAGAAATCTGAAGTTAAGTAATACTGTTGACAAAGAAGTACGAATTCCAGCTTGCTAAGCAGAGCCTAAAAAAGAACTCATGAAGCGAAGAAGTGTTGGTAATTCAGCAGCACGGAGTCACAGTCTACGGTAAAGTGGTTTTGGTAGTTCAGGATCCCACATACTGATTGTTAAGGGCAACTCAGAGTCTTTAGAAAATTTCGAATTGTCGATGAGATAAAAATACAAACAATGTTTATAGGAAATGGATGATATATTTACAGTGTGCACAGATATGTATAATCTAACATCTGTGTCGTTAACTTTTTTTAGAAGAATTTGTAGAAGGGTTTTGTAGAAATACGTTTTATGCATCTTGTTTTTTATTTTCTGAATGTTTCCACTGTCGCCATTCCATCTGTATTGGCAGGATATGCCATCACAAGGGATCAGGAATTTCGCTTTTGAGAGGTGGTCTTTTAGGATTTATAAATTATTCTGAAGGTACTTTCATAACTGATTGAATAAACAAATCAAAATTCATTAAGAAATTGACTCATTCCGAAAATTTCTTTCATCCCAAAATATACAGATAAAGTTTCAACTATACAGATATACCTACGGTACTCATCCACGATGTGGAATACTACGTAATTACTAAGTAATGTATAAATGACAATGGGTGTATCAAATAAAAACTCTATGTAAAATTTCAATAAAAAAATGATGACAGGCTGATGAGGGATGTAAACATGTGGGCTATTGGTTTAAAGATAAAATATATTAAATTAATATTTTTGGGGGAGGTTTCTCGCCCATGTACATCCCGCCAAATGGAGAAAAGACCGGCCATGCACTCACTTCTAGTACATGGATTTGAAATGAATTTCACCACCCGTGTAGGAATTCGAACCCAGAACTTTCATATCAAATTAATCTTTGATAAAATAAAAAAAACTGGCGAGGCCGCTGAAGTGGCATTGTCTTTGTTCTTCGTATCTAATAGTCCATATCTTATCTTTCATCTTTTAGAGTATTTTACGTCGCGACCTATAAGTTCCGGTAATAAGAACAAGTAGGCAGTAACTTCCTCGACGGGTGTGCTGTTATAAAGAGAGGAGAGAATAGGCCAGACCTCGGCCGCCAGGAGGGGGTAAAGGCCGAAACGGTTGTAATATTTAGCCTGTAAAGGGGAAGGCAAGGCTGGGGAAGGCGCCATTGATTATTTTCACGGTCCGAGGCTAAGCAACTATAGTTACTGCTGATCACTGTTAGCTGATCACTCCTCACTGCAGCGAGAGAGTGAAACGAAAGTCAAAGAGATCCCAGCGAGGGGAAAGCAGCACCCGCCAGCCAGTTTGCCACATCTGACGTCATCTCTTACCTCCGACAATACAGCCGCTATTACTTTGACTTACGCAATCCCAGCTAGCTGGCCATTTGTGAAACTGGAAACGGAGAGTGAGGCAAGTTTGGAGGTCAGGATACTTGACAGCTAACTTGGTACGGTAGGCAAATAAATAATGCCTTACCTAATTTTCAAGAAGGACTAATGATACTATAAAAATAAATGTTTCAATCTTTTACATGGAAACATTAATAATTATTTATCTAGGAATTGGTTGTGTATTGTGTTGAGCTAATCGTATGATATTTTTAAATCTACTATAGACTACTACAGCCTAAGGAATGTCTCAACATTACTTTTCAAACAAACAAAAAAAAAAAAATGCTAGAAGATTACACATCAGGAGAAGGTTGACTTCTAATGAATTTTTATTTTTTCAATTTCTGATTTGTTAAACAATAAAAATATACTTTTTTAATCTGAAACAATTACATGAAGCATAGCAAACAGAGAGTTGATGCAATGAAGTTTAAAGACGACAGTTTTTTCTTGTTTTTTATCACACACAGTAACGCCAACAGTAAGGACAAACTTAAGTAAGTACTTCTCAATTGCAGAAGAGGTTCTTGGCTTTCAACTTCCAAGGCTTTCTACCGGTGACTTCCTGATACTGATAAACACCGTAAACTTCTGCATTATCTATTGATATGGTGTTAGTATTGAGCATTTATTTCGCATGGTTTTTGAAAGGGAAATATATCTTATGCGTTCACGGTCTAGTAGACTCATAACCCGGCCAAAGACACGTGAAACGACACGATCTTACATCGAGCCCGCTCCACTAACGCGTGTTAGGAGTATAGCGACTTGAAAAATGTTTTGATGCAAGGAAGTTTCGAGTTTATATAAGATTTTATAATCTATCTAGAGCCAAAATCTGTGTCTCCAGCGCCATATCTGATATTACTCATAATATCCGCTCTCTACTTTCTCAACTGGATTTTGTTTTTAAATACATTTGACATTTTACTGTATATTTATTTTTTTGTGATGTACAGCAAAAAAATAATTCTATAAATGTAATTGTTTATACCAATCATCAACGCATTTTCCTGTTGTACATTACAATGGTAGCAACTAATTAAAACATGCATATGCATAAAATCTACACTTTAAGATATCAATTAAAAATCGCTGTAAGGTGGCGTTTGATAATCTTTTATAGACTATTCATTTCAGGCAGTTGTACAATGCTATATTAAAATATTTGAATGGCGACCATAGGTAAAAAGTATTAAAAATAAGCCTGTAGGCTCTGAACAGACACCTAATTATAGCCAAGCTTTCATGCTGCTCTCATCACGTAGATGAGTACTTTAAACCCCAAAAACCCTAAACATACAATTTTTCTCAGAGGTACTCCATTTATTAATTGTGGCGCGCAGGCGCTATGAAACTCAGTTTTTGATCTAGACTTGGCCGGATGTTTCTCAAACCTAAAATTTTGAATTTTTCTGAAGTATGTGGCACAAAACGAGCAGTTAATGCCCCATCCGCGAATAACTACATATTTTATAATTATCATAGTATTTACTTGACAGGGATGTCAGATAAAGCTTTTGTGAAACTTACACAATTTGCAATGAAAACAACCGCAATTATTAAACAACTTCGTTAACGTGTTTCATTGCTACCTCAAGGTCAATTGGTACTGTACACTACGTCAGCGGACAGACAATATTCTTTAATAGTTATGTTTGCATAAACCCTCAATTGTAATTGAATATATATCTGACCGCTTGCAGAGACTAAAATCAACGATAGCTGCTTTTAAGTCATTTTCGGTTACGCTCTTGAGATTGTCATAGGCGAGCCCGGAGGCGATCACCTGTATGCTAGATAAGTCTTAAAGTCATCCAATCGAGCAGAAATTTTGAAAGGTATTGTAAGTCGGCCCAATGCATATTAACCAACCGGCTTTCTCCCTGGCTTTCAAGATTAGGTGATCTGGTTTTTATCTTTGGTTAAGGACACACATTAGACGCCAACGGGGAAAGAAATTCTAAGCTATTACGAAAAATATTAAGCCAAATTCAATAGGTCGGGTCAATATTTTAGCTAGTATACATTTTTTTAAAGATAATTATCAGTGGTCAAAATTTGTTAACAAATACAATGAATTATTTTAAAGCAGCATACCGAGTTAATTTTTTCTCAACCGTTTATTAACTATTTAAGAAACTCGTGCACTCGCAAACTGCAATCTCAAAATATTGTTTATTCGTATGTAAGACGTAGACTCTTTCATTTCGTTTAAGCATCAATCTATTTCATAATTAATCTACAAACACATCACAGGTAAAAATTGAAGTTTTTTTTCTATTAAATGTTGAAAATAAAAAAGGTGATACCGGTGATCCATAGATGAACTTGGTGGAAGCATGCATAAATCGATCATATACTGTTATGAGATCCTATTTAGTGACCTGCCTTTGAATCTTGGAAAAACTACCAATCAGGTGTTCCTGATCAGGAGGAGTTACTTAAGCTTTCATACGGTGAATCGAAATTTCAAATTCACCTATATGTGATTATCTAACTTTAATAAAGGGAGGAGGTGAAATCGGCCATTTCCTGTACTTTTATTGCTGTGAAGCAACTTGTTAATATCAGTTTCCAAGTGTTACATAACTGGTTATTTTCGATTATTAAACCCCATCATTCCAATTGGTATTATAGCACAGCATGATTTTTATAATGATTGCTACGTTATCTATTTTATTTTTCAGTTTTGAGATCTGAAGCATTGCGATTATTTTTTTTAGACACGTAGGTTTAACAGTTAAAGTGAATACATCAATATTAGTAGCTTTGAAGCCATAATTCCATCCAGTCCCTGGATCTCACGTATAGGAACTGAACCACACTCATTACATTGTTTCACAATTGAAGGCTGGTAGTTTTCATACTAGCCCCCTCATATAGTGAGTGGAATGGAGCTCCTCAAATGTATTGGCCGTCTATGAAACAAGTTTTCTTATCAATCATTGTATATTTTATACTAACTTAATCAGTTCCTGTTCTATCGAGAAGTGTAGACAGAAAGAACCCCATACTATCCGGGTCTGCTGTCCTCTCTGTGGCTTGTCGATGTCTTTCCTAGCTTTGCCTAGTTAGTGGTGGGCTTAAAATACCTCTTTGGGTCACCTCTCTATTAATTGTGACAAATAATTTGAATCTGTGTGTGTTTTCCTTACACAGTTTTTGCAATTAATATAATGCCTTTTAATTTGAATTAACATAAAGAGAATCCATTTATTTTCTTGAAAAGCTTCTAAATTTCTTTTCTTGAGAAAGAATCAAAAACATTTTCCAAATATATGAACCATGATTGTCCTTCTCTTGAATTATCTTTTATCCGTTACATTCCATGTTTTTATCTAATATTTGAGACAAATTATCCTGCTTTCCTCTGTTAGCCTGACTCCGTATTGGGCTTCCCCAATTGTTTTTCAGCAACTGGTCTTAAACTGGCCTCATAAACCTTTCCTGGAATGGAACACACATTAGATCTGTATCCCTATGGTGACTGCAGTCTCTATAATCCTCATTTGCAGGTCCGTACAACGACCTTTAATTCCCAGCATTCTGAGCCAGGAAAAAAGAAGTCTTAAAAATTAAAGAATCTGGTCCGGTTTTCTTCGTATTTAATTTTGTTTTCCATACTGTTTATTACTGTTGTTACCCGTTTTGTCGATTAACCAAAATAAAATTAATATGTTAATGGATATAACTTTACTATATCACATCGATTAAAAATACACAGAAATAGGAAACCTTCAGATGATCAGACGAATAAAAATTTCCCCATATCTGTTTGAAAATAAAGCCCCCTCTTCAATTACATTTATAGTTGTAGGGACTGTCGACCAGCTAGGGTCGGCTTGGAAAATTAAGAACTACACCATCATTGGAGCCCGGCCAGCAATGCTGTGTACCTGATTGCTTTGTACTGTGGCCTTGTTTTGTGTACCATTAGTTAACCATAGGTTAAATATCTTGGGTATTCGAAGAAATACCAGACATATCACCCGAGCAAACACTGAAGAGCTTGCAGGACCTAGAAGGCCTTGGACTATCTTCCTCGAAGTATCAGGTCCTACAGCCGGAGTCAAATAGCTACTAATGAGCAAACAAAGCGCTTCACTCAATACTTCAGGTAAAATCAAAAAGGCCCATATAAACTCTGCAGAACATTGTTCTGGGGTTCATTTCGCAACACCTCCCCCAGTGCATACCTGTCTCTCCCCATCTTCTAGCCAGTCCCTTCTCCTCTATTTGTAGCCTTTACTGTAAATTTTGCTATTATTGTAAGTTTTTTTTACTATTAATTATTTATTTTTAAGTCTTTGCTGTTGTGAGATCGTTAACATACCTCTAATATATGTTTGATGGTATATTTTGACATAATAAAATTTATATTTGTTTGTAAATAGTGTGTAAATAAAAAGATCTATGTCCAGCATGGTCTCATTGAACAGGCACAAGGACAGCACATAAACAGACCATTCATACTGAAGGCACATCACTTGGAAATCTTCGATTGATAACTCGTTGTGTATTAACTTGCATTAGTTTTCTTTAATTGTTTTTTTTTTATAACGAGTGATTCATGTTGCGTCGTATCTGTGGCTATTCTACTAGCATGTAGATGAAAAATAATTTTGCATTAATGCATAGACATATTTCTTGTTCGTCATGCAATGTAAAGGGACTAGGTATAATGCTGGTCAGCTATATATAGCTAGGCGGCAGCCAATCAGAACACCGTTTGTTTCGCCGTGGTTTAACCGTAGTACAATATTTACATTATTTAAATCAGACAGAGTATTTATACATTACATTGTAATTTGGAGAGGAATTTATATATTACATTACTTAGCATTTGGTATAATACAGAGTTTTATTATATTTCATTATAATAGTAGCATTTGATATGTCAGGCAGAGTATAGGGAAACATAATCTTGCCAGTGAAAAGGTTGACGCAAAAATTGTAATTTAATAGATCTCATGGTTTTTACTCACATCCTCCAATCAACGCTCAAGTCTTTGCAACCAATCTTTATGAACCATCCTACTCAAGGAAGTTGGAGAGTAATGGAAAGGACAACCTAAGGGGGTAAAGTTGGGGTCGGGTAGGAGATAAACTAGAGGCTTGGCCACGCCTCTTCAGGATCAGTGGTGTAATTGTTTTAATTTTTCAATGTTTTTATCTTTAATATATTTATTAATAATTTGTTGCTTTTAAGGAGTTCGAGGATAGGGTATAGCTGAGTTGAATGAAAAAAAATATTCTAATAAGTACATAGCTGCACAAAATTTTATGAATAAATATTCAAAAACAAGCTAGTTGTAAAGGAACTTAAACTAAAACGTGAAGCTGCTCTCGTGAAAAATGTCCTTTTTGTGGCATGGTGCCCTATCTCTGGCTTACAGATATTCTTTTAAAATAACAATAGCTATCCAAAAACAAAACGAGATCGATTGTTGCAACTAAACTTGAAACATTCAAAAAGGTTATATTCTCTAGAAATTAACCTAGCTCTCGTTGTGTTAAAACTTAAAGCGTGCTTTCTGAACAACAAGAGACGCTATCCATCTTCCATTGTGGCAAGAGCTCAAATCCGGTAAAATTTTGATATTTTAGTCAGTGGCACTTTGTTCCCGTGAAGACAGGTGAGTGCTTTTGATTATTATAAGCGGGGCTCTCCCCCCCTAACTGGACGTGCGTCGCACGGACCTTTGCAGGGTATGGCAAGCCGTAGGGACCCCCCAGTTGATGAATTTCAACATCCAAAAAGAGTATGCCGCAAGCGTACTCTCCCCCAGGCCCCAGAGGTTAAAACCTCTAACTCCTTCACCCCCCTAAACTCGGCATCCCAGTCCGAGGCCAGTACATCCGCCGCCCCTTCTACCCCTAAATCGCCACCCCCCCTTATATTAGGGCGCATCAACAGCTATGACCTCACGAGGTTATTAGCCGATTACCACATTAAAAACTACAAAATAGTGCAGACGCAGCAGGACACTAAGGTGTTCTGCAACTGCATACTAGACCAACAGCAAACAATTGCTGCAATCAGGGATTTAAAGATCCCATTTCACACGTTTGCCCCCCGTGGTACCAAGCCCAATAAGAAGTACTTACTTCATGGATTCGATCTCTCTCATCCGATCGAGGAGATAAAAGCCCACATTAAAAGCGTGGGTAGCAACGTAATCGATGTATATCGATTACGGCGCTCCGACCAAAATGGCGCTAAGACAGAGATCGAACCGATACTAGTGATAGGGGATCACACATTGAAGGCGGAGACCTTGAAGCAGCTCCGGCATATAAATAATGTGCTTTTTCGAGTGAGCACTTTTCACGAAAAAAGAGGGATCCCGATGTGCCTGAACTGCCAGGAATACGGCCATACCAGACGGTACTGTTTCAAGCAGGCCAAGTGCGTGAGGTGCAGCGAGCCTCACGACATAAAAGACTGCCCGAGAGACGCTTCAATTCCCCTCAAATGTGCCAATTGCGGGGGAAATCATGTCGCGTCGTACCGACAGTGCCCGTACAGGGTAAAACTTCTAGAGACTGCAGAGATAAAAAAGCAGGCACAGAATATTACAGCCGGGCCGAGAAGGGCCACATACATGCCTGCCCCCCCTCCACCACGACAGACTGCCTCCTATGCTCAGATGGCATCCGGAAACACCAGGGCTCCGGAAGTTCTCCCAGAGCCCCTACCTCAAACTACTAACAGTAATAATGATGCCTTGATGGGTATCTTGGGCAGCATGATGAACATGTTGAGCAGCATGACCGCTGCCATGAATAAACTCACCGAGGCGGTAACGCAGATGATGTCAGAATTCAAAAAGTCAAACATCTAAATGATGGGGCACGTAATTTTAAATTACAACGTCTGCGGCCTTCGCCCCAAACAAGCCGACGTAGAAGTAATTCTACGGTGCCATTCGCCAGACGTTGTCGTTCTCACCGATACCCGGTTGAAGAAAATACACTTCTGCCGCTTCCCGGGTTATACTGCTTACCGCCAAGACACCGAAACTATCTCTGGAGGAGTAGCTGTGTTAGTTAAAAACGGAATACCCTGTAGGAGACTGCCCCCACCCGTCAGCCTAGGCCCCGACCAATACATAGTTACGCTCCAGCTACGGCTCACGAACAACATCATCGTGTCAGGAGTCTACAGAAGACCGAAAGCCGTCTGCGACCCGTATAAGCTCCTGCTCACTACGATAGCTCATGACCGAAGGCACGTCATCGTGGGTGACCTAAATGCGAACCACAGCTGGTGGAGCAGTACTACGGCAAACGCCCTAGGCCGTTACATCACTAAAACTACATTTACGGTCATCCACCCAGGATTGCCGACCTTCCGTCATTTCGCTAACCCAGACAGAACCTCCACGCCTGACCTGCTCCTGACACAACAGCCACACCGGGTCACCGGATGCTCGGCCTTAGATTTCACCACCTCCGACCATCGGCCTGTTCTCTATGAACTAGAAGGAGACATGCCAGAGCCGCCTGCTTCTAGGTACAGGTACGATGAGGCCAAATGGGACCTCTACAAGCATCTCATCAAGACCGAGTTGCCCACAATCACGCCCCTGAGACACACTTGGGACATAGATTACGCTATCTATCAGCTACAGGACGTCATCGATCGAGCTGCCGATGCATCGATCCCGAAATTTTCTCCGAAGCCCCCTTCTCTGAGAAAACCTCCGGATCACATCCTACAACTGATTAGACAGCGTAATAACATCAAGAACAGGTGGTCTAGGACCAAAAACAGGGACTTAAAACCGGTTTTAAATGCTCTCACAAACCAAGTTAAGTCCCTGATGGCCCAGTGGAAAAATTCGATTTGGGAAGATCGCCTCACTAGTCTCCACGGTGACCACAGGCAATTGTGGAAGCTTGTGAAGACCTGCAGGTCCAAAAAGAACGGTGTAAGGCTGGCCGTGAACGGGCAGTTCATTCCCACCACCGAACAAGCGGACATCTTGGCGGCCTATTATGAGGAAGTCAGTCGTGGCCAGGGACAGCCAATAGGAACCCTCGACCACCCCTCCCCCACCCTCCCTACCACTACCGAAATCTACACCTCAAACCGGCAATGCGCTGCATTCATTCGAAGAACGACCGGCAAGAAGGCCCCAGGTCAGGATTCCATCCAGAACATCCTACTCAAGCAGCTGCCGAGGAAAGGAATCTCATTCATAACGAACGTGTTGAACTCCTGCTTCAGGCTGCACTATTTCCCCCAGAACTGGAAGCACGCTGTAGTGGTCCCCCTTCTGAAACCAGCAAAAAGCGGTTATGAGCCATCTCATTACCGCCCCATCAGTCTGCTGACTCAACTCTCGAAGCTGTTCGAGAGAATCATCCACGTACATCTCTCCGGGCACTGCGAGTCACAAGAAGTCATCCCACCAGAGCAGACTGGTTTCAGGACAGGCTTAAGCGCGAACAACAACCTGGTGAGATTGCAACACCACGTCGCATCAAACGTCCGGAGCAACAGAGCTACCGCTATGATTTCTCTGGACTGTTCGAAAGCTTTCGACTCTGTGGACCACTACATCCTACTCCAACGTCTGAGGGAATACGAATTCTCGGATCAGCTGCAGAACCTGATAAGATCCTACCTTACAGGCAGAACTTTTTCGGTTCGTATAGGCACTACGTCTACGACCCGAAGAAACTACACTGCCGGTGTCCCCCAAGGATCGGTGCTAGGCCCCCTGCTGTTCAACATTTACACCGCCCACATCGTCGGAGCCTCGTACCCCAACTGCGAGGTATCCGCGTATGCAGACGATATAGGTGTTTACAGCACTAGCATCAATCCCTCCAGAGCCCTGAAATTCGCTGAGAGCGCTAGTCAACGGATCTCCGAGAAACTCGATGCCGTCCACATTCAAGTCAACCCGGCCAAGACGCAAGGAATTATATTCAGTTACAAATCCGGAAAAAAGAAGCTCCCGAAATCCTTCGTCTTAGGCGGCAAAGAGTGCCCTGTAAGCAACAAGCTGTGCTACCTCGGGATTACCCTCGGTAGGCACTTGTCGTTCACAACGCATCTCGGCAAGAAATTAAAGAGTGTTAGGAAGCAATTCTTCAGCCTCGGACACCTACTTCACAGCCCGGCTTTATCGGTACGCCTCAAGCTGCTGATATACCAGAGCGTCCTAAGACCTGCTTTGATGTATGGGACCCCTCTCTTCAAGTATCTGACTCCTAACACTCTCCAAACGCTCCAGCAATTTCAGAACAGAGTTCTCCGCACCTCCCTCAAACATACCCCGTTCGACAGAATGAAGGCAGACGAGATGCATAAAAAATTTGAAGTGCTCACCATTCAAGATTTTATCAAGAGAAGGCACATCAAATTTTTTGACTCACTCAGACATAGCCACAACCCACTATTCTCCGACCTTCAACCACCACCAATGCCCGTCAGATGGAAGCACTGCTGGACCGCCGAAGCCTGGAGGATGATCGACGTCATTGAACCCGATGACTGAACGAACTACACCCAGCCGAGATATCGAGGCCGATCTCCCGGCCGACTCAACCGAAGCTACAAGACCCCATCTACCTGTTTAAGCAGGGTAGACCTTCCGGCCGAGTGGCCGACTTATTTCAGCCCCCTGCCGGGGCGGGCCAGGCTTGACCTGGCCGACTACAAACCATTGCCTAGGTACCCCTAGGCTCCACCCTCGGTAGACTCTCACTACCTTCCCGAATCCACCCGCCTCCTTCAGGCATCCCACACCCTATATCCTTCTCATACACCCTTCAAATGGGGGACTCCCCTTAGTGAAAGGCACTCATTAGCCCAAAATAATTTTCCTTTATTTTTCCCACATCCTATTTTATAAGTTTGAGAGCTAAGAAAAAAAAAAAAAAAAAAAAAAAAAAAAAAAAAAAAAAAAAAAAAAAAAAAACAATTAAGTACTTGTTTTCTTACGTTAATGTATAGGTGAATAAAAATCAACTGTCAGTTCTCTCTAAATTTCTCTCTAATCACAGGTGAGAAGTTTTTATTTTGTGTTTAACAGGAACAATGCTTTTTGAAAACGTAATCATGCCATATTTTCAAGTGTCAAAACACATACATTATCGATGAAATTCTTTGGTTTCAGTCCTTTAATCAAATATTTTAACGAGAAGATGCGGACAATTCCATAGGTTCTTCACTGTTGCATTCTATATGCTCGGAAACGCTTGGCAGTATTGACTCTGCAGCTGGAGTGAGTGAGTGAACTAACTGCTGTAAATATGGTATGAGTGAGAATATTGATCAGAATTAGTTATTCCCCGATAAGGCAGATTTTAATTTTATCGCAATAAAGGATATTATAAATAAAAATAATAAAATTGAACATTTTGCTGTATCTCTCAATAGAGCAAAAACATTTGAGTAAGATGGTAATGATATCCATATTAGCAAAAGACATAGCCCTTTGCCTCCGGTATACAGATGTAATATAATTATTTATTAATAGGAAACACTCATTGTTTACTGGCACTTAAGACAGTTATTAAACTCAGCTTTTAATTAAAAATTTTAATGTAAATAATAATTGTAAAGTAGGATTTTGTAAAAGATTTGGTTTTAAGCATATTTATAAGAATATATTATTTCATCAGACCTGCAGTTTTTATACCCTCAATTCTTTAATCTTATAAAACTTTCAAATAGTTAAGTAGAAATTGTAAAAAAACCATCAGGTAAAATTAAAACAACTGATAGAAGAGGCCAATAACCGATTTCAACTGATCTTGAAAAGGGGTTGCCTCTATTCTAACCCCTCCCCGGCCCCAATTTTCTCCCCTTAGATTGTCCTCTCCATTACTCTTCCAACCTCCTTTGTAGTTCCCTTATGCCCTCTCCATGACTCTTTCATCTTCCTAGCTCCTACCCAACAAGATAGGTTTTATTATACAAAAATGTTCATTGTTTCATTGTTCACTGTTTGTTGTATACAAGAAAAAAAATAAAATCTCGAAATAGGAGTACTGGGTAGAGTAAAAACAATAACTGTAATATGAACCTTTCATGAGGTGCTAAAAAAATTAAACTCTTAAATTTTTTAGACTTTATCCAGAAAGGGGTTGATTTAGATTTTTAAGCAATCGTATGATGCAACTAACTAATTAATTGTAATACTAATTTTCTAATTTTGTTTACATAGATGAGCTGGCTGGATGCGTGTTAGAGAAGATTAGATAAAAGTAAACGAAAAGAGAGAAGACAGGACGACGCCTTCCTAACTTTCCCCTTTCAATGTAATCACTTCCCTCTAACGTGACTCTTTATGGGCCCTCTTTCTATTTTTCCATCCACTTCCGCCTATCTCGGCGTCAATGCACTGTCCAAACCATCACAACAATACTTTTCCGTCACAGTCTAGCTTTCCAACCGTGGGGCTTTGACATTTCATTTGTTTTTTACTTGTTAATTTTTCACTATATACAGTAGGTAACTTTTACGCTATATAGAAAAGTATATCGTACGTAAATAGGATTTCGTTATGTTTACATTTTGTTACTCCCATGTTGCTAGTGCCGTTACTCTTTTAATATCCACTAACCGTTTATTGTTATTTTCTTATCTCCTTTTTTTTTAATCTTAATTTTGTTGACGATGTGATGTAATTATTGTTCGCATTTCATACGTTAACTTATGATATATTCAAAATCCATACCAAATCACTGTATCAAGAGCCACAAAATCTAAGATACTGGTAACATTTTGCACGGCGATTCTTCTAATGCTGTAGAACTAATAAATGTGAAAATCGAGTGCTAATCGTCTTTAAGGCCTAACCCCTTTATAAGTTTCCAGGGCACAAGGCAAAGAGTAATGAAATTCTACGTGAGGCTATATAGTTAGAAATGCAATTCAGATATCACTAATACTTTCAAATGTTAAAGCAGAATTTGTGATAAAACCATCAATAAAGATTAAAACAATTACACAGCTGTTAGAACAGTCCACTGACTGTCTGATCAGATTATCTCAACAACTGAGGAATCTGACGTTTTAGGAGGTTATTTTTTTAATACAGCGGAGGTGCTCTAAAAATAACTTTAAAAATTTGAGTCCTAAGTGGCCTAAACCAGTAACCCAATTTATTGACAATTCACAGATGAGATATAAAGGTGCGTACTTTATGCTCTACATAAAATACAAATATTATACACTTACTTATCACTGTACTTCAATAATAGCAAGACCAAGGGAGCTGTCATTTTCCACGGTGATACTTCAGCAATTTTATGTAATGATATGCAAGAGTATTCTGCAATGAAGCAAGGGTATTAATATAATATAGTTCTAGGACCAAGCATCCCCCAAGTATCCCAACAAAGTTTAGCATAATGCGAACAAACCAAAGAAGTAAACACTGAACATCAGGCTCCTGTTGTTTTACAGGGCCCTGGCCCCATCGTCGAGTATATCCTAAGGAACAAACAAGCCGCCTTATAAATTGTCCATTTATTTTAAGTTTTGTTTATGAATTATTTAAAGTATTTACTGCTGTTAGATCGTTACTAACATGTAACAAACGCAATAAAAGACTTATAAAGTGAACAAACAATATCCAGAGGTAAAGGTGAGAACCAGGGTACGTTTCTTAAAAGATATTATATGATTGAGAAAAAAAACTACTCTATATTTTTTTAATAAAATTACTGCGTTTCATTCACTTCAAGCGTCCGTTTCCCTAAAAAAACACTTTTATTATAAATAAAAAACATTTCAAATAGCTAAAACTTAAAAAAAAACTGATGTTGAAAACTCCTCAAACAACCTTAAATACAGAATTTATCTTTATAAATTAAACAACAAATCTTCTGTCTCTCCAAAATATGTTATTTGATTTATATCCTTCCACAACCGGCCCTAACCATTATAACGATTTATAATGTTGGCTCTCAAACCTTCTTCTAATATCTTTGAAATTATTTATGCGTTTACGTCTTTAATATGTCACTAACCAAGAGTTAAGTAATAAGATGATTATATGTTTAATATCTCCTGACCTGGGCCTTGGGAAATATTAGAAGTTTCAGTTCAATTGAATAATCTTTACGAACGCTATCGTAAAACATATAGGAAGGCATAAGAAGACCCTGAACCTATGTGAAAGACGGGCCCTTGCCAATTATATAGGTATGATTACAATTATCTAAAGCTACTATTAAGGGCACAAGATGCAGTTTTACAAATTTCATAAACAAAAGAAATCTTATCTCATTTTGAAAACTTACCGTTTGGAAAAGACAATTGAAAAGAACAGTAAAAAAATTCTTTTCAGAGGATTTGTCTAGCCTCCTTATTCTCTTCTATCTATCTTGTTATACATTTTGAGCTTTAACGTGTTCTAATTATAATCGGATATAAGTTCATTTTATTCTTCTCCAGCATTCCGCTCATTTTATTAACAATTATTTGTATGTTTACACCAGTGACAATAATGATAATAAGCTATAAGTTAAATTAAAGCACTATTTTTGAAATTTTGATCATCCGTTTATGCTAAGCATAGAAAATGAGTTAGGTGATTTTAGGGGGACAGCATGCATAAAGTATAAATAATTTATAAGATAATAGCCTCTCTCTCTTCGCACTAGCTCGCTGCTCTATGGCTTTCTTATTTAATTGCCTCTGCAACTCTCTATTCCTCACTCTCTAGATCTAGCTTTGGTCCTACTATTAGCTTCCTCAACTTCCCAGCGGAGGTTCTGGTTCCTGCTCACCAGACTCTTTGGAAGGGACCTCTATCAAGCAGATGACATCTTCTGAGACCCTAAATACTTTCTAGAAGAACTCCCCCACTGTCCAGTCTTTCTCTTGCTGGTTCTCACCCGCCTTTAGAATCCGGGTGGTTTTCTCCAACCCTCAGACACCGACTGTGAATTCGTGGACATTCCAAGACTAGGTAAATCAGCTGTACCTACCCTGAACATCGTGTATTGCCGGGGTACACCTTCTAAGATTCTATGGAGTCAGATAAAAACAAATACAAATAATCTGGCAACCGACTAGGCCCCAGCAAAAGGTCAAAGACACAGTGTTTATACCTTTATTTCGCTCACCGGGCTGTGGCTAAGTCAAGACCTCCCCCGGCGAGCGTGACTGGCAGACATTCTTAAAACAAATATAATCCTAATATGTAATTATGTCTCGTATGCATGGGCTCATTTGAAAGTTAGATAATCCATTTAGGATTATTCCGTTAAATTCTCAACATGCATACGTTTAAAGAAGCAGGGTGAACAAAAATATCAACAGTAAACAGGCCGGTAAGGTGGAGAAAATAGTTACCTACCGAAAGTCAACACATCCGTAGAGAAGAAAAAAACCCCGTGGAGTGTCTTCTTCAGAGCATAGTACACTGTCGGGGCACACCTAAGATCTTAAGGAGTCAAATCAATAAATAAATAAATAAGAATTAAGATGTTCGCCGATTAGGCCGCAAGCAACGATCAAAGACCACAGGTTTATTCACTTTTGAAAAATTGTTGGAAAAAGATTGAGGAGGTTTATTTCAAACATGTATAGATGTATCAACATATTAAAACCATCATTCCTGAGTGCTACAAGCTAGTTATTCAGAAGTTATTGTCCTGCCTGCATGGATAAGTTGTTAATCAATAAGGTCCAACAACATTACAACATTCTATATTTACAAACCATCCATAATTTATCGCTGCATACAAAAAAGGAACTCATTCACCACAAATGCTTATTTGTAATGGACATTATCCCACGGACATAAACGTTTTAGAACGAACTGTATCTATAAATACCAAGAACAAAGGGAGAGGCCCTACTTTCAAACAAATACTGGTCAATCGTTTTACTGAGTTGTCTGTCTGTACGTTCTGTAGTTAAATAATCTTTGAAGAGGAGAGTCTTTTAAAAGAAAAGCTTTATTATGAAGTACAAGCAAAACACTGGTATATACAAATACTAAGAGTTACGTTACTACATACTGGGTGGAATCTCTAGGGACGAGTGGGCGCTGGGGCTAAAGCTGAGACATATATGTATAAGAAAAGGATACGATTCTGGGAAGTAGGGAGGTCTTGGAGGGATGCTTTTGCTTACTTAAAAATAACAGGGGACCATCAGTGACTTCCATGAAGTTCTGCTCAAGCCCCTTCTACTTGTTGTTACTATTATAAAACGTCTCCCGTTTTTAATTCCTGAACTCCTGGGCAGGATAGTGATATTAAGAAATAACATGTTTTATAGACAGTCCATTAGTTTCTAAATACATTTTTCTCAATTTGGTTATAAATAATTTCCTTAGTATCTAACTTAATAATATAGGAGAATGGTAAGTGTATAGGTAAGGTTCTATTGCTTACAATGAATACATATGATAAATTAAAAGTTAAATATACATCTATAAAATCGTAATACTAAATGAATGGAGTAGGAGGTACAATAGTTGTGGTGATACATTTATCTAGGTTTTTATGCAATGTGTTAGATATGCAATCATTGCTAATATTCTTAATGTTAATACAAAATGAGTTAGATTTTATATAGTTACATGTTCCAACAAAGGTTTCTTGTATATTGTACAGAATTAAATTGTTTGGTATTATAGCGGTTATTACATGATTGTCCCTTCGTACAGGCACAGGTAAAAGATAGATTGAACTTAGTTTTGGTCCTTTCTTTGGTAACTGTATGATGTAATAAATAGGTCCGTTTTGTATAGCATATGAAATTTTACTTGTTAACCAAATGATTTCCAAGTCTTGTGATATAGGTAGGTCCAGAGGCGTAACTACAGGGTGGCAGGGCTGGCAAAATGCCACGGGCCCCCGACCCAAGAGGGCCCCGGCCCAAGTGGCCGCGAGCTCAGAAATATTGTACCTATTTATAAAAATATTAAAATAAATATACCATATATTCAATATATTATTGTTATTGGTTGTGGGTAACTAAACTACTCGTAAGTATAATAAAGCTTAATGATAGGGCCCCCATTGAAGGAATTTGCCACGGGCCCCAGATGATATAGTTACGCCACTGGGTAGGTCATCAATTAAGTCGGTATGTTTTATGACGTTAGCATGAGGGATTTCCATCCTAAACGTTTCCAAAGACTGTTCTATGTCTAATATTTGTACAGTTAAGTAATTTAATAATTCGTATAGTTCGGTTAGATGCATAACATATGGGGTCATGTCTATACCGACGATTACTGCCATTATTCTATTAATATTATTATTATTAACAGCTATTGTGAGTGTCACTGCCGGTATCCATGTCCATCTGAAACATTTTGTTCTTGCGGTATAAAATGTCTTTTTTTCCTTTTTCTTTTTATAGCTACATTATCTGTGTGTACTTTTATTATTTTGTTTCGTTTGCCAATAAAAGGTATAACAGGTTTGTATCTGTGTTCGTCTTTTGTTCTTGTTATTCGTTTAACGTAGGATTTGTCTTTTTCTAATTTTGCATTTTGAAGTATGTATTAGAGTTAAGTTATTTAGTTTGTATATAAATGAGTTAGAGTTATATAGATGTGAAAGGCTACCTCTTTACCAATGTTTATCATGTTTCCTCTACCCTTATTAAAATTGCCGTTTATGAATTTAATATCAGTCTTGAAAGTTTCTATAATTTGTTTGTTCATATTTACTGTCTGGTCGATATTATGTTCTGTATTATAGTTGTTTCGTCCAACTTCACTTAAGACATTGTCATAATGTTGTTTGGCCCTAGCATCTATAGTACCAGTTAACGAACTAATAGCCGTTCCTAGTCCATTTATTAATCCACGTTTTTGTCTTCTATTATGATTTCTCAGTAAGTTAATTTTATTTTTAGTTTCATGTATCATATCTACTATTAAAGGGTAGATTGTTAAGTTATGATAGAGTAGAGTATGTTTTTGTATATTAGTTAGTTCTAAGTCTAATAGGCTTATGTTATAAAAGTGGTAAGTTTTAAAGATTTTTTCAATTATTTAACGTGTAATGTAGAATTCCGTTACTGTTGGTTAGGTCAGTTACTTTCAGCGAAGTTGTTGCAGTCCATAGCATTGTCTGAATTAGTAGAAGTGTTTTTATTGTTATGTGAAACATATTTCAGGTGTGTCAGATGTTTCTTGAGGGGTCTTTTAATATTTTTAGCATGCGATTTCTTTATTTCATTTTTATTTTATATATATTATATTACTGGTTTATAAGAATTATCATTCTTTCGATGGGTAGTAGTTTTTATCATTAATTGTTCATCAGAAATTGTCTTCCCGATTTTGGTTTAGTTTTTCTGTTCGATCAGTCTTTTCTTTTATTATTTTTGTCATTACGAATTTATTAGGCGTTTATCATCATGATATTTTTGAACATATTGTTCTTTTATTGATATTTGGTGGTTATTTTGTTTAGTTATTCCAAACGTTGTCTCGTTAGGAGTCATACTTAGTTTTCCATTTAAGGCATTGTTGTACGCAATAGTTGCTAAAGAAAGTTTGTTAGTTAGCATCTTATTAGTTAATTTTTGATTATTTAATGTCCTTAATAATTCGATTAATGTGCTGTGTACATGATTCAAAAGTCCTAAAGAATTTGAGTTATTAGGTGTTACAAACACCTGTTGGTTCTATTCCATTCGTTTCAAGGAAGTTAGTAACTAAGTTATTTTCATACTCTCTTCCGTTGTCCATTCGTATAGAATTTGGTGTCGGGTAATGTTCTAAGTACTGTTTTATAACGTCACATATGTTAGTACTTGTTATACTTTTTACGGTTCTTGTGAATAGTCTTTTTGAAACAGTATCAATTATAGTGATTATGTATTATCTTTCGTAATGTAAAGTATTAATCATTAAATCTTCAAAAGGTTTTTCTGGTGTAGGTGTTACCATAAATTTAGCTTTAATTGGTTTACTTTTAATACCTAGTTTTTCTACATATCATGCATTTGTTAATATAATTTGTAATAATTTCTTTCATAGAGGGTGTAGCGAGCGCCAACCATATATGTAAATTACCCGATACTCTAGTGCAACTAATGTATTGTAATTAGATGTAAAACATGCTTTTCTGGTAATAAATCATGGAGAGGTCGGAAGTCATAAAACAAGTAACAGAGGGTCGAAGGTCCAGCAATAAAACCTGGGAGGGTAAGCCACCTGCCCCCTCATAAAACGGAACCGGTAGACCTTTGGTCGCCTTCCAGTGGTCATAAAACCTAAGTAGGTGAGTCCCTAGCAGCTATAAAACACACCCTTTTAGACCAACAGTCATAAACCTAAGGGGTATTGGCCACCTGGGCATCATAAAACATACCCCCTTCAGCCGACTCCGCCTTCCACTAGGAAGGGGAAAATATATTTAAATCAGGGTGTTGCGCCCTGTAAAGACACTCTTTCCCAGTCTACTCATCTAGACAGCCGCTATCACTCGGTCGCGATACGCCAGGGCCCCGGGGCCCTGGAAGTAAGTCCACTCAGTCTTCCACTGGTCTACACTTTCTCTGCCACACCTCAGCGCCGGCACCCTGTCTCACAGCCTCTAGCAGACCCTCTGACGACTTGTACTATTACGCTGCCGATCTCTGAAAACTGGTCTTATTCTTTATGAAACCTCTGAACCTCTCTCCCGAACACAGTGTATCGTCGGGACACATCCCTATCAATAAAATGGAGTAAGATATTAACGCCGACATGGAACCTGGTCCATGTTATAAACTACAACAATCCGTACTAGTCACCCATGGCTAGAGTGATTAGGCACTCCCCTAGTGGCGCCCCCGACAGAGGGAAATAATATTGTTTTCTTAATTTGTCATAAGTCTCAATTGTTCCTCTGTGGGAGGTCTTTCCGGTGTGATAATTGGAAATAATCTCGTTTTGTTCGTCCTTGTCTGTTACATTTAGTACATGATTTTTGTATCTTGTTATCTTAACAGTAGGATATTTTTTCTATATAATTCTTGATAAAGTATTGAATTATTCATCATACCAAGTAGTCATTACATTCAGTTTCGATTCACAATAAATTCCATAAACATGTTTAATAAATAAACATGTGTCCATAATTTGTTGTAAATCTTCCTCATTATTGAAAGAAGTGTCATATCTTCTTTTATTAAACAGTTTGATAAATTGTACGTTTTTATGTCCTTTGGTTATTATAATTTGGTGTTTTTCAATATTTATTGAGTTAAAAAAAGATTTTTCGTTACTAGAGTTTTGGTCTTGGGAGTCTAGCTGTGTAGCTAATACACTAATTTCGTCTTCCATGGCTTCTGGGTTGAGTTCTAGTAAAATTTGGTTGTATTCTTTTGAGTCATTAGGTGTTGACTTCTATTAATTTGTCCATGTCTTCTTCTATTTCCATATCGTCAAGTTCTAGAAAGGTTGTCATGTGATGATTTTACTTTATTGTTTAGTTATATGTTCATGTCTTACAAGCGTTTCTAGTTCTTTTTCATTCTTTATTAAATATAATTCATTATATATTATTTGACCATTATTAATTGTTGTTTTTTTTATTCATTTTAATATTATTATACGTTCCCGATTTAATATCTGTTTCTAGGGTTTTCATTCCTAATACTATTTCGTATTTGTTACTAAAGTTGTGGATTTTAAACTTAACTAATAGATCATGGGTCAAACCCAGTCTTGGTGCCAAATTTAGAATGACTGAGCCATTGCCTTATTCGATACCAGCTGGTGTTATCACTAAAAAATCTTCCGACTTCATGTTATTAAATTAGTCGGGTCACCATTATAGTGTGGAAGGTGTCCGTAGTCTTCTTTAGTCATATGATAGTCGTTAAGAGCCATTTTTGATTCGATAATTTGTCTGGTTCTATCTAAAATATCTTATACCTGTTCTTGTCATAAAAATAAAAAAATAAAATTACACTGTATGCAAAAATAATACCTTAAAGTCTTTATTGTTGTCTTCCCTGTGGTCTATATTAAATTTATTGTTTCTGTATAACCTGCATAAAGCGTTGAAACGCACCTTCAAGTAAACAGTCCCAGGCTCTGTTAATATTTCCTGGAGCCTTCTTAACCTGTCCGTCAGAGTGGTAGCAACAATCCAAGATCATGTTATCTGCAATCTTATAATTCAGGAATTACTCTCAGATGCAGAGAATATTTCTTCGGATCTTCTCGGTTTAATGCTGAACTGTCTTCTCTTCTGACTTGAAGTTCGCAGGTCCCAAGTGAATGATGTCTTCAATGAAGTCCACCTTTCTTTCTTCCTTAGATATATAACGAATTTCTTTAGGTGATTACCTGGTGAAAATCTATTGAAATAGGTCAGTACCCAATATCGGTGAAGTCCTGTCCTGTGGGGTATTTTTCCAGAGGTATTTGCATCGGCCTTCTCACACTATTGGAGTGGTCTCACTGTCTGTTGACAAATGAGGGATCTCTAGATGGTGGACTACCGTGAATTTACTGAGTATACTGCCAGGTGCCAGTTAAATAATCTTTGTAGAAGAGAGTCTTTTAAAAGAAAAGCTTTATTATGAAGTACAAGCAAAGCACTGGTATATACAAATATTAAGAGTTGCGTTATTACATACTAGGTGATATGTCTAGGATGAGTGGGGGCTGGGGCTAAAACTGAAACATATATGTATAGGAAAAGGATAAGATTCTGGGAAGTAGGGAGGTCTTGGAGGGATGTGGTTGGTAACATAAAAATAACAGGGAACCATCAGTGACTTCCATGAAGTCACAAGACAGGTATACAGTTCTGCTCAAGACCTTTCTACTTGTTCTTAGCATTACAAAAGTTTTGATAACGGTCACAAATATTATTCAAACTATGAGAAATTTTGTAGTTAAACCATGGCTCCTCGAAATATATGAAACAACAAAACATATGAAAAGTGATTAAAGTACAAAAAACATTTACACATTCAGGCACGTTTTGCTAACTTTTAATGTTCTTGGAGAGGCCACTTATGTTTTGATTTTTTCCCATTGTTAAGGACACATTAAAGATGTTAACTCTCCCTGCTAGGGCTTTCTTTGGTTCCACAGATAATGTTTCCAGACTTTTCCATCTTAGTAAATATCAGTGGATGGTTCTGATGTATCTCATGCATAATAGGCACATTGGTTTTATACAAACCATCCAATATTTCCTCATATGCTATGAGCTGGCTTAATTGACATAAAGGAATGAGATGTCTCATAGGTCTGGCTGGCCTGTGGGTTTTGTTTTTGCTCTTCTGGGCTAAAATATTGTGGACCAATGTTCCATCTGTTTTTATTTTTTTCCTAGGATTTTATTACCAAATGGTTTACGCATTCATAAAAGAAAAATGAATCAACCAATGTTCAAGCGGGGTTAAAATGAATGGATTTAATAAATATTTTCTGGATGGCTTTAGGAATTTTCATTCCAGTATGGAAGCGGAGTTTGGCCAAGCTATCGCTGTATGTAGTTTCGACCTACAAACATATTTATACATATTTTTTGTCTACAAACAAAACATATTTATTAAATACAGGCAGGCATAATCACCTCCACAACAGACATTAACACACTTACGCCCTTGCCTGATAGGTTGTTTTAATAATAATACAACATAGCTGGAGAAACTTGTTTATTACTTCATTTATTTTTTTAAAAATCAGTCAATAACGATGTATCATAATATAGTTTGTACCACTTGTAAAATGTGAAAAATAATTGATTAAGAAGAAAGAAAAAATTCAATCACGTAGCATTAATTATTAGTATATTATATAGTGTTAAACGTTTAGTGCAGATACATGATGATGCTAAAAGTAAATGAGGTCGAGAAAAACATATAAGTTAATTTAAAAATTATTAAATTGTACCAATCAAATCTTCAGCTCTGATACTTTATGACACCCAACTAGGAAATAGTAATTTCCATGGTAAATAAGTGTTCACACCCATCTATATTGTAATCAGATGGTACCGGCTATCAAAATTTAAATTCAATAGTAATGAAAGTAAATACTTTTAAAGATCTCATGTGAGTACCGGGTATGAAACAAAGTCTAAAGGAGGTGATAAACATCTTAAGAGTACTCTTTGGTCAAAATTCTAACACGATTGGTTCACTCAAATGAGTAATCATTTTCTTGAAACACTTAAGCATAAGTATGTGCACATATTACATGTTGATATGATTACGTTACGTAACTATGTTGATTTTATTTTTCTGAAATATTAAACACATTGAACTTAAATGGAAAATACACAAGAGAATAACCAATAATTGTATCAACAACTCTTGTTGATATTGATGATAATTTTAACAATGCAAAAATAGTATTAAACAGATGTTTTTGACTTGTTCATTCGATTAAGTTATTAAAAGAAGTCTCAAACCAAATGTTTCAAGGCATATTAGGGTTGTATTTTGTTTAGCTAGAAACCTTTATGTGTTCACCCATGTTTCTGCCTGTCTGTCTGTCTTGGAATTTATCAAGTCCCCTATTTGAGGTAAAAATATATAATTTTATTTTTTTTTCTTTCAAATATAAGGTAGCTTTTTCATTTTTTTACAAATAACAGTTTTTAGTGATCTCAATATGTTTCTAGCCCTAAATAACACCTTTTATCAGCTATTAACCTTTATCCTCCGCTGCAAATTGGGATTAACCTGGTACCACAATAAATAAACTCTCTTGAAGCTGAAATAAGCTTTAACAATTCTTTCTAACGACACCAACTTGAGATACCAGCAAGTATAAACTTGGTAGAGGTTGGGTTAGCCGATAATATGCAAGGGCACCCCTTATGACACTAAAATGCTTCCTTTATGGCACTGATCACACCAAATACATCTGAATATCTGAAATCGAAACAATTGAAGATGGTTTTTCCAGTCTGAATCCCATTTCAGGCTAGCCAGAGTAAAGATTAAATTGAGAAGTAGGCAAGCCAGCCCATCACCTTGCTGAACTCCACTTTGTGATTGAAGTTACTTGGTAAGATCAGCCTTCACCCAGGAAATCATTCAATATAAATCAGACATTTACCAGTTTTTGAGGATTCCCAAATTCAGTCAGGGCTTTGTATCGAGGATCCCCCCAAATCGTGTCATATGCTGCTTTGAAATTAACAAGCTTACTGAGCCTACTTTAACTCAAAGGGAAAATATTGAGTCACATGTGAACTTACATTTCCGAAATCCAGTCAGATAGCTGTCGGTTAATCATAAGATATTACATTCCTTAAAACAAGAATAAAAAAAAACTATGTGTTTGGCATATTTTTACAAATAAATTTATGTATAATGATTGTTATTATTACTTAATAAAGTGATATTAAAACAAAGAAAAAAACATCAACCAATCAAAGCCTGTACAAAATACGATTTTTAACTTGATCAACCTGATGTAATTTTAGCTGTGGCAGCTTCTTCTATAAGGATGTGTATGTGCCACATCATAATATTTAACCCCTGGAAAGCAGAAAGAAATATTAGGAAGAAACTATTCCCCCAGAGAAGAATCCACCAAAAATAAAATGTAATATTATATCATTAATTCAATGTTACTGGATATGATTAATAAATAGCCATTTTAGTTAACAACAATTTCCTGGTAAAGGTTCAATAAATTGCAATACCAATTATTAACATTTTATTTTTTAACAAAAATAATTTACAACCAATAAACTTTTAAATACATTATAGTACCAATATATACATATATATAACTCAATTTAATCCTTGTTGAAAAACTATTCCTTTTTCAGTTTCGAATTCTTTTTTCATATTCAATACAATGTGTTTATACTTTTCACTTTCCTCCTCATTTTTTTCTACCCCATCACCTTTCCGATACATTATGCTTACATTAACACATGCATTAATATTTCCTAGATCACAAGCTCTAACAGCATACTGAAAAGCTTTGGTCATGTCTTTGATAATTTTTTCATTTCCATTATTGTTGCCATCCATATATAAACTACTTAAATGAAAACAAGCATCTCTATTACCACCTTCACAACTTTTGGTCAGAAGCTGAACACTCTGTTAAAAAATAAAAGCAAAAATAACATTAAAATAGTAAAATAATACAATTACCTAATTGAAGAATATCATTACATTATTTGAGGTACAGGTAATCACACAACACATGGATAATCAATGAAGAGAGCTATTACTATTAAGTATTTTAATAAAAAATTGAGTTAAAGGATTCTAACTTAAATGAGCTGAAGGGTTTGCTGGGAAATCAGCTTAGGTAGATGAAAACAACTGTTGAAAACAGTTGTGTGAGCAAAAACAAAATGGAGGTGGATATTAATAAACCAATTAACTAACTGTTGTCACGAATTATTACCAATCATGTTTAACCCCTACATTGTTTTCGAGCCACCAGAACCTGATGCAGACATACATAGTTAGTCAAAATATTGTCCATAAATAAACTTAACATCTCTTTTTCATTGAGCCAAGGGATTCTTCCAACAAAGACTTCAACTCATTTATATAATTACAGCTACTAACAATGAAATCATACAATTCTAACTTAGGAATGTGAAACCATCAAAGAAACTTTTGAGAATTTCATTACACTTCAGGACATTAGAGCATTAACCCTCTTTTAAGGTAGAGAGAAAGAAAATTTGGAAAAATTCATAATACTTACAACGAATGTTTTTAGAGTATTTTTTTTCAGAAACAAATATTTTTGACATATTGGTGATGGCGAGTCCCTTATTAGACCTACAGATATGAAAATTTGCACAATGATGCTACTTGAGTGCCTAAATTATGATAGTTAAAATAAACAACACTATTAAACAAAAAAACAAATAGTGGACAGGGTCCATGGCTTGAACCCGTGACCTCCTGCTCTTCCAAATAATAAAGTACACCTGTGATTATATTTTTTTCATTATTTATTGGCTAACAATAAAATAAACAAGTTTATTGAAAAAATGTAAATTTTTACAATTACACATTATGAACTGTATAATGATGATGGAGTGTAAGTCAGTCCTACCGAGATGTCCATTTATAACAATTTCAATTACTTCTCAAACTGAAAAAGTAAAACAAAAACAATTTATACTCCTGACACATGTAAAATTTTTAATTTAAACATGTAAAATGCATATTTCAATTTTCCTGGCTCTGGCCCTGTCACTATCTTTTTTTCTTGGCTAATAATTGTAATAATTAGTAGGTTTCAATACCACAACTAATGATTATTAATGCATAACAACACATTTAAAATAATAAATCTTCTGTCTTCCCCACAGTATGTTATTTATTCACCAATAATGTTTTCGACAGCCCTAAGCTGTCATCTTCAGTGCTAAAATGAAAAGTCTCACGATATGAACCTCGACTATGCATAATTTGACTTGATTAGATGTAAAGAACATCTTAACACAAACCAGTTCTACCTGGTTCCTACAGGAGGAAGGGTGTCATGATGCACCACATAGGGCTGTCTTCCTACACCAAACAAATGATAGAAAATCGATGATAGTCTGGAAAGAATTGATATTAAATTAAGATTCCCTAATATCAGATAAT
>OV884012.1:126510485-126813287 GCA_930367205.1 Acanthosoma haemorrhoidale
TTCTTTATCCTTGACCAGTGCTCTTCAATTGGCCTCATATGCCCAATTATTTCCTCCTGCACTGAAAATTTCTATTTAATTCCTCTCGATAGAGCCAAAAGAATCATTTGTTTTAAGAGTTTTTTTAATAATGTGTCATTTAATCTTTTCCTTTCACTGACCTCTTATATCTGCCTCTAGGCATTGGGATATTCAGCCAAATCCTTTATGTCTGTAATGTAATCCAAGCCCACATTTGTACCTTTCCATTCCTAACATCAAGCACCATTTATAATATAACAACAGTAGGATGTTCTGCAGGGGAAAATTAAACTTTCCTACACCTAGATAAAGTGGCAACATGTTGATTTAGCTTCTCTACATTGTCACTTATGGTATGGTACCAAGAGCATGGGTGCTCATTATATTTTTTAAGCCTTCTTTGTTGCTTCCTACCTTAGCATTAAAATCTCTGATTTGGATAATAACTTCTTGTTTCTTTATTATTTCCTGTACATCATTCTCTTTTCAAAAGTTAATTCTTGTGAGAGCAAAATATTGAATAATTGATATTTTCTTCACTGTGGTCATCATTCTAACATTTAATATACTTTCTGATATTGGTTTAGTAACCTCGCTGCCTGGCAGCCTTTTTTATTCTTCAATTTATTTATTTGTTAGACCAATTTTGGGCCTCTCTTATCTTTGAGCCATTCTCAAGTGCAATAACCATTTTTTATTACTTATTCAGTTGCAAAATATGTTTCTTCTCAACTAAAGATAGCACAACAACATAGCTCCACTATTGGTGTTGAAATTTGCCTATGCACAATTGTTATTTTAATTTTAATATACTATCCTGAGCACTTTGAACAATTAATTATCAAAATTAGTAAGCCTTTACCTAGATCTTCCTCTACATTCTTAGCCTTTGAAAATGACAATTAATTGTTTAAGCCATCGGAATAAAAAAAACCCAACAATTGTGAGTACACGAATTATGTCAACACTTATTTGAGACAGCCCACAACCAGAATTCCATTAATTATTGTGAATTTTTCTTACATTTAATTCCAGTAGGTCTGTACCTATATATCTCCATACTATTTGATAGTAGTCCAATCGATTTTCTAAAATAAACATTCCATGAATTAATCTGTAATTCATTTATTTGTCTAGTTTTTTACAATGTTGTTAGCTAATTTTTTAAAGGAAATAATGTCTTTGAAGTTATAATGTAAAAAAAAAAAAAAAATTGTGACATGATAGCAGATAAGAAATGTATTGTGAAATTGTTAATAATTGTGAAATTGATTAGTAAATAGCACTATTATTAAAAATGAAAATCATAATGTAAACAAATTCAAAACAAGTTTGAAGAATATTCTTCAGAAATATGAGATATCTCAAAACATCGCTACAATAATAAAATAAAATTTTAAATTAAGACGTCTGTTCAATTTTATATCAAAACAAAAAAATAAACCTCAAAAGACACAAGAAATGTAATTTAATTTTGGTTTTAATAAGAGATTAATATGTAAGAAATTATTCTTTGTTTATCCTTAACAGCACAAACGGGCTAGACAAAAAAGTAGAAAAAAGGTAAAGGTTGTGCTAGGATTAACTGCCACAATAAAGACTAATAAAAAGGGGAGAAAAAGACAGGTTCATAAACTGATCATTCTCTAATAGAAATATTTAAAAAAAAAAGAAAGTTATTCTGAAACATAGAGGCCATTACGAACTTACAGCTCTGTTGCTCGAAATGGGTGAAATCTAATGGGTAAGTTCGTCATTAAGGGTTTAAAGACTAATGAAAACAAAATATTTTGTTAAATTATTTATTTACTAATGTTTTGGGCAATACAACCATTAGGGTTCTAACTTCTTGTCAACCTGAGTCAATTAAGGAAAATGAACACACTAGTCCATAGGTTACAATAACCAGACCATTCTACTAATGCTGTGCATTAGCCTACACGACCTACGTTCCTTCTTGGTCATTAACTGAGGACCTAACAGAGCTTGAAATATGGTAGTCTCTGTTGACTGAAATCCTGTATTTTGGGTTAAGTTTCATACATAGAAGCTTAAACTAGTGTTTTTCAAAATGAATTCTGTTAGCTAAATGCTAAAACTCAGGTTTTCTGGGTAAATTTCTGGAGAAACAGAAGTTTTTCAGAAAAAAAAGTATAGAATACTTATGCAATGCAATTATCTGAATTGTTACATAATTTTTTCATGACTACTGAGAATTCAAATTTTGTTGTATTTATCATAGAGTAAAAAAATATTTCATGATTTTAACAAGTGTTTTGACCAATTCCCAAAAAATGGCTGTCATCCCAATGACATCACTTTTCATTTAAAGCAGCCGATTTTAGTTTTTGGCTCAAGTGCAATTTCTACCAAAACTCTTCTTTGTCAAATGTAGAAGTATTTGTTGGCCCAAAAGCATTACAAATAATCACAAACCGAACTTATAATTATGAGACCCATTCTTACCTTAACTGAAACCCATATTACATCTTATTAAATGGATATACTTTTATAAATGGTTAGCTATTATTATTTTATTTAAATATTGTATGTACATATCTTAAAATACAATTAATTTTCTAGTTTAAATTAACCTGATGTAAATATCATAACTTCTCACAAAAAGGAGATACAAAATTATAATTTGAACAAATTCAAAGCGAGTTTGAAGAATATTCTTCAGTATTAAATGAACTGGCTAAAATTTAGCCAACATGCACATTCATTAAGTCTAAAATTAGGTCAAGGATTAGTCATGGACTACTGATTAAAAAAAAACAGCCTAATAAAAATTGTCTAGTCAACAGTTTTGAAGTTGTTCGGATGTTAATAATAAGTACTCCTTATCTCTGAAGCCACTTGAGCTGAGGGTATATATACCATCCACCAGCTCTTCTAATTTGTCTCATAAGTCTCAGGACATCTATTGGTAGATTACTGCCAGGTACCAAGTAGTCACTCAATAAAAGTTCTTAGAGATGGGTCCCATACAAGCAATGGTTTTGGTCTTGCTAGGCCTTGCTCATTTCTCACTAGCAAAGGTTGTATGACTTCTGATGCTTAGCTAAACTTACTGATTTTTTCCTCAAGGCAGTGGTCTGACGGGTTCTTCCTTCAGTTTTTCTCTTGGTCTTCTTATTTAATCTTCTTGCAGTAGTTGAAATAAAAATTTTGAGGACACAGCCTATTTATCTAGAAATTACTTAATTAATTAACTATGGCAAGAAGAAGACCAGCAAGAAAAACTGGTCCCATCAGCTAGAGAATAGAAAGATACTGCTTACAATATTTAAAATAATATTGGTTATAAAGCAATAATTAAAATTTACTTAAAAATTATGTAACAGGTTTGCCCCGGGTGTGCAGTGGATGTAGACCCAAACAACCACGCTGCCTATGAATATTTGAGTGAAACTCTTAAAGGCCTGAGTAGAACTGTTCCTAAAGGGATGGAGCATGGAATTCAAGCTGAATTGGTACGCATAATCAATGTGAAGGAACAGGTAAGTCACAAAATAATAATTATCTTAAATGATTAGTGCGGGTTGTGGAAGGTTATAATTAAATAATGAAACTTCCATCTTTCCACAATATGGTATTTATTCATTAATAACACATTCGACAGCTCTAAGCTGTGATTTCCTGAAGTATAAATAAGGTGTTTATAAAATCCCAAATATGTTCATATATTTCATTTATTTACATACACAGTACATTTAAACTTCTTACCTGGTTACATGTGAAAATAGAATGAGATTCCAAAATTCTATGTCCATTAAAGAAAAAAAATTAAGTAATTGGTTTCTGATTGGAAGAGGGGACAATTGTTAGCTTTGTGTAGAAATTTTACTTTCCAGCCTCCACAAAAAATATTTGTTATTAGTATTATTTATTTTTTATGAGAAAATATTATTTCTACAAACCTAATAACATAATGATGCATATAGTATATTTAAACATACCCATATATGGTCTTGACTCAAATATTTTTACTTTCGCATAAATAAGTTCATAAAAATTAATAGCTTAGTTTATAATGTTTCAATTAATATTATCTTGCCTATAATATATCTATTATTATTATCTAGTCTTGGTATGTGGGCCCTGGTGGCAAGTTTCCAAACACTACCTTTACACAAATAATTTCAACAGAAAACTCACTTATCATTAGAATGTGAAACATATCATTAGAAATTGTTATTGTTGTAGTTTAGAGTTTAATTCTACAATAAAATTATAAGGTTATTTTGCGATTACAGGTTATGGCTGGAATTTCATATTCTTACGACTTTGAAGCAAGAGATTTAAACACAAAGAAGTCGTATGAGTGCAATCTTCAAGTGCTCAGACAAGCTTGGAAGAATGAAGATAAGATTATAGAATACAGTTGTCATGAAGTTCCTTCAAACAACCAAAGGTAAACAACAGGTTTCTGTATTTAATATGTCATTGAATGATTTGGAAACTGAGTGATCTTGTGGATAACGTACTTGGTATGCCATTTGTTGACTCTGAGCAAGAAATACCCTTTTGGGGCTTGTCCAACCTCTACAAAGCAGACAATTAGCCCTTCATTGGGTTGGGGACAAATCTTGCAGTTAGAAAATGATACTGGCTATACCTGAAGCATAACCATTGGCAAGACAAAATATATCCTTACCTAGTAATGAACCATTGGACCTTCAAGGGCTTCATGAGCCATATGTCACAACTAGTTCGAAATAAAGGCCTGATCTAATTTTTAGGTCCCTTCTCGGAGGAGAAGTCAATCTTGTCATAGATGGCAATGAGAAACTAAAAGAACTGAAGTCTTTCATTGGCAAAGAAGTTGCAAAAGAACTAAATTCTAAATATCAGATGACAGTCCTCAAATACTTCAAAGCGTCTATGCAGGTATGTCGTGGTATTTAATAAGTTATATTAAAGCTTTAGTATATAAATACTTGGATGACTGCTTTTTTTTGTGATATTTGTGAAGGTTGTGGAAGGAACTTTAATCAAGGCAACTGTAGAAATCGCAAATACCAACTGTCCTTTTTATAAAGCCTTGGATTCAGCTAACTGCAAACCTCAAGCTAAGGTAATTTTCAAAAGATCGCTTTCCTATATCTTTCAAACAATTATTTGAAACAATTGACAAATTTGTTCATTGTTGTTAGAACCATCAAGTCTGTAATGTGCAAGTGTGGTTGAAGCCCTGGATGAATGTGAAAGAACTAACTCAAGTTCAGTGCACGCCACATCCTGAGGTACTATTTATTTTTGAAGCTGAAACTAAGTATATTGTTTGTTGGAAGTATCTCAAAATACAATAACCAGAAAAATGCTATTAACAAGTGAATTTTTTTACTTTAGTATTGTGCTGGCTGCCCCATTGAGACAAACACCAATGATGTTGCATTGAAGAGCTGTTTGGAAAGGACTCTCAGTAACCTTAATGCAGAGTCACATTCCAGTCAAAATATATCGCTAGTCAAAATAAACAAAGCTACTTCTCAGGTAAGGGAATAAAAATTGTAATTTTTATTAATTTCACAGAATATATGTTATATATTTATTATTAATTCTCCCTCATATTTAAGTGAGACTAAAATAATGAAAATATTTTTTTAGATAGTTTCCGGTGTGAAATATACAGTTGATTTTGATGGTAAAGATACCACTTCAGGGAAATTTCTTAACTGCAATGCAGTGATAATCTCACAACCATGGATTTCTGAAGAGCCTCATCTAGAAGACTTTAAATGTGCGCCTAGCACAAGTAAGTATAAAAGTATAACTTCACTAATAATATTGATATTGTTATTTGTTAAGGAACTAGTACTAACTATGATTAGTGTTATATGTTAAGAAGTGTTTTTAATAAGTTTTGTATATGTTGTTCTAGTTGTTATGGGATCTTAACAAGTGACTCATAAGACCAACCCTCCCCTATCAGCAAGGTACCTATGTTTGGCAAGATTTATAATTCACAAATGTTTAAGAACTCCCTTAATAAAATTGAAATTAATTAATTATATAGTGTATTCTAAATATGACTGCTACTATAGCACTTCGAGCAGGTGATTACAATAAGACTGAAGATAATGTTAAATAAATAATTTTTATAAAAAATTAGAATACTTTCATTGCTCCTCAATAAAACTCTTTTCTAAATAAGTAAGCATATAAGGATGGGCATAAATGAAGCTAAATGAGAGTTATATCTACTTATAAATCAAAAGAAATGGTAAATGCTGTATATTTTAAATAAAAAATCACTTTGGAAGACATTGGGAATGTGAATGATCCACATGCTATTTCTTGTTCATTTCACATACTCACATACATGGTTCTTCATAAGAAACTGAAAAGTGCTCAATAGTTTATAAGTTAGTAAACATATAAATTAACAATTACTGGTTAATTATAAATTATTTATGACATTATATGTTTCAAATATTCGATAGTTATGATGACTATATATGACAATCTCTAGTTGTGTTCTGTAATAACAGTTTTCAATAATTAGTTAAAGAAACCAGATAAGGGACGTGGTTAATATTTAACCCAGGACCAGAGATCTCTGGTAAGGTGTCCTTTCCAACTGAGTTATTTCATGTAAAAAAAACGGCTTGTCAATATCCATTCTATATGAATCAAGAAATTAAATTTTTTTTTTAATATCCCCTTGTTATTTTTTTTTTCTAAACCCCTTGAATTTAATACAATGTAAAAATATAAGCAAAAGAATTGACAAACTTTCTCCTCTTTCTGCTATGCGCAGATGCATTTGAAGGAGGTTTGGTTACATAAATCAGATTGACGTTAATAGGAAATAACATGAATACAAATCTAGGTGATGGGGCTCACCTTCAGTTTAAAAAATGGGAGAAAAACTTACAAACTAAAAAACTATACCTAGAACCTAAGACTAAAGCGTTCCAGCCGTGACAGCGTCCTGCCATCGATGGGGGAACAGAGCAGGGGTTATCTTGTTAAACACCGGGTTTGTCATTGCAGTGAGTCGAAAAATTTGATATGTCTACGTTACATGAATTCATCCACCGTAGGCAGCTCAAAGATATCGTGAAGCTCACTGTTGCCCCGCAGCTCGAACAAAGTACCTCTGACCACTTTCATCAGTATACCGTTTTGGATTGTTGGAGTTTCTTAGCTGTCGTATACGTCAGGTAATGAAAAAGTGGTGCACAATACAGCAGAGTAGGCCTGAGTATGCTCTTGTAGATCAATAGCTTGAGACGCAGTGATAGATTGAGGGAAGTCAATAAGTGCATAAGCCGGTAAGACTTCATGCGTGTTTGCTTCAACTTCTTTCTAAAATGGTTACTAAAATGGAGGTGTCTGTCCATCTTAATTCCCAGATATACTAGGTTGTTGGCTGGTGAATTTTCCTCCATTCCTACTATGTAACTAGTAGGTAGGGGCTTTTTCCCTTTTGAAAAGAGAAAATTACGCAGTCAGTCTTACCCGCGTTTACAGAGATATTGAGTCTCCCCAATCTCTCACTGATCTGGTTACAGGCTACTTCAGCCTGTCTTAGAGCCACGTTGGCGCTCATGCTGCTACTGTACACCGCTATGTCATCTGCGAAAGCAGTAACTGTGGTATTTTTGTACCGGACTCTGACAATCTCAGACGTGTATACGTTGAATAGTACAGGGGATAAGACGGCTCCTTGGGGTACTCCACAGGTCAGTGGCACAGCTTCAGAGAAGCTGTCACCCACCCGCATCCGCAACGATCTGTTGTTCAGGAAACTAGCCAGAATTGAATAGAGTTGTTCCGGGCATTCCCGGTCGCAGAGCATTTGATACAGTGTCCCGTGAGACACTGAGTCGAATGCTTGAGTGCTCCCCTTGTTACAAAATTATTACAGTATTTAATGTAGATTATACAAATGAATCTATTTACAATAGTTCATTATATATCCTGTAGCTTGGCTACATTTTATACAATTTCTAATTATTATTCATTGTATCTGTGCTTGTACAAAAGTATAATGATGTACTGAGATGTATCGAGGTCTCATTATCTCACATGATTAAACTGGGATGAACCACTGGAAGTTTTGTTGGATGGAGTTTCTGAAGGCTGCCAACAGGAGCACTGATGGTGAGCAAGTGTCATGGGAGTGGGGGAGGGAGAAGAGGACTCAAGATGAAGACGCTGTTGAGGAAGGAATGGATGGCAGTGTATGTAAATAATGTTTGTTTTTGTTTTCACTTTTTTTTATGAGAGTGTCCTTAAGTGATAATGTATAATATAATAAATTTTGTAGTTATGAAAGTCTGCATATCATTTTAACTATCGGTTTTAACTAATCAATAGACTAGATGTATATTAATAAATATTTTATGAAGGTTTAAAATGGTTTAGTTGATTTAATTAAGTTGATAAAAAAAAGGGACATTGTACAATTGGGGGCCTCTCCGGGATACCAAACAGCAGATTTTCAAATAATTGTGTTTTATTTCTTTTATATTGAGTTTTTTTTTTTTAGACAATTAGGATGAACGATCCAGCCATGACCAGGTCCAAATCTTCGGACAGAAATTGGTAAGGATGTTGGAGGAGATATATGATAAACAGAAAGAACTTATAGACCAGAACAGGGACTTGGGGGAAGCAAATTAGGGATTCCCATAAGGAATTGAGTTCGAAGGTTGATCATTTGAGAGAAAATTTGCAAGGGGAGATAAATAAAGTAGCAAATTGTATAGGTGAAAGAATAGGCTTGTTGGAAACTGGGGTAGAAAACCTAAGAGGGGAAATAGGCAAACACATTAGTGGATCGGTTGAAACACAAGATGCCGATTTAGAGATTATAATTGGTAATAATAAGGAAGAAATTTTGGAAATTTGTATGGATCGAATAGACCGCGTGAAAGAGGAATTTAATGAGGGCTGTAATCAAAATTCTATTGCCGTTGAGAGATTGTTAAATAGAGTAGAGAATGGCTTTAAAACTGACTAGGAGGTATCAATTAAATATAGAGAGGATATGACTTTGAGGGTCAACAGGAGTGAGGAAAGGTAAACGTATCTTGATGAGAAATTAGATGCGGAGGTTGGTAGTATCACAAAAAGCCAACAGTTATTTTGTGCCGATCTCATGGCCAAGTTAAATAATATCCAAGGAGAGTTGAGAATGTTTTCAGAAAGCAGGTTTAAGCTCGGGGTGAAGGTACCGTCTGAAGACAATGTGCCCTGAGTTGAAGTAAACAAGTGTCGGCAGAGCCCGGAACCGTTTCATGTAGGATTAACTGGAAAGACAGATCTACATCACAGTTGTACAAAGTATATAAATTACGACCTTGATTTTAGAAATAGACATCAAGATAGGCCTGTATATTTTATTGATAATTTAACCAAATTATTTCAACTTAAGGGAAAATTTTGAAAACTTTATTCTTAATCATTTAAAGGGTAAAGCTGAAAATTGGTTAAAAAAAAACAACAAAAAAAAACATAGTCTAATAATAATTATAGTCTAACCGATAGAAAGGCATTTAAATTTGAAGATCAAATCCGATCACAAAATTATATTTTGATAATATTCTTGCACATTGTTACAACCGGAATACATATGCAAGTTTTATTTAGGGAATCCTAAATTATGTCGATTGGGGGATTTTCTCTAGTCAATTTTTTTTCAATTAGAAAATTATGTTCTGGAGGTTTGGACATACTCTGGTCATATACACCGTGTAACCTATGTTAACACTCTATTATAGATAAGTTCAACCTTTTGTTATTATAGATTAATAGGATAAGTTGAATAGTTCTTTAATGCATAAAACATTAATTAGTGTATTGTTGATAAAGGTTGTATAAAATCTTGGTTGTTGGTTCATGTAAATGATGTATATTTGATTTTTTTTTGTTCTTAAATATTATTATTCAGTCATTATAAATATTATAATTAATAGTCTATAATCTAATGTTTTTATTTACTTGTCTTAAGCAGAATTAAGTTGGAGAGTTTAAATTGAATTATTTGAATTGTATGTAATTATAATAGTTTTATATGTAATTGGTTATACGTTTTATTCATGTTTGGTTACTTATTTAAAAAATTATAATGCTCTCATGGTTGTCAGACGCTTTCATATTATAAATGTAATTTAAGAGATCTAAAAGTCTATGGTTATAACAACAGTGAAAGAGGTTGAGTAATAACTTATTGTTTTGGAAAGTATTTAGTGCTCAAAGTTAACGTAGTGTGAAACACACGTCAATTACAGAAATATCAACAAGAAGCACCGTTATTATGTCATATATGATGCAGAACCAGAGAATTGGCTAGCAGTTGAAGAATTTGGAAGAAAATGCTCCTTTAGCAGTCAGGATTTTCTTTAACCGGGTGGTGGGGTAATGGCGCTGCGGACTGCAAGTGAGATAATGAGACCTCGATACATCTCAGTACATCATACATTAATTTACTGAACATCTTTAAAAGTGATGGGGCTCACCTTATTTATTCAAAAACATTATTTGAGTGAAAGTTTTTAAAGGAGAATACAAGGATATATCTATTTATATTTTTCCAGAGTATTATATGAATAAAATATTTTACAAATACTGACTAAACTGGCTGAAATACTGGTTTTTGCCTGTAATCCCAAAATTTTAGTAAGTATCAGATAAATACAACAGATAGTGAGAGGGCTGGGATTTGAACTTAGGACCAGAGATATAAAATTTTAAGAGCCATGATAGAAATTGCACATTTAATACCATTCAAGCCAATTTAATGAGTTTTCTTTGACACAATTATATCTATTTACAATATATTTAATTAAATTTCATTGCCAGAGATAGTCTAACATATAATATGATGTGGTTTTGTTGAACTACACCGAGTATTTTTTTTCACAATCATTCAATAAATCTTAAAGAGCTCATGCCTGACCACCATAAACTGAATCAACAAAATTGTTATCGGTAATGATGAAAAAACAAAAACACTTTTAATATAATGAAATAAAAAATGGCAAGCCAACTGATTTTTAAATCAACTAGTAGATACCAACAAAGTTTATCATATATTATTATTATAAATTCCTAATTATGAATATAAAAAAAAATTATGGTAAGATGATACTCACTTTCATCGATTTCATAAAATGCTGGTGGTGGGGATTCCAAATGTACTGTAACAAAATTATATTTTAATTACATTAAATAACTGCTATACAATAACCCACTATTCTGTTATTTATAAATACTGTTTATTTATTAATATCTTATTTGAATTTAGATATTTATTCTTTTTTAATGCATACAAACATTGGTAATATTTAACCAAAATTAACCAATACAGAAACATCACGGTAAACAATTCTATGCTTATTTAAAAATTGATAATTAATAATAACATTATTTTGTTAAAGTATTTTTTTAGGGTTTTAAATTGTTGAATTTTTTTAATGTTGTTAATTAATTTTAGTTTTCTATGTAAAACCGCACACTGTTGGTTTTTTACTATCACATTATTTTTTATAAGGGAAATTTCTTGTATTGAAAATAAAATTCTTAAAATACCTTTTTAATACCATCAGTAATGAGTGTGAATTCAAGTTGTATATCACACAATTAAGGGCTTTGTTACAATTGCTTGGTATTGCAGTGGAAAAAAACAGTTTTAATGACTTCTTATAATTATATTACAGTAAAATTTCAACACATATTAGATATTTTGATTAGGGCGAAGATCTTTAGTTTTATACCCTACTCAATAAGACAGAGTATAACAGAAAATAATTATTTTATAATCACTTAGTAAGTCAATTATTGATTACCATTCATTATTGTTCACCACTTTTTTTTTATCACAGTTCTCAAAAGTCCTAACATAATTTACACAATGAATAGGACATCAAGGTCTTTAATTTGAAATTCTACTGAATGTAATAAAAAATTTTTTTTTATTCAAGTTACTAGGTAAGTAAAGGGGGGTAAATGGGTAGGGTAATGGAAAGACTAGAGAGGGAGACAGGTGCGGGGGTCTCCTGTACTCGTAGCGGAGGAATCAAGCAATAGTGCCCTACTCACTGCTTGTGAACTCCCAGTCTGACCTATCCCTACCAACGCCTACTGTCACCTCCAAGTGGTACCCCCTGGGGAGTCCGATGGACTCGCGGACGACAGAGGCGGGATCTCCCCATGAAATCCATGTGGAGATCTCCTTAACACCCAAGCCAAGTGTAGAGGAGCTCGAGCTGTGGCCGAATGGCAGGGGGTGTATAAAAATGCACTGTCTTTAATCGACCCCCTTGGGGCACCAGGCGCACCCCATTGTATTAAATGCCCTCTGCAGGGAGAGGGGGCAGTACCTGCAGAGTAACTTCCCCCGCTTTCGTGGGAACAAAATATGAGTACTACAACAACTAATAATGAAGACATGGAAGAGCTGGTCAGCTTGATCAGCGGAGAGGACTCAGCCCAGGGGCCTTCAATGGACCTTGGCGCTGAGGTAGTGGACGACGAAGCCTCTATGAGCTCGCTTGCGACGCTTGTAGAGGAGGTAAGCGGACTGGTAATGGAGCCAGAGAGCTTGGCGCCTGGTAGGGACGCTGCATCCAAGGATGCAGGCGAGACCTCCAAGCACAAGTTCTCTGGAGCCCAGAGAAAGAAGTGGAGGAGGGCAATGTTGGCTGGAGAGCCACCTGAGGATCCGGCTGGACTTTCAGGACCTTCGGGGTCCGGGAATACGGCAGGGTCTGGGTGCGCTCCAGAGAAAAGGATTAGGTCCTCACCCGGTACCTCTGCGCCTACGGCAAAGAGGCATAGGGGTGGGGATGCTAGTATTGCATCCTACGCGATTGCTGCCGGAGGAAGCAGGGTGGCGATTATCCCTAGTGGATATCCGTCCACTCAGCTGACGAAGGAGAATTGCGAGGAAATGAAGGGCCAGCTGATGAAATTTGTCGATCAGCTGGAAGAAGAGAAAGGGACACAGGCTGAATTCAGTGGAATTTACCCACATGTGGGAGCCTGTGTCATTATCTGCGACAACCAGGAGACCAAGGACTGGTTGTCGATTATAGTACCCAATTTTAACTTCAGTGGGGATCTGGAGCTCCGTGTAGGAAAGGTGGAGGAGCTTCATAAAACCGTGAAGGTAGGAACCTTCATTACAGGAGAAATGCCTCTGGAAGAACATTTCATGAAGAGGATCAGGACCCAAAACTCTAGGGTACCTGATATTAGATTATGGAGACTCCTGGGCACCAAGGTGGAGAAGCATGGCTTCTTTGCGATCCTGTCTGCCCCAGAGACTAGCATGGAATACCTTGAGAAGCGGAAGCTTAAGCTGAACTATGGGTTCACTAAGGTCGCTCTCAGGGTATTGGATAAGAAGAAGCCGCCGAAAGTAGTACAGGAGAGGAAGCCGGCTGATAAGGTGGAGGAGGCAAGGAGCGATCCTGAGGCGGTGGAGTCGCAGGGGATCGCTACGACGAATTTGCCAACTCCTAAGGATGGCCCCAAGGCGATGACTATGGCGGCTGCGGGGGGTGGCCCCGTGGCGGGGGCTGGGGGGCGCGCTGGGTCTCGGCCCTCTGTGATGGGGAGGCCTGGGTTTGGCGCTGTCTCCAAGCGTCCGCCTCGGGGTGGCCCTCCGGGGGCCGGCGGGCACTGATCATGGTGGTGAGGCTGCTGCAAATTAATCTACACCACTGTATTGCAGCATGTGGTGTTCTGCAGCAGTATGTGAGAGGTAAGGATATTGATATTATTCTAATACAAGAACCTTACCTGTATAAGGGCAGGATGGGGGGGCTGGCGATGCGTGGGTATGAGATTATTTCTGTACCCGAGCGTGCCAGAGCCTGTATCCTGCATAAGAGCAGTCTTAAAATGCTGCCTCTATGGCAATATTGTTCTAGAGATTTAGCAGCAGCTCAAATGGCCCTCAACGAGGGAAATCAAGGTGGGAGGTTGACGATTGCATCGGTCTACCTCCCATATGAAAAAAGAGTCCCGACCGAGGCACTTAGTAAGCTAACGGAAGGGACTGGCTTAAGGGGCGAGCTTATAGCATCGCTTGATGCGAACGCTCACCATCAGCTCTGGGGGAGCAAGAACAACAACCAGAGAGGTGAGTGTTTAGTAGAGTACATAACTAGTAATGACCTAGACATTCTAAACAGAGGCAATATTGCCACTTTTAACAACAGAATCAGATCTGAGGTCATTGACATAACCCTTAGCACACGTGCTATAAGCCTAAGGGTTAAAGGCTGGCACGTCTCTGAAGAAGAGTCATGCTCAGATCATAGATACATTAGATTTGATCTAAGTGGTAACATCACGTCCGAAGCTGTGTATAGGAATCCCAAACTTACAAACTGGGAAACCTACTATACACAGCTTGAGGAGGAGGTCAAATGCTGTCCTAGAGTGGTGAGTAGCAACTGGCATTTGGAACATTTAAACTCAACATTGACTGAGGCAATGATTAAGTCATACACTGATAATAACACTGTATGTAATGTTAGATCCAACAGGAACTGTCCCTGGTGGAACAATGAACTTGGCAAGTTAAGAGCTCTTACACGTAAACTCTTTAACGCGGCCTAAAGATCAGGCAGATGGGACACTTATAAACGTGCACTCACTGATTATCACAAAGAAGTCAGAAAGGCTAAAAGAAGGGCGTGGAAGAAATTTTGTAGCGAAATAAACGATACAACTTCCATGTTTAGAGTAAATAGGATCTTATCCAAGCAGTCTGACAGGGGAGTATTGGGCTCCGTCAGGGTGGGAGGGGGCTATACAGATTCTGAGGAGGGAACCCTCGGTGCCCTGGCGCGCGCACATTTTCCTGGCTGCGGACTGATGGATACGATTAATAATGACCCTACCAACTGTGAACACACTAGTTGCAAGGGTAACTGGGCAGAAGCAAATAAAATTGTCAATTCTGCAAGAGTGGAGTGGGCAATTAATTCTTTTGCTCCTTTCAAATCACCTGGTACTGATGGGATATTCCCAGCCTTGCTACAAAAAGGCCTACCAGTAATTAGCCCCCTTATAATTACCTTGTTAAGGGGAAGCTTGGCACTGAGCTATATTCCAGTAAGCTGGAGGATGGCAAAAGTGTGTTACATACCAAAACCTGGGAAAAAGTCCTATGACGAACCCAAGTCTTACAGACCAATATGTCTGACTTCATTTTTAATGAAGACCTTGGAAAAGGTCATAGACAGACATATTAGGGATGGAATACTGGTAGAACGACCACTCCATAGCGCTCAATTCGCATACCAGGCAGGAAAATCCTGTGAAATTGCTCTCCACCACCTGGTTTCCAGGATAGAGAGATCCCTAGTTCATAAAGAAATAATGGCAGGCATCTTTGTTGATATAGAAGGTGCCTTTGATCGCACACCCTATAACACTATGGCATCAGCCTTAGAAAGAAAGGGGATTAGTTCCTTAGCCTCTAGCTGGATAAACACCATGCTAGAGAATAGGATTTTACAATCACAATTGGGACAAACCAAACTGTGGATGAAGCCAGTGGGAGGATGTCCACAGGTAGGGGTGTTATCTCCATTACTGTGGTGTTTGGTCGTTGACTCATTGTTAACAAACCTAAACTCTGCAGGGTTCTACGCACAGGGATATGCTGATGACATTGCTGTGCTCATAGGGGGCAAGTTCTCAGAAACCATTTCTGAGTTGCTTTCCGCATCGATGGATCTTTTGAGGGATTGGTGTGAAAAGAATGGTTTAGGAATCAATCCCCAGAAGATAAATCTCTGTATCTTCACTAACAAAAGAAATGCTATAGTTAGACCACCTTATCAATGTCTGTACCCAAACCTTAATTGGGGAGGGTGTAAGAAACAGACTGATCACAATTTTCACGGATAGCCAGGCAGCCATTGGCGCCCTGAGAAGCTATACGACCAGATCTTATTTGGTTGAGGAGTGTAAAAACAACTTAAACACACTCTCGCTAGCCAGTGGGGGGACACAGGTAAGCATTTGTAGTGAGGTAAAGCATCTAGGGGTTACTCTGGATAGAAAATTGGACTGGTTCAAACACATCAAGAATACTACTATGAAGGCACTTCGATGCCTCTATGCATGTAAAAGGGCTGTGGGTAGGACCTGGGGACTACAACCCAGAATGTTATTCTGGCTATATACCGCAGCAGTTAGACCAATGGTGCTCTATGCCTCTATGGTGTGGTGGCACAGAGGTAGTATTAGTAAAAATAGAACTTTGCTTGGCAAATTACAGAGGCTTTCATGTCTCATGATCACTGGTGCCATGAGTACAACTCCTACTGCTGCAATGGAAGTCTTATTGAACTTGAATCCACTGAACATAGAAGTAGAAGCGCAAGCCTTGAACGTGGCTTACAGACTTGCGAAATCAGGAACAAGATCCAAAGTCATGACTCACATGGGACATGGGAACTTGTTCAGAAGAATTGATGAGGACGAGGTGCTGTCAATGCACTCTGACCTACAAGTTAAGAAACACCTGCGTCTGTACGTTTTGTACTGTGCGGAAAACACAAAGACCAAACCACATAAACTGTGTTATGGGATTAATTGCTACACAGACGGCTCACTAACAGAAAACGGATCAGGGGCCGGCATATGGAGGAAAGATAAACCAGAATCTGGGATTTCTATTCCTTTAGGTAGACACACCTCGGTCTTTCAGGCCGAAGTGATGGCGATCAATGTCTGTACCCAAACCTTAATTGGGGAGGGTGTAAGAAACAGACTGATCACAATTTTCACGGATAGCCAGGCAGCCATTGGCGCCCTGAGAAGCTATACGACCAGATCTTATTTGGTTGAGGAGTGTAAAAACAACTTAAACACACTCTCGCTAGCCAATAAGGTTAGAATCGACTGGGTGCCAGGACACACAGGCATCACAGGCAATGAGAAGGCAGATGGCCTTGCAAGGGTGGGCTCAGAACAGACACCTCTTGCACCTGAACCCATATGTGGTATCAGCCTCAGCTACGCTAAAAGGCGTATAAAATTAGCTTTAGAGGACAAGGCAAGACTTTCTTGGAGAGAAACTAAGAAACAGGAACACTCGAAACTGTTTCTTAATGGACCCTGTAAGAGAAGAAGCTCAGCACTTCTATCAATGGACAGGTGGACACTCAAAAGTGTGACAGGACTCTATACAGGTCACTGTCGGTTAAATAAACACCTCTTTAATTTGGGGATAGTGGGATCACCAATCTGCAGATTCTGCAAGAAAGAGGGAGAAACGGCACGTCATATAATATGTGACTGTGATAACTTAGCTAGAAGGCGATACCTTCACTTTGGTAGTGATCGCATTGTAGACCCCAAACTATGTGAACTGATCGATCCATTCAGTATCCTCAGATTTGCAAAGGCCGTGGGCCTGTCACATATATAGGACAGGGACATGGACGGCGCACAATAGGTCTCAGTGAGGCCGCAGTGCACAAATGCCGGAACAAATAATAATAATAATACTAGGTAATTGATTAATTTATGACATCATAATTACTTTTCATGGTTTCACTTTTATGTTTAGTATCAAAGGGTATTAAGTACATAATGCAAAATTTCTTGCATCTATGTTAAGCAGGGGTGAGTTTAAGTTGTAAACACAATTCAATGACACTTAATCCTGTTTTATGGAGTTAGCAGCATTTTTCATCTAGACAGGTTATCAAATGATGTCTTTTGATCGAACATGCGGGATTTTTGAATACATTAGTTAGTGGCTACTTAATAACTAAACAATTTTTCTGAGTGTAATAAAATTCAATTATTGTATGTTCCCTACATCAGAAATGAACTCATCACTGCTTAGTACTAATAATTTGTAAGAAAAATCTATCAAAGCTTATAAATAAATATTTTAGAAATTACCTCACATTCAAATTTAGATATAAATTACAAAATTTGTACTTACATTTATATGGATTCTTTTTTTTCCACCCTGGAAATGTATTAATATATTTAATAATTCAAACATGATAAATTACTTAACTTAAAAATAGAATTTTTAAGAATAACCACGTGTTGCAGCTTGTGAAATGAACATTGCAGTGAACTCTGGAAAGGCTGTTTATTTCCATTGAGATAAAATAAAATAAACTAATCAGAAGCATAGGAAAAAAGTAATAGAATTAACTAATAACATTCTCATTAACTTATTTTCATATATAAAATTTATGCCTAGAAGTGATTGAGAATGAACCTTTTCCTCTTCTTGAGCTACATTATTTCTCATGTTATATCATTCTTGGAAAGTAAGAGCTGGGTGGATAAAAGAAAGTTATAGAAGGTAGTATGGAATGGTGTTTTTCACTCCATAAAACAAACAAGAGAAAAGAATCATAATTTATTTTGAATAATGTAGATGTCTAGATAGAACTATTGTCTAGGCAACTAGTTGTGAGCAATGGAGTAGACATTTTTGGGAGAGCTGAATATTATTAACAGTTAATAAAGTAACATGTCTTACCTGGTTGTCTTCTGGCGGCCATTGCTAAAGGAGGAGGAGATGAATAGGGTCCTATAAATTTTAAATTAACTATAATATAAATAGAGAAAAACATATATTTGGGTGTGCTATAATTAATTTGTCTGACTACAAACTATTTGAACACTGCTTTGAATAGGCTCATGTATGTCATTACTGGTGATGCTGAGTTTGGAGAAGAGGGTCGAGAGGAGAGAGTTCTCAACTTCGTGAATATAAGAACCACAATGTGGAGCTTGTGAAATAAATATTGCAGTGAGCTCTGGAAAGGCTGTTTATTTCCAGTGTAGAAAGGGAAGAAATCATTGCATAAACCCTACATTGACTGCATGTCTTTGCTCTTGTCATTTTACTCTCTCACGCTTGTATTGGTAGGCTCCCCAAATTAGTTCAAACACATAAACAACAGCATTGATGACTTGCAGGTTTTACACCAAAATAGACCCCAAAAAACAAACAATCAAACAACAATGCTGTTCTGCTGGAGTACAAGGAGTATTTCTATTTATTGTATTGTTTTTATTTATTCACTATGTTTCTTTATTGATTAAGAAAAAAAAGTAAGTGTAGGCTGAACATTTTAAACACTGAAAATTAAATGTCATTTTTGTAAATCCTACATCTTCATTGAAGTAATATTAACTGTAAATGAAAGTAGTACTCATTTAAATTTAAAAAAACTTACGAGCTTTTTCTGGACACCATGGAACCCTGTCTTGCTCTCCTATGAAATCATATATAATGTCATTTAATGCTTTCATTGATAAAATAAAATAAAGCTATATAGATGAGACTTGCTGAAAACAGTATAACCACATTTCAAACTTCACTTCTTTAATGGTTAGTAGAATCTTAGAGAAGGTTAACTTACTTATGTAAGCGACGGCTTCTGGACTATAATCGAAATAATCGACCAATCTTTTTGGTGCTTCTGCAAAAAAAAAAAAAAAAATTAACTTAGCTGCAGTTAAAGTATAATAATATAATATTCACAAAGATTTTTTACAAGGTTTCTTGGTTTATCATAAAACTTTTTTTTAAATTAATTTATTTTATACTATTGCAACCAAAATAATTTGCTAATTATGTTGCAAACTATTCACTTTTGTAGTAGTATATGTGCCCAATGACAATGATTGCTCAGAAGCTAAAGATAAGTTCTTTGAAGACTTGCACAAGATCCTAGACTCTACAAAAGAAAGGTCTTTAATCCTTGGAGATTTCAATGGAAGGATTGGAAAGAATTGAGGGAATACAGTGCAGAAATGGCCAGATATGAGGAAAGCAAAACAAGTTATAATGGAGAGTGAATATCAAATTTCTGCTTAGCAAATCACCTAGTGATCTTTTCCTTAACAAGTTTATTAATACAGGTTATTAATACATAATAGGTACAAACATAAAAAAGCTATTATTGATTACATACTCATGAGGAAGGTTCATTTGCCATTTATAATAAGGTTAGTATAATAACTAATGTGAGGGCCAGAAATAAATAATAAATGATCACCTTGAATTGAGATGACAAAAATGGCAAAAACCGCAATCCATGACATAATATCACAAGAAAAGATATGGTAAATGGGTACATTGAGAGAGATAATGTAATGCTTGACAATGATTACAAGATACCATTGGTTTACCAGGCTGATCTCGCTAGTATGCTTTTATCAATCATTTGTCTTAGGACAATGTATTGACAGTCATGTTATCAGAACAGGCAGAGTGTGAGGGAGGAGGCAACTGTGTTAATACCTATTCACCCAAGGTTTGCGCTCCGAGGTAATTGCTCAGGTCTCTAGTACTCGTGGTCGGTCTATAGTCATTTTAGCATCGAACAGCTAGAGAATTCCAAAAAACTGGAGAGGGCAGTATTAAAAAAAAAGGAGACAATAGGGACTTAGAGAAATATTCCATATGAGTTTACCAGGAAAAGTATATAGCAGTATTCTAGAGAGTAAATTAAAACAAATATTTTAAAGACAACTGGAAGAGCATCAATGCGGTTTCGAGCTAAATAGAGATGTTAGCAATTGTATTTTAAAGTAGAGACAAATAACATAAAATATTATAATATTCAGTAAACAGGCCCGAGTTGGGTTTGTTGAACTGGAAAAAGCTTTTGATAGTATCAATAGAAGAGTTGCAAGACTGGCAGACATCACAATTGTTTGTAATTTTTGATTTATCGTATATGCTCACTTATACTGATCTGATCTTAAATATATATTCACATCAAAAGTATTTAATTGATATTTAGGACTACTCAAAACCATTAGATAATAAATATGGTCTGAAAATGTATCTAACACAAGCAGTGAATGAAACCATACAATAAATTAGGCCTTGCCTACTCCTTAACAAATGAAGCACTTAGAACAGATTATGCGATTGAAATCTTCAATATTAGTTATAAGAATATTATTTAAAAAACTAATTACACTCCAAACAATTAGAATTTCATGTAAATGTCATTAATAACACCTTTTGATGGCACAGGTCTTAAAATGTTGTAAAACAGAGATTAAACTAACAAAATGTTGTAAATATTAAAATATACAATGAATGTATTAAAGAAATAAATAAGTAAAATATAAACTGATTTTTTAAAAATAAAAATACAGAGTTTGGTTACTTACTTGGCGTGCTAACATGAGCAGCTGGTATCCCACTCATAAAGGACCCAAATTGTGGATCCTAAAAGTACATAATTAAATTTAAATAAATTAAATTTCAAGATTTATAATCTTAAAAATAAATTGTGAAGAAAAATTTTATCTGGAATACTATTGATTTACAATACATTTTATTGTATGATTAGTGCCGGTTGTGAAAGGGTATAATTAAATAATGTATCTTCTGTCTTTCCACAAAAGTGGTATTTATTCATCAATAACGTTTTTGACAGCTCTAAGCTGTCATCTTCAGTTGCTAAAATGAAAAGTCAAACGATCAAAACCTTGACTATGCATATGGAAACAAATTGTTGCCTTGCTACACCATATAAAGCTAGAAAATTAATTAATATTCTGGAAAGTATTAATATTCTAATTTAATATCAATTTCCCTCCCTTTTAGCTGATATTATAAATAAAAAAGAAGAAATAATAAACATATGTCTGGTAATAAATCCACCCCCTCCATACCTCTTAAATAAGCCAGCCGTAGACAAAAAAGAGGTTGCTTATATATTTTAAAACCTGAATCAATAAAAATTATTTCTAATGTTATAAGTTTTTTTACACTGTCAATTGGATGAGTAGCTATGAGATTAGTATAGTATTGTGTTTTAATAGTTTTTTAATTATTTATTACTTATGTGCCAAATTTTTAATTTTAGTAAAAGGATTATTTTGTGCATATTATTTTATTTGGTGCAATTCAGCACTGTTAACTTTTTGAATATGTTTTATTTATAGATTGTTGTCATTGTTGCTTTTAAAGATAGATTTTGTTTGACTTTACATGCATTTGCACAGATGACGTTTATATCAATTGACTTCTCATTATAGCAACTGAAGATGACAGCTTAGAACTGTTGAAAACATTATTGGTGAATAAATAGCATATTGTGGAAAGACAGAAGATTTATTATTTAATAATAAATTTTATATTTTGATTTCTAGACAACAAAATACAGATTAGAAAGAAATCTAGTACCATTCACAGATATTAATAGTCAGAAGAAACATTGACAAAAGTAATGAGTTGTAACGAATCAAGGGACACATGGTTAGAACTCCATTGTTTGTATGAAGGCATCACAGAGGACAAAACTTTTGATCTTTGCATTTAATTTTTCACCTATAATTCCAATCATAAAGCTGAAATGACAAATCTCCTATCCAAATTGACAAATATATGAAACAATTTAAATCGGGAGTAACCTGAGGGCGATCAAGTTTACCTGAGACACTTTTAATAAGTAAAATTATGGACACATTATCTTATGACTATTTATCTTTTAAAGCTAGCAGGCTTTAAATTAATGGCTAAGCCCTGACTAGTCAGTAGTGTTCTCATGAGGGAGCATACAAAGGTATAATGAATTAGCTGGTGAGCAAGAGGCATTGGCTGCTACTAAATTCAAAAAGTGTAGATTAAAATTAATTTTTCATTTTTATAAAAAGGAAGGCCATATTACCAAAAATTGCATAAAGTGGAAAAAAGATGGCCGGCCTTCTAAACCAACAAAAGGTGAAAACAGTATTAACAATACAATATTATTTGCTACTAATAGTAAAATATTTTCTTCTGAATTTGACCAGGTTCACTGTATGTGGACAATGGTGATGGTGCAAGGAACCATGTGTGTCATAATAAATCTTTATTTAAAAATATCAGTTCTTTTCAAGAACCTCAAAAAGTGACAACAGCTAATAGTGTATCAGTGTATAGAGACAGAGATGGAGACGTCATGGTCATATGCCCTATATATAAATATTACTGGGAAGCCGTCCCGCCGAAATCTGACACGTCCAACCGCGACTTTTTGACTTATACTACAGCCTCACCAATCTTTAGAAATATGGGTTCCTCATAAATATTGACATCTTAATTTAGATGCGGGGTGGAGAAGCCTCGCCTCGTTTTACGGAGACAGATTATCTCATCCTGGATCGATTGACAAACGAAATGAGTGACGGTGATGGGAGGGGGCATCTCCTCGTTGCCGCTTCCTCTGCACAAATTCTATGTTATCCGAAGACAGCTTAATCCTAAGGCTCGCTCCTATGGATTATCATCATCGGAGTTTCTCCGATCTCTACGGATCTCCAAAGACCTAGATAGCAGGCATGCTCCGCAAAGGTGAACCTTGCACCTTGCTTCCAGGTTCTTTACCTCCTTCTTCAGCACCAGATTGCGGTAGTAAACATGCAGCTCTTCTGCTGTTCGGCGTGTTCCCCCAGAGCCTTTAATCGGGCGGAATTCTCGAAAGAGATGTTAGCCTGCTTCTTTAACATGGCCTTCAACTCGCCAACCTACTCTCGCACCGATGAAAGGAGAGGCCTCAGCTCCCCAACCTCCTCCCTGAGGCTTTTCACAGCCGATATCTGGGACGCCATTCACTCCCCTGAAGAGCTGTCAGCTACTGCAGCTCTAACCTCTTCTGGTATCCTTGATCTCCTTTGGATCTGTCCCTCTGATGGCACATCTATCGTGGTATACTGCCTTACAAGACGTACATGCGAGGGCTAACTTGTCACTGACAATATAGACCATTATACCACAATATAGAATTACTTACAATATAGAACACTGGCAGTCACGCAAGGGCTTGAACTTGAGTTTTAGGTGAAAAATAACAATCATTACACAATCATGGGGTAGAAAATAAGTCTCAGAGGTGTTAATGAAGATAAAAAAACAAAAACAAATTTAATTAAAGAAAACTAGTGAATAGCAAAAATTAAAGAGAGCAAAGAACGATATGGGTTAGGTGTCAGCTAGAGCTATAGTCACCGTCATGCAATTAGACGCTTGGGATGAAGGGGATACTTGGCGTGGGTTTGCAACATACGGGCGGGTGAGGACTAACCACTAATTTGCTTATTGCTTAATGATTGACATTATCGAAGCAAAGGGGTCATGTGGATAGAAGAGAAGTAGTGCTCAGAGCGGCAATAGGGCTTGCCATGGATGTGACATGTATTGTGGGTCTCATGCTTCTAATTTTATGATGCTAACTACAGATTTATGTGACAATGGTGAACACATGTGTAGCGATTGCTAACTACATAAGATAAATCACCCTATACTCTATTGTATATATATTGTAAATTGGTTATAATATCTTGTAAATACCAAACCATAAGTCATATCAGTGTAAATATTGTAAATAATAAAAGACGCAGCTGCAAAAAACTAGTTCAGAGGCCCCTGCAGAGGGAGTCAGGTAGCTCCTGGGGCTTGGTGGGTCCGGTTGTATAACATTCAAGCGTCACCCAACCCTGCGATGCGGTTGGTCAGAATAAAACCTTGCCATATTGGCTGAACCCAATTGGCCAGAATAAAACCCCAGCCCCAACGAGCCATTAGCCAATAGCCAACACTACTTGGGGCTATCCCCTAGTTTTAGCCGATAAGTCATTCCAACTACGGCTCTCTGGACTGGCACTTGCAGCTGCACTGATGTTTCTAGATTTGGCCTTCTCATTTAGGAAAACCTTTGCATATTTCTTTCCTAACCTCGCTATGTTTTAGTCCGGCCTTTTCAGACCCCACACTTTCCTAGTGGGATTCTCTGCCTTTGTCTCACTAAAACTAGCACCTCCTTGGAAGAGATTTCTTCCTTGCGGACGACGGTCACCTGAGCCCTACGAACTTTACCCAGTAGTGTCTCCCCCAGTGATACAGCCTGCCTCTCTCCGGTTCACACTCACCTTTGGGATCCGGACGGTTTTCGCCTACCCTCAGATACCGAGTGTGAATTTGTGGTCATTCCAAGACCACATAAACTACCTACAATACCTACCCTATACCTCTTCTCCTGAACATAGTGCACTGTCGGTACAGATACCTATCAGATATGGAGTCAGATAGTACAGTAGTAAGACCCGTCATGAAGCAATTGTCTAGGTCATAGCCTAATCAACCCTCACTTCATCACTAGGCACCGCTTCATGACGACCCGACAACATGATACCTGTTCATTTTCCATGTAGCCTAAAGATTATTTCTGTAGACCGGATACTTTGATAAATTTTAATGGAATGCAAGGAGGGAAATGGGAATATCATCTCTCTAAACATGCTTGGCAAAAAATAACTAAATAAATAAAGAATGAAAATTTTTGGGGGGATTGTAGTCAGGTTCAAATATATCATTGGCTACTAAAAAAGTTTACACAAGACTTCTGGCCCCCTATGGGCTTCTTCTTGAGTGTCATGGCCATTTTTTCTTTGAAAGAACTACAGATGCTCATGAGTGTGTTGACTTCTTTGTTCTTTTTCGACAGTCCAATTTCATTCTTCTTCTTTGACAGTCCAAATTCAATCTCTGACCACTCCGCGACCCTCTTTGCCAGTTGGTCGCAACAGCAGATGCTACTGCTCGAAGAGCACTAACCAACAGATCAACAATATTAGGGATAATGGCTACTGTCTTAGGGCTCTGAAAGGTCGGCACGGTCATTGATCACTTAATGTAAATATCATTGACAATCTATACTGGCTTCTTTCTTCTTTTCACCGTGTTTAGAAACAAAGAGACACACATTACATATCGTGACACACATTCGGATTTAAGAATTATTAAAAGTTCAAACAAAATTTATACTGTAAATATTCCAAACAATTGCAACTAAATAATATAAATTTACAAAGATAATGTATAGCATGATAAAATATTTTCATATTGATGGTCTATGATGAAAGATAAACTGTTATATTGTTAGTGTAAAGAGCTCAATAAAATCTTTGTTGTACAAGGGCCTCAATGTTCAGAACATTTTTGTTAATTTAGTTGGGGACCCTTCCCTACTCCAACTCAAGGCAGAAAGGATGGTAAGCATTCTGGGAAAGAATATATATTCATTTTAAATTAGCATTTCCAAAAAAAGTTTGCCTTGTTGAGTTATAGAGACCTCCATGTCCCTGTCCAACTGATCTTCAGTCATCCATCTTCATGGCATTTCTTCTTGAACATCTAAAATCAACTTTGTCCTAGGTTAAACTCAACTACTTCTTCTCTTTCCTTATGTCTCCCAAACTGGAACTTACCCAAGCCACCATTCTGTTGAAATCTCTCACAGTGTCCAGACTATTTCAGATTTTCTTTCCTAACTTCTCTATTGTCATGCTAGAGTCAACGAATGTCTCTCAAATAACCTCATGTCTGAACCTATCAGGTCACTCACAAACATCATCTCCAATAGTCCACCTCAGCTAGTTATAGCCATGGGCATCCTTAAGGATGGATTCTGCAATCACCTATTTGGATTCTTATATTTTCACTACAGAAAATTTCAAATAATAACAAATAAAATACAATTAGGATCCTAATATACTTTGTCATTTATATGTAAAGGTATATTTCTGGTATAACTCCTAATTTTCCCTCACATTGACCTATGTGCTGATAGTATTGAGCTATGTGGTATATTTGGTCTGTGGTAGCTAGGGTGGCTCTTCTCCACCTTCCTTTCTTGGTTCATACCTTTTCCAAACATTAATTCTCATCAACCTCCCTATATTTAAATGTCCCACACTTAAAATCTTCCGTCTACACCCAGAACACGAGAGCCTGTCTTTCTGACAGAACTGAAGTATTTGACCTGCCCTTTCTTGCTCCGGCCAGCATTCTCTGGAATTATCATTCCCTTAATATAATAGATAAATCAATAATATCCTAGTATAATTTTTTTGATTCTTTTTCAAATTAGGCGCACACTTTATTTTACTTATCTTTTTTTCTTTGAGATATATTATTTATTTTCTTTTAGCCAGAATTGAATTGAATTATTTACACCAAAAGGGACATGGTCCCAGAATAATGTTATTTTTCTATTCTATTCCATGCCAAAAAAATACTTAGTTTGAAGAAGCCCTCAAGTAAATTTATAGCACTCTCAATGCAATCACATTATCCACACCCGGTAGTCATTTCCTCAAAGATCACCTTTTTCACTTCATTTCTTCTTTTTTTTATATATCACTACTGTCCTGAACATCATTCTGCCATTCAGCTGTATCACTATCAACTCTTTCTCCATATTCAAATGCCAATCTATAAACCATGATAAAAATGCCTAATAAGGCCAATTGTTACCATGTCTGACAAAATGCAGGAGGATTATTTTAAATAAAGTTCCTTAAACTTTATAAAGTTCTTAATCCTAAAATTTCACAAGTAGTGTAAATACCAAATGAATATCACAGAAAAGATTAAACCAAAATGAAGAAACGGGATGTGTTCAATTCTTACCTAGGAAAACAAAATATTATTGCCCAATAGGTCCACAAAATTATCCTGATATTTTGACTTTTGCTAGAAAAGGTAATAACTTATAGGTAATCACCCTTTTGGGATATATAGAAGTATTGGCTGGTTCTCATAACCATGCATTTTAGGAAAAATTGTCAATTAGATAAAATATCAAACATAAATGGATCATTGTTTTAAATATTGGATGAAAAACCAACATCAAGAATGTGTCATTTCAGAAATAGTAAGTATAATAATAATTGCTTTACTACTAATGTATTTTGTAGATACAGATCTTTCAAATAACTGTTTTGTCTCATGATCAAAACCAGGGGATTATTAGGCTAAGAAAGAAGTTCTCTTCAAGGAAACTGTCAGTTAATTGTAGTTTGTACTTGTCTTTTTTGGTTTCCTTATATTAAGATAGTTTTAGTTTAAAGTAAAATTCCAGTAGCCCATATCACTGCTATATATAAAGTTAAGACATGCTTTTGATATTTTCTGAAATTTAATAACAAACAAAAAAAATCAGCCAAGAATAATTCAAGACATGAGTACAAGTTGGGGTAAACAATTTATAAAGACGCCCAGACCTCTTAACCGCAATAGTATATAAAAATCAATTTACTGTATTAAAATGAGATTAATAATTAGTTAGATTTTGAAGAGATTTGCGAGTTAGCAATCTAATGAATATAATTAATACTGACTGGTCTCACAGCCTCTTAGATAAGAACATAATCTCGAGTTGAACACCTGTCGGCTCTGTTTAAAACACCTCATGGGTCTGTGACATTAAAAATATAATTTACAGAAGCCAGTTATGATTATTAAAATTAAGTAAAATTGAATACCTTGTAAATTAACTAGGTAAAACCTACCGACCCTTCAGAACAAACAACTTAAATTACGTTTGTAGCACACAAATATTAAATTAGTACTGTTTCACATTTTTTAAAATTTATATTCCTCATTAATTAGGAAATTTCCTAAAGAGTTTTGGTTGTATGAAGTAGCCACTGTTACTGTATGAAGCAAATAAAGAAGTTGAGGCTATGCGTATGATTCAATGGGGGAAGCCCAAAACCTCACATTTTCCAACACTTGTTTACCCAGCTCTTTTTGAAAATGTATTTATGTGCTACTAGGGCACAAAAAACATGAATAAACAATGATCTATCAGATTTTTGGTGGCTTAAACTCCAGGCAGGATTCTCACTATCATGGCCTGAATAAAACATTTTTTTTTGATATTTTTTTATGTTTAACAAGAGAGACAACACATTAGCTGAACCCTGACCGGTATATCATTAGGTAGTTCACTGAAGTTGCATAAAATGATGCATCATACATTTTTACAATAAAGAGAAAAGTGTTGATAGGAGTTGAAGTTTCATATTTAGATCTGGCGTGTAATATTATTTACTACATTCATACTTCAAGATTTTTCATAGAATATTTAATATTTAAAAATAACAGGATTGTTGCTCAGGATAATGGAAGTAAAGAACATGAAAGAGGAAGTGGAGGATTATGTATTAGCAATTAGTCATCAGAATATCTCCTGGTCAGAGGAAGTGAGGGAAAGTTTCTCCTTCTAGAGAAAGATGATGGTCTATAAATGGTATGGTGTAACTTGTGTTAAGACCTGAAAACAACACCTACAGAGTTGCTTTATCAGAACTGCATTATTGGATATGCAGTATTATTATTTATAACTAAACAACAGTAACTGTTTTATAATTAAACTATTGTAGACAAAGGAAAAACTTACAGATTCTTTTGCTTTCTTTTGATTGATAAGCTCTCCAACTGTCTTATCATAGAGCGTTCTTTTCTTGGGTGTTGCCCATAGCTTCTTATCAGGCTCAAAATAAAAATCCTAAAATCATAATAGTTTAAGGTTAGTTACATATCTATAATTTTCCCATGCTAGGAATAGACTATGACATTAACATTACAATCAATAGCCCATGACAATTACAATAGTAAACAGATTAATATTATTTCTACACAAACCTATAAAATACTCCTCTCCTAATCAGGACAAATTTACTTAGATTAATATTATGTTCATTAGCAGATAATAAACAGTGATATTGTTGATAATAAAGCTTTGAGTGATTCAATTATTTTTTATTGAACACTTTGTTGGAAAGACCATATATCAATTTTATAATTTCTAATCACACTTTATCTATGTTGAAATAGTTCATCAAATTACTTACCTTTTCTTGTTAGATTCCCAGTGATTCATAGTGTGCTTCTTAATTACCCATTTTTATTATGAAAAATCACTGGCTTCAATGGGGATCTTTAAGCCAAACTCAAATGATTGTTAAAATACTTTTTTTCAATTTCTCTTTAGGATTCCAAAAGAGGTCCACATTGAGTTCCTGTCATCATCAATATTTCTTAACATCCTTCCTATTCCAAGTTATTCTTACAATTCCACTTGTCCTTCATACATTTCGCAATTTCTTCAGTTTACATTATCTAACCAACCATCACTATTTAATCCACTTATCCCCCCCAGATTTAACACTCCAGCCCTATGCACTGCAGCACTTAGGAAGATTATTTAACCTTTCTAAACAGTTTTAATAAAATAAAAACTTAATTTTAAAATTCATGATTTTAAGATTCAGATGATTTTGTTAAATGTCCCTTTACTTTTGACACCTGGATATTTTGTTTTTCAATTCAATAAATTGACCATGATTTATCACATAGTATAAATAATACTCCAGCTTCAGGATTCATTCGTAAAAAATCAAAAAAATCATATTAATCAAATAAAAATTTAAGAATTTGGTGCTCCAGTGCTTTCTACACTAATTATAAATATGAACATATTAAACTTTATTTTAACTAACCACCATCTTTTTATGGGTAAGATCTGGGCAAATAGCAGGAGGCCTAGAGAATGGAGGAGTTTGTGCTTGAATTGATTTTCTTCTAATGAATTGTTCCGGGGTGCGATCATAATATCCTGGTGAACCCAAATCAGCTGCTGTTATTGAACGAAATTCTTCTTCTTCACCAAACTTTTGAGCCTGAAAAGATTATTGAAATAATTGAGATAGAAGTGACTATTGCTAATGTTAGTAGTGATGGCTACTCTCTCCGGTTCACAATTGCCTTTGGGATCCGGATGGTTTTTGCCTACCCTAAGATACCAAGTGTGAATTCGTGGTCATTCCAAGACCACGTAAACTACCTAAAATACCTACCCTGTACCTCTTCTCCTGAACATAATGGACTGTCGGGGCACATCTTCTATAATCTCATGGAGTCAGATCAATACGAACAAAGCTACCCGCCGACTAGGTCGCCAGCAAAGACCCAAGACCAGACATTTACCCAATTTATCTCTTTCTTGACGCCCGCCGGGCAGAGGCTCTAGCCCTCGGTGGGCGCCCCCTTACCCGAGAAGTATCTTATCGACTGAACAGATTTTTATTTATTGTGTTTTATTATTTTTTTTATGTTACATTTCATTATTGACTGAAAAATATTATTCAACGAGTGTATCTATTATGTAACTAATGTATAACAAAAATGCTATTCAACAATAATTTGCAAAAAAAGACATTAAAACAGTCACTAACATCGTATTCTCAACTTTAACCGAACCAGTAATTTTTTTCTGAGTAATGATATTTTTCATGATAGATTCAATTGATGCCCCCCGGGGACACCGGCCCAGCGAATAATATTGAAGGCTAATTAAAAAATTAATTAGTAGTAAAAAAAATAGTTTTTATCACATTGAGTAGATTATGAAATCAAGGATTTCAATGTTCTAATAAGATGCCAACATGAGTTGGGGCTATAGTGAGCTATAATACGTAAATTCATCAAAGGTGTATTAACATTTTTTTAGAAAGCCAATTTTCATGATTTAAGAACTAAAAAATAAAAGGAACTTAATTAATTATTATACATAACTAATGGTATAGTATTAATGAATTAATTGAAATTAAATAACGTAATATATTATATTCAAAGGAAGCCAAGTTGCATAGGTCAGTCCCGTAGAAGTATAGACTAGTATGACATAATTTTTTTAAAACTACTATGAGGATTTACTGGCCAGAAAATATTTAAGAATTACTGAATAATTTTCGTTTCTATTTGAATTACAGAACATATGTTACAGAGATTTTACATTGTACATTTTTTTCTTCTCTTTTTATGATGAAATAGTTCTTATTTGGCATTTATGAATTTATTATCTGTATTTTATTGTTATTCATAAAGGACATTATCCCGGAATAAAATATTTTTCTATTCTATTCTATATTGCCTGAGGATGAACTGATATCAGTTCGAAACCATTAATAAACAAATTTGGAAGGGTATTATGCACATCCTTTAATCAGATAAGAAATATCATATAAGAAATATAAGTATGTAACCAAATTAAGTTAAAAATCGACATCCTGATTAATGTTACGTATTAAATGTTGGGGACTATTATTACGAAATGTCAATAAGATTTCTCCCTCAAATATAACGTAACCCTTTGATATACTTGACTTGAACTTTTACAAATGCATGAGAAGTGAATCTGACAGCAAGTCAGTCAGAGATGAAAGGCGATTATCTGTCTCCTCTTTCGGCTTGCTATATAATAACCTGCTGACTGCTAGTAACCACAAGATAGCCTCACCTGTAGCGGAAACGCGCGGAGTTGTCTCACAGGGCTGCTCGGCCTTCCGGTGGTCGGGCACTGTGACTTCCGTCGTTCCTCCTCCTTCTGCTGCAAGACGTCCCCTACCGTCATCCCGTACATTGATAGCCTGTCCGAAGGGGCCCAGTTAATATCGAAGGAGTCATGGAGCAGATTCCAATCTGGCGATGGAGGCTGGCGAGGAGATGGCACTCTTTCTCTACCTAACTGCGGATGGTTGTTTTTGTCATTAGTGCGTGTTTTTTGTCCTCGGATGAGTTACTAAACAGTACTATAAAATTACTTTAAAACATCTAAAAACATCATTTGATTAAGCGGTCGCAGCGTTATACGCCGTTAATATTCAGAATACAGTATGTATTTGCATCGAATTTGGCACGAAAACAGTTCATCGCTTTGTGAAAAAAAGTGGTTGGGGATGGTTTTCACCTCAATATTTTACCCTTTTCCCTTCAATTCTTCCATATTACTCCTTTCTTCTTCATCGTTTATATTTGCTGTCGTGTAATACTATATTTGGCTAGAATAGTTTTCTATGCCTTACGAAAAAGTATAGTTTTTGGCTCCTTACGAAAGACTTTGGTAGGTCAAGACTTCAAGATCTCAACCCTATCCCAATCTCACGAAATTCTCATTTATTGGAAAATTTTCGCGCAATTTGGTGCAAATAATGTTTAAAAACTATGATGGACAAAATTGAAAGGTTCAACGCTATCTGTTTAGGACAGGTTCTACACCAATGATGCGTTTTTACTGTAAAGAGCCAATTTCTCAAAGTTTGTTACCTACTAGACCAATATTAGCTAGAGTAATATAGAGAGGAAAATTGTGTTGCCTTCTTAAAACATTCTAAGGCAAATCGGTAAATAAATACATTTTGAGTTTGTGACATTGTGGCCCCCTTTCTATGCACATCTTGCCATATTCAGATCAGAGCCAGGGAACACTGCTGTAATGATATTAGATATTTGCAAGTTACGCTCACCGGACTCGTGACTATCCTTTCAGCCGGGCACTGTTGACTCGGGTCTCTTCCCTCTGCTCGCTGCTGGAAGATATCCCCCGCCGTCAGCCCATACGTGGATAGCCGGTCCGAGGGGTTCCAGACGTACTCTTTGGGGTCATAGAGCTGAGTCCAATCCGGAGACGGCGGTGGCCCAGCTTGAATCCTTGCCGTGGGTTGCTGAATGTAAAAAGATCACTTATTCTCTACCTAAAATACTATGCGACAAATTTACAATTTTTCTGATGTTGCAATTATGGTATTACTGCATTAAACCTTATTCACTTTATAATAACTAGGTGTGGTGGGAACATAATCCCAATAATATTGAAATTATTAGCCAAATGACAGATATACATAGTGACAGATGAAGCACCTGGCCGGGGATCAAGATGTCCCGGGTTTGAGTCCTACGTTTCATTTCCTGCATTCAGTTGGGGAATGCAAAGGTGTTAAGCCCACACAAACAAAATACATCTAATTTTTATTATAATTTGCTCCTTAGGCAGCACTATTTTATGGCATTTATATGAAAAATTTGTAAATTTATCTTGACTGGTGACTCATGACAGACAAAAATGAAGTTCACCAAATCACTGATATTCTGTTAGTGTCTACGCTGATTCAAATAACCAATCAATCCTTCCATCCGTAGGTGCCATTGAATCCTTGAATTCCCTTGAATGACCTTTAAGGTTTTGAAAGGAGTGTATTGTAAAACTGAAACGACAAGTTCAGAGGAGTGTATTAATACTGACATTTTTTAAAAATATTTCTAAGTTTGCCTCACCGCACTCCTGACTATCCGATCGGCAGGGCACTTTTGGCATGGGTCTCGACCCTCTGCACGTTCCCGCCAGATATCCCCCAGCGTCAAGCCGTAAGTGGATAGCCGGTCCGAGGGGTTCCAAACGTACTCGTCGGGATCGTGGAGTTTAGTCCAATCGGGCGACGGTGGAGGACCAGTTTGAATTCTTGGCTTGGGAGGCTGCAATGAATGGTTGTAAACTTATCCTCCAAGCAATTTATAATGTTTAAGTTTTATAAAGAGGTACTAGTGTTAATCTGATTTGAGTTTTAGTTAGTGCTACATTAATGTTACCACCCTCAGCTGTTACCAGTCATACATTAAAACCTTCTAAAAGTTTTTTTTTTTTTTATTGTTAATTCCTTTATTGTGCAATAATTACAATCTGCCTTTTATAAGGCAATAAGTAATTAAGATATATGCTCTCATTCATACAATATTTACAGTTCATCATTCACTCGCTCATTCATACAATATTTACAGTTCATCATTCACTGGCTCATTTATACAATATTTACAGACAGCCCAGAGACCCCCCAAATCCATCGCAAAGAGAAAGCGGAGTCTTGGGAAGTCCCCCACGCTCCTCCGTCAGCCGCGTCACTGGATACTAGCCAGTGGAGGCTGACCAAGAGCGCGAGAGCCACAGACGCTCAGGACATGATTGGAGAGACTGGCCATTGCCAGGACTCCCACTGTCACGCGTTTATAGCAGGTCACGAGGCCACTGCCGTTTCAGTCTCCGAGAAGGATTATAGGGATGAGTGGCGCAGTGCATTGACTGTGCTACAGGATTAGGGTGGTTGGAAAGGCTACTGTGGAATTTCGTAAACTTGGAAGGGATGAGTTCTAGAATGTAGGGTATATTAAGGTCGTTATGAAGGGTTTTGTTGCTGACATAATAAGGGGCATTTACTATTGTTCTCAGGACTTTTGATTGAAAGGATTGGATACGCTTGATGTTAGACTTTTTTGCTGTCCCCCATAGCTCTATTCCGTATGTCCAGATTGGTTTAAGTATAACTTTGTAGATTAGTAGTTTATTTTCTATTGAGAGATGGGATGTCCTTTGAAGTAGTCTGTACAGTTGTCCAAAGCGTCTGTTTAGTTCTTGTCTTTTTAGTCTCGTATGTGGGTTCCAGGTCAGTCGTTTGTCAAGATGGAAGCCTAAGTACCGTACTGTCTCGGATACAGGGAGAGGAATAGAATTAAAATAAACTAGTGGACCAGACTTGCGACAAAGGGTGAAGGTAATGTGGGAGCATTTTGCTTCATTAACTTTGATCCGCCATTGATTGCACCAATACTCGATCTCGTCAAGGTGTTTTTGAAGGTTATGGGATGCTATGTCGGGGTCTGGATGGGATGACAAGACTTATGCTACTGTCCATCTACTGTTCCTCGTGGAATCTACCTGTCCTCCTAACAAATTCAAGACTTTGCCTCCATTTAATTGTGTTGAGTTCTTCTTGAGGGATTCTATTGCAGCCTAAGGTGAAAAACCTTAGTCTTCTGAATGCCTCGAATTTTCCCAGAAAGTGATAAGAAGTTTCCTCCTTCGATATTGATTTAGGGTAAATGGGGTTCTGGGTTACGCCTACCAGGGATAGGTGTTGGCTTAGTCTGCATTGTCCGGTCAAAATGCCGGTAATGAGGTTAATGTTTTGCCGGCTGCAATTTAATAACCACGAGTAGCTAACTTTAGAGGGTGTGTTGATAAACAGCTTGGTCTGTAGCTGATGATGTTGGACCATTGTTCGTCCACCTTGGTGCTCATCCGGATATGGATGCGGATGTGGGTTTGATAGACCAATGCCAGGGCTCAGGACTAAGAAACAATGAGTCTTGGCAGTTCATCTGCTTTCTAATTACAGTTTACAACTGTATGCCCAGGGATCCAGTGTAGAAGGACATCATTCCTCGATGCAAGGTCGATTAAGATACTCTTGCCTTCTCTAACAAGGAGCTATTTTTTTTTCATTAGAAACAAGTACCGTCGCTGATTTACAGTCTGAGCATATATTTATGCAGCTGGGTGATGCTAACTGTATTTAAGGGTGTAAGACAGCAATGATAATTGCATATACCTCGACCTTGCAAATACCTGGGACGGCAGTGAGGGTTTTCAAAACTGAAGGCTTAATTATCTGTGGATCTGTAAAATGTTTGCCTGTTGCAACAGGGTGTAAACAAAGGACAATTTTATGTGGTGTGATGGTCATTTAATTAGTTGAAATCATAATGTTAATAGTAAATAAAAGAGCTGTTAATAGCTTGGAAGAAAAGAGCAAAGAAAGAATATCAAGAATTATTAAAAGAAACAAAAACAAAACAAATATAACTAGTGTTAAACACAATGAATGTTATAAAGAAAATTGTTAATAAATTCTCTTTGTTCACATTATTGATTCCAGAAGTTAATAGTCACTTGGTGTCGCATTTTAAATTGGACAGGCTAGTGCTGCTTATTGCGACGGTCTTTATGTTTGATAGACTCTTCTGTCCAGAGGTGAAAGAAATGATAGGTTACGCACTGGAAGTTAACCATTACTGGAAATGAACCCAACACCTGGTCCAAATTTAATGAATTGACAAAGTGCTGATAAAGCTTCCTGAAGAATAAGACTCGTCTGCTTCCCTAACAGACAAAGACTAACTTCGGGTTATTAGATGACAGTGGAACGCACATGTGTGGGGATGAGAAGAGGCCACACTCACTGGCACTGACGCAATTAAACACACTTCAGGCCTGTCACAAAAATAACGAAACGGGGCTGCAACAGTTTTATATTTTCCTAGAGCCTGATACACCTGGTAATATCCTGAGATAAAATAATTCTGAATTACGCGACATTTTTGTGAACCAGCTCTTCCAATTCTTTATACGTCACGATATATGATTAGATTCGTCATATCTGAGAGAAGTAGTCAACCAGAAAGTGGTAAGTGAACCATAGTCAAGTTGTTTTTTTCTTTCAAATTCAAATCAATTTATTTTCAAAGTTACATAATAAAAATGATCTTATGCAAAGCAAATATGCAAAGCATCTAGTCAGTCTAATATCAAAAGATTGACATCATTGAATTGACTGTTCAATGATTCACATGTTCACGAGCAAACTGAAGCCTGGCCAATTTGTGAGCTAAGGTAAGGAGAGGATGTCGAGCCCTAAGATTATTTTCATTCATAAGCCTTCTTCTTACAGTCCTGTTGGGAATGGAAACATTTCGGACTTGGCTTTTGAGAATTTTTATTTCATTTACGATGACGCTCCGGATTCGCAAAGCCAGGTACCGGATGAACCTATCGTCTCTTTCTGCTGTACATTTAGGCGGACCCTGCCCCTTTCTTCTTGGGTGACGCTCTGTCGATCCATGTCACATCTCTAACGCAATCGTTTTAACTTAAATGCCTTAATGGGGCCATTGAACAAAATTAAAACTTTATAAAGAGAAAGAATGAGTGAGAACGAATTTGATGATGTATAGATTGGATGGATCAAATGCTACTGTTGGTGAAAAAAGGGATTTAACAGTAAACAAGCATTATTCACGGTTTATATTTACACAGATATCACCTAATTACCAGTAGTTAATCAAAATAAAAGCTAATGTTTTTAATTTTAACTAATCAACATTGAGTGGTGCGTTAATTCTGTTCATCGGTGTATTACTCGTAGAAAATGTTGGTATGACTGACTAAGCTCCAACGAAGTGCTGCGTAAGTTAGTATGAGATTTATTAATGAATTTTAGTTTAGTTTAATAGAATTGAAGTTTAGTTAGTTTAATTTGGGCATTAAGTTTCGAATTTCTATTGGGAAATGATAGATATAGCACGGTTGTGAGTGTACGGTTTATATTTGGTGTGAAAGTGAATCAGTTGAAAGAAAAAAACAACAAAAAACCAAAGGTATTTTACAATAAGCGAGTTAATTATTGATTAATGTAAATATTATTGCTACATAAAAGCAAAACTATTACAAGACCCTTGAGGGCAGACACATTAAAGTCTATTTCTAATACTTCTCTTATAGGAGCCTCTTCGGGATAATTCAGCTTTCGAGGGGGGCATTGGCTCTTCCTAGAACTCACTGGGCTCTGGTCCGGTATAACACGATAGTAATCTACCTCGTCTTCATCGCCACCGAACGGACGCTGTAAAGGGCATTTAGTTCATAAATAAATCATTCCCAATAGGACAAACTACAAATTCTAAAAACTACCAAGTATAAATACTTTCTCCCTTATTATTAGTAAGTTACTTTAAAACCATTAGTAACTTTACATCCTTTAAAATATAAGAAAATACTTTAATTATTTGGATTTGTACTGTGTGAAAAACTTTTGAGTTTTTCCAAAAATCTTTTATTTATTGTTACATCAGCAGACATTTTTCCACCTATTCAGATATCCAGAGGTGTATGAATGTTATTATCTTTACATTCATTATTATATTCTTCCACTATTGCGCAACGAATTGGTAGCTTTTCCGAGATATATATGAAAACTTGTTTTAAAAACATGCGATAGAAGAACATTTCTATTGTCCATCTCAAAAAAAAACAAGCACTATATAGACTTGGATAATTGAGGTACTAAATTAGCTTAATGATTGTCATCATCCCTTGTATATGGAATGTATTATCATTTTTAAATGACACATTTTAATAATAATAAAGAAAAAGAGGTAGAATTAATAAGTAAGACTTCGTTGATACTTGGAATTTATAATTTTAAAACACTTCACAAATTTACAATTCAAACACTTGAGACAAAAATTTGAGAAGAATGACACCATATACGAAGATGTGAAATTACTCCCAATTTACAACCGTGACACATTTTTTCTTATATTTTTTTATATATATAGAGTAGATTAGGTTTTCCAGTGAAAGGTTGTCTTATCAAGTGTCTCTTCAATTCCTTGTCGTTGGCCAACCACTTCACTTTCCAATCACCTCCTTGGAAGAGATCTCTTCCTTGCGGACAACAGTCTTTTGGGGCCTTACAAACTTTACCTAGTAGCATCTTCCCCAGCAATCCAGTCTGCCTCTCTCCTGTTCACACTCGCCTTTGGGATCCGGACGGTTTTCGCCTACCCTCAGATACCGAGTGTGAATTCATGGTCATTCCCAGACCACATAAACTAACTATAATACCTACCCTGTTCCTCTTCTCCTGAACATAGTGCTCTGTCGGGGTACACACCTATCAGATATGGAGTCAGATAGTACAGAAAGCGAACGTGTACTGCGTGCAGCTCCCAGTGCGCACCACCCAATTAAGGGTATAACGCATGAGTCTGGAATCGTTACAGGATGCCATGAACCTACTAGGCTAACTCGAAGCTACACGCCAGCTCAACTCATGTCAGCCGACAAAAATGGAATTGGCTGACACCGAGTATTAGGCGGAGCAACGTGTAACCAACGGGCCCCGACGTCTTGTGAACAGGCAACCTCCGAAGAGGATCTTGCCACTGACCCATGGACTCAGCGGCTAACCTGGTCCTTTCCCGTCGTACCCTTGGGGGAGGGACACTATCTCCCCCGTTTTGAGGTATCCCATCCGGTGCCACCGGCCCTCAGCTCCTGGGTATCAGAGTTATTTCGAGGGGAGCAAACGATACCGAAGCGGCCTATAGTCTACTCCCCTGGTGATGCCCGCATACCCTACAAGAGAACGACCATCGAGAAGACGGCCTCTCTTGGGGCATTTGGGTATTCTGGTAATCACCCACCCAGCGGCATTGCAACCTTACGGTTGGGCGATGAGGTATCCATTCCCCTACGCCACTCGCCCCCACCGTTAGCCGTTCCCGATCAAGCCGGAGTGCCCAGCCCGAACGCTGAAGCAAGTCGAGGATGCGGTTGGAAGCGCTAGCACACTGGGGCTCACCTCCTGTACTTAAAAAGTATTTAAACAGTCGGCTCCCCAATACCAGCGCAGTCCAGCCCGCACCCAGGAACAGGCCCAGGTCGGGGTGTGTGGTCGGCTAATGAAAGCATACCACCATTGAGCAGTCAGATAGTACAGTAGTAAGACCCGTCATCAAGCAGTCTTCCAGGTCATAGCCTATTTAACTCTTACTCCGTCACTAGGGCTAGGGTAACTAGGCCCCCCTCGTGACAACCCGGCTTGCAATATTCTACATTGTCTGATCAAATACATCTCTTCTCTCCCAGATTAACTCAAGCTTGATCCTATCCACTTGTTCTGCCTACTTCTCCAATATTCCATCTTAGCTGCTTGTACTTGCTTTCAGGGTGTTCATTGTTTAGCTTTCTGATGTAGCATACTTTAGGGCTGATTTCACAATCATTATTAACTTCCTCTCTTATTTTTCCTGGATAGCTGTCATTTCAAAAGACTAAGGATGGCTTCTTCTTGGCAAATTCCGCTTATTTTTTGTATGATTGTCTCAAATGTATATTAGCATATATTAGATTCTTAAGTTCCACTTCGCCATGCGCAAGGATCTTCAGAATGAGTACATCCATTGGCCATTGACTACATAGTATTCTAGAGGATGATTTTCAGTCCCCCATTTCATAGATTTTTTTGCAGCAGACTTCTCATTTTCTATAACGATAACTACATTTTTCACACCAGTGAAGAGGATGATACAATAAAACATACCTGAAAGAGTAACAATAAAACACGTATACACTAAAACCTCACTGAGTCGGAGTATCTGAATCGTTTGTCCTCAACAACATTACGAACAGAAAATATTTAAATTTATGCTTATAACCATGGTTTATTTACCCTTCTTTGTATCCTTCTTCCCAAATCACCCAAGAACTGCTGTACAGCCTGACCTAAAAAGTTTTGGGTTAATACATGTGAAATGATTGCAAAATTAATGAAATACTTACTTCAAGAAAAACTATACCTGTAGGGGTTGTAGGAACAGAGTCAATGTGCTGAAAGAAACACAAATCAAAACATATAAATCATATTCATTATATAAAAATAATGCTATCGTATAATAATTAATAATTTATAATAAAGAGAAAATTAAAACAGCAAAAGGAAATCAAATTATATACATGGGAGTAGGGCTACTTTTATAGTTAAGTCAAGGGTGATCCGTGTCTGTCTCTAAATATACTGAAATTTTAAAGGTATATTACATGAAACCACAAAATATACTGATTAATTTTTGGTTTAAATACATTTACGACAATAAAGTCGTAATAAATTAAGCATAAAAAAAAAAATCACTAACACTAACGTTAAACATTTCTGAAGTCTCAGCTCTTAAGAGATTTACTGTTCTAAATTGTTTTTCATCTTTAGATACGGTTTTAATTATTTTTTTTTTATTGATTGAGTTAATAATAAGTTTGTTTAAGCAGGACCTGCTTGAGGTATATGTAGTATTTCGATAAGTTTCCAACTAATAACTATTACGAAAAATGTACCATATTTTCCACAAACAGAATTAATAATAATTTACCGGATCTTCCCCTGTCCTTAGAGAACAGGCTATTTCATCTAATTGGTTGGCCAACTCGAGATCGCTCCTTTGGTATTCTTCTTGCAATGTCAACTGTTCGGCTATGTCGTTTGCGTCGTAGAAACTTCGGTCATCATCTCCACAGACGCTCTGATACCTGTAATAATATGACCGGATTATATTTTAGATAAGTGAACCTTCACTGATTGATGTTTAATCGTCTGTAATTTACACGGTTTAAGGATTTAAGGAATTATATTTGTCTGGAATCGGCACTACATTTCCGTTACAATTGAGTTATAAAAGGAACTCGCGATCAGTCGTCTCTCCCATTCCACTTTAGATCGACAAAATTAGACTGAAATAAAACCATCGCCTCATAATTCTTATAACCGTCTTACAATTACAACAAGTGTACTAAGTTGTGACACTAGTACTTGTGGACAAAACATGTTTATTTCAATAACTAATACATTTACGGCGGCATTTATAGCCCCTACTGCACCCGATTATCCTCGAAAGACAACCTCATCCGGGATGCGTTGAAGACAGGAATTCCCAGGATTGAAGGCTTCCGAGTTTCGATGCAGTACCGTTCACCTTCTAACGAATAAATTTATTTTTCTCCCACCTCCTGACTAGCATTCCTTTAATAGTGCCTTAAAAGACCGCGAATCACAATATTTTCTTTTTAAGTTCTACATACGAGTAGTTTGTTCATTAGTAAATGAAACGCAAAGACAGTTGGGATAAAATAATTAAATAAGGATTTGACAAATAGCCTAAATAGATAAAGTCACCAATGTTTTTATACACAAGTAACAAGCTCAAAGAAATGGGGAATGGATGTTATGGTTAGTTAAAACGCTCCTAGGTGTTGCCAACTGTATTGCAACATCATATGATTAGGTTCTGTGGTTAAAATCGTTAGTGCAGACCAAGACTCGCCAAGCCATTGTTAGTTTCAGCGGTATTTCTGTCTGTCTAGACACAAAAATACAAAGAGAATATAGAATTAATGCTCAGAATTTATTGCATGAGACCAACTCACCAAGTTTTCTCATGAGCCGAGCGGAATGTGTCGTCACCCCAAAAACTTTCTGAAAATCGATACGGATTATTAACACAAATAAATTATTTATAGTTTGTATAGTTAATAATGTGATAGATTATAAATCTTTCTCATTTTTCAAGGACCGCTAAAGGGTATGAATCCATATACAGAGCCATAGACGTTGCCACGGAAAAAGTGGCTGGCTCTTGAAAATTAACATACGCACCTTATCTACCAACTATACATATATTCATGACAGAAAAGCCTTAGGCTGTCTTGTCCTAAGCAAACCACTTCCTTTTACGAACAAAATAAAATCTACAATTGTCAAGCCGACATCATTGATAGTGAATTGAGCCATATGGGATTCCTGACGATTCATGGTGACCCCAATAGAGAAAATTTTATTATTATGAAATTATCAGCCCTGAGTCTGAGATTGTATTCTTCTTTCCTTCCAAGATGCATTATCCTAAACAGGGATAGTCTGACACGTTCAAGTATTGGAGTAAATACGGGCCTGTGTTGGTCATCCGATACCATATCTGTCTATCCTGGACAACCCTCCTAAAAAGTGCATCATGCCCGATTTCCTCCCTTCTGGATGAAGATGAAATATCCAGTAATTCCTTTCTTTGTCGACTAGCAATAAGCCGATCAGATTCCAGCCAGGTCAGATTTCCTGTAGTACGTAGATATGCTCATGCCTGTTCCAGGGGTCGACAGGTAACCACAACACCCGCATTGCCCATTTCCACACAGTGTGGACAGCTCGTCTTCTTCCACTCGTAGAGCTTCGGAAACCATCATATCCAGTAAAAAAAAAAGCGCTGTAGAAGATGGAGGGTAAGATGTCATTGGCAAGCACCGGCCGGCGTTAGAATGGGATTTTAATAGTAGAGATATATCATAGGGAAGGAAGGAGTGCACTGGGCGACCTAAAATAGGTATTGTTGAAGCTATGCTGCAAGCTGTACAATCTAATCCAGTCACAAGTATACTTGCCGAGGAGAGTGAAATGTCGAAAGTCACGGATGACACTTTACCGAAAGATGGCCTCCAGTGATAACAAGTGGGTTTACTGGGCAAACCAACCTTGGACGGACTGGATCTGGCAATGCCCATACCGCAACTTATTTTCGAATCGCTGCAAAGGTTGAAGGATGCTGTGTTTTTATTGGAACTACAAAGGAGTTATTCACCGTGAGCTTGTTCATGACGGATGTTAGGTTAAATCTGAACTTAATAGCACACAGTTAGAAAGTTAATAGAAATTCCTAAAAGCGATATATGACATGGGGCCGTTGTCTTACTGTGTCATCTAGTGGAAAAGCTGCGTTCTGATCTATAGTCGCGAATTAATTGCCATCTGTGCTGACAGATGTCGCCAAACGTAAGTGATACGGTGGTGCTATGTATGACTTTATGGATAGGATCCTATTTGCCCCTTCTATTTCCGGTTGAAGGTCCTCCCACAACAGTCATTGTAGTTTGGGAATACCAAGCTGCTACTTTCGTGGTCTGGGAACCTAAATGCCTAAGCAATATTCATAATTCCACCAAGTTACACTAATTATTACAATGCCTACTGCCATACCTTCCTCAGAGGAGTTCGCCATTCTCTCTATCAATGGATCCCATAATGTGTACAGCGACCAGTTGCTAGATCTTCTTGCCCGTGTTTGTCATGTCCAGGATGTTTTTGATATCACATATTATTGTAATTTTGTTCTTGTGTACTTTATTGTAGGCGTATGGCCTGAAAGGTTAGATCTACGTTAGCATTTCACATTTCATATCACATGTTCAGTCTCTAAAGTACCATTTTTGAGAGGGGGCACTCACATGGTGGTTTAGGTGTAACCGCTCAATGATACTGAAGGTTTTGGGTTCAAATCCCTAGTTGTACAGTATACTTCTTCCACTTGCTGTACGAAGTGAAATAGGTAGGTGGCCATGCGGTTTTTATTTATTACTGAAGCCTCATTAGCGTAAAAAATAATTCCCAATGATATATATCCACTATTAAATTCACATACTAACGCCGGCCGGTGCTTGCCAAGGAAATCATCTCTTTTCCGCTCTAATAATTATCTTATAAGTATCTTCAAGCATTCAACAAAAATTGTTCAAATTTGTAAGAGTAAACAATTAAGGTAAATTGGGGTCAAGCATTCAGCCAGAGCACACAGTCAGGTCACACAACCATAACCTAACACATTACACACTCATTTCTTGTCCGTAAAAACTATTGTTTTTTCACTTTTAGACTCCGTGTAATGCATTTTGGGTTTAAATCGATCTCAAAAGATGTTTAACAATGAACCAACTCAAGAAATGGATCAGAATTTTTGACCGGATGTTGAAAAATCCCAACATTGGCCTATTAGAAATATCTGTAGTGAATTATTTATATGTGGTATACAGGAACTATCGCTAATGAAACTGTTTTTGGTCTATATAAAATTAATGTTTGGTCCATTTTTCCAGACTGTCCATTTTAGTATGTGGTTATGTTTTTACGTAAATTAATTGTTACTATCTCAGTCGTTTTATAGTAATCTTAGTTAGTGACAAGTAACATGTCATTTTATTTTTATTTTGTGGAAATGTAGGAATTTAAATGTTTCACGCGAGCTGGCAAGGAACCATTAGAATAATAATCCATATGACACTAGTTCTAATTGAGTGCCTGCTCGCCTCGCTGCTCTCGAGATGAATCCGGGCGAGGAAAGCTCATTTCTGAGACAAGCGAGGGGAAACATTTACTTTACTCCCATCATTTTTATAATAGAGGTTTGTATAGAGCCTACCTATACCACTTCTTTACGGTTCCCCATTCCTTTTTACAAAGTGCATTTCAACCCTTTTATTATCAGCTTTACCAAATACATGTAGGTGCGCATTTTTACTTTAATTTGCTATTCCTTTCTGAGGCTACCACAAAAGTATTAACCTTTTTTATTTCATTTTTTCTTTGTTCTTTAATTTTTATAGAGTTAAGTATAATTTAGATTTTTGTATTTTAATTTCTATAATAATAGTACCTTTATTATCCTGGCACCTTTAGAATAAGCATTTATTTTACATAAACTGGGTTCTTTGGCAATATCAGTCCCTGCAAAAATTTACAACGTGCAGTGAAATAAAATATAAAAAAACTGAAATAATTAATATACTATTAAAATATTTATTTATCATTTATTTTAATTATATATTTTTTTATATAATTTAGATTTTAATTTTTAATCTTTATATTTAACTTTTACTTTATCTTAAGGTTCTGTTAATAAAAATGGGATAATTCTGGCAAAAGGAATGATTGTTTATTTTTACATATATTCATTAAATTAATATTCAAATAAGTACGTACGTAATAAAATAACATTATTAAAACTAAATTTAAAATTGTACCTTATTACTAAACGCGACTGGCCAGCTTTCTTAATTGAATTCTTCAATGCGTTGGCTTCTTTGTGTCCCGATGAGTACCTCGTTGCGTCTCTCTGGGTAGGTTGGTTAGCGTGGTCCTGGTCCGGTAGCGTCTCTGGTGTGCAGGTCAAAATTGAATGAGCAACCTTGTGGCCTCATGGCCGGGTCGGATGCAAGTGACTCCAATCCTTGTTCCTCGATTCATATCTCGTATCTTTCCGCTGCCTTATTGATCTTTTAACTGCGTTAAACTTCTTGATCGTTAAAACTGCCAGTTGTTTAGGATATTATTACTTTTCTTGTTTTGAATTTAATAAATTAAAATATCTATATTTAATTATGATATTATTTTTATTATAAATATTAATGGTAGATTCAACGCAACGAATAGTGTTTAAACATTCATGAATCGTGAACCACGGGTTGTATATTTTTCATGTAGGCTCGCCAATTTCAAGTTTATCTCAAAAACACCATCAAAAATCATCACATCAAAATATCACAACGATGCATAAAATAAACTTATTTGTAAAGAATTAAAATTAGGAAATGAAATAAATTTAAACAAAAACAATATGAAGAAAATAATACATCACAAAACCTGTTTCAAAAATAAAAAGTCTACGCAAACATTTGTTTTTTCCTTCATAGCCTCTTTAAATTTACAGATAATTATATGCAATTATAGATCCTCAGGCGAATCTATTTACAAATTATTTTTGTATTTCCTGTAGCATCGCTACATTATATACGGGTTTTGTTATTTTATAAAAATTATATAATGGAATAAACAAGTATAATGATACACATTATACGTGACTGGACTGAAATACATACTACGTACATACTAATTCTAAACATAATTTTTCTCCAACAGTCTGTTGCCATCGATCCAGGAGGGGTGGTGGGGCCATAGTGTTAAACACTGGGTTGGTTAGGTGCTCCAACGAGTCAAAAAACTTGATGCGGATGAACTCACCCACCGACGGCTCACCAAGCAACGGGTGCAGGTCAGTGTACTTTAAACTCTCGAGAGAGGTATGTCGGACCACTTTTCGCATGATCCCATTCTGGAAATATTGGAGACATTTAGGTGTATTGTCAGTCAAGTGGGTAAATAGCGGGGCACCGTACAGCAGAGCTGGCCGGTGGACACATTTATAGATCAGCAGTTTGAGATGAAGCGAGAGGTTGGGTGAAGTTAGCAAGTTCGAAAGCCGGTAAGAAATATGAGTACTTGAGGCTGCGCAGACATAAATGTGTACATAAATACATTCGTACATAGATTTACAAATCTACGAGACATGGGAACGATTCTATAGCTATGACTTCGTAAACAGCAACAAAATAAAATCTATTATCCTTGAAATATTTGTCTGTGAAAAGGTCACATTAACCAATAATGTGTTCGGCAGATTATAAACAACATAAACACAACTTCCCTCGCAATGGTCACTTTACTCCATATTTAATCAAGAAACAATCACCCGTTCACAACTAAACGACCCATCGACTCGATTTTCCTCTCGGTCAAAACTGACACGTGTGTCATTGCCCTTCGATTGATTTAAAACGGCTGAAATGTCACCGACCCTCAAATTCCTTCAAGTACGATTTGGACTCCCCCCCCCGCATTAAATCTATCAACAAAATGATTGTTGTTGTGGCCACCTCTTAATTACAAATAATCGTAAGTTCCCCTCTTCTCGTAATAGAAAATATGTATCTATGTTTCATTATGTTTAATAAAGGCTATGACGTCAGGGGAAAAAAAAAAAATGACGTCAGAGAGAGTGGGGCTCGCGGACGACGGTTGCCGTGGCCCTACAACTTTTACCAGTAGCGTCTCCCATGGCAATCCAGTCTGCTTCTCTCCGGTTCACATTCGCCTTTGGGATCCGGACGGTTTTCGCCTACCCTTAGACACCGAGTGTGAATTCGTGGTCATCCCAAGACCACATAAACCTACCTGTTCCTCTTCTCCTGAACATAGTGCTTTGTCGGGGCACACCTTCTAAGATCTTATGGAGTCAGATCAAAACGAATTAAAGCTGCTCGCCGACTAGGGTGGCAGCCAGGGTAAAAGACCACAGGTCCACCCGCTCTATCTTTTTCTGGGCACTCGCCGGACGGCGGCTAGAGGTTGTCTAGAGGCGTCTCCGCCCCACCTTGGGGACTCACATATCTGAGCCCGACAATTGTAAATGGCTGTGCTCCTACGTGTTTTCTTGGTGCAGTCCGAAAAAATCACTTGCTATGTTTTAGTCCAGCATTGTCAGACCTCACACCTTCCTAGTGGGATTCTCTGCCTTTCTCTTGCTAAAGCTAGTACATACCTAGTAGTATCTCCCCCCGAGATCCAGTTTCCCTCTTTACGGTTCACACTCGCCTTCGAGATCCGGATGGTTTCACCTGGGTAGGTACCAGAGGGTTCTGGTACCGGGTATGAACTCTTAGTCATTCCAAAACCATGTAAACTGCCTATAAAACCTAGCCTTCTTCTGAACATAGAGATCTGTCGGAGCACATTCCTACCAGATATGCAGTCAGATAGCTCAGTAGTAAGACCCACCATCAAGCAATCATCCAGGTCATAGACTATCCAACTCTCTCTGTACCAGGGATAGTACAACTAGGCCCCTTCGTAACGACCCTACACTTGTAAGATTTAAATTTTATTTGTAGCTTGTAAGATATATGTAATCTGTTCATCATTTTGATTAATAGTAAAATCAGTCATTCCTCATACAAAACTTTTAACCTTTTGTTGTTTTTGGTTAATAAAACATTTTGTCCATAAATGTCTATTTTATCATTGAATTTCTTCAATTTTATCATCACATTAATTTATTAAGGTAAATTACTTTGGGTTTAGATTCAATTGGGACCAACAGTAAGTGGATTAAATATTTAAGCAAGGTATAATTTTGTACAACTTTACGCTCAGGATTTGAGGAATCGAATCTGTCAGTAGTTGAATAGCATCCCTAAAAAAATTAAATATTCTAATTTTTCAACTAAAGCGTAACAGCGTGGTGTTTGTGGATAAGTCTGGTGAATATATCAAAAGGATATAGGTATCCTTAGAAAAGATACATCCTTTGTATATTGTCTTAGAGTTGTATGTATTCGGATACAGGTATGTATCAGATAGATTAGTGTATCGGTATCCATAAATATATATGTATATAATTATATATTATATAATGTGCTTGCAGGGTGAAATCCCTATACAAATAGAGCCTGAAGCCCATCAATGATGTACATCCATGATCTTCCGTCTACAATATTTTCCTTTACTAATTAGTAACTTCATTATTAACAGTATAAAATTACCTGTATAGAGAGTGGTCCATAAATACATTCTTATGGACATAATTACATTAACTTGTATCATCAGTTATCAAATTAATAAACACATAAGTCCATCATTAGCTGATAGAAGGTAATTTAAAAGTTAAACCAGTTTAACATTAAAATATTAGTTATAGCTACAAGCCACCTATGTATCAATTAATACCCATGTTGTTTTCAGTGTATTTATATACCGATACCTTAATTTCTTGTGTATTTGAATACACTCATAATAAATAACTTGTATATTATTAATAAATTACATAACTATACAGGCGTGTAAGCATACTGACACTCATTACATCAACAAAACCTACCGATCACATTTCCTTTTTTTAGTAGCTAGTGCTGCCACAGTACAATATCCTTTCTTGTTTATATATAAAAAAAACAAAACTAACTTCAATGCACTCGCACCCACACCTAACTTTATACAATACCAAATATAAGGACTGAATAAAATCTCAGCATATCAAGCTTTTTTGGTTTCATAATACTTATTCCAAAGCTGTTAGCTTGACCCTTTTCTTTCGCCATAATTCTTTCCAATGACTATTATGTTTGGTGATTCTGTTCTCTATCTTCTGTTGTGTTTTTCTCATCTCGCTTTTCTTATCTTCTACTGTTGCTGTAGTAAAACAGTTTCATATTAAATTTTCAATTAACTTCTTTGGTGAGATACATACTCTATTTTGTTATGCTGTTACTATGAATACCATGTTTGTGGCCAATTAGTTGGATTTCCACTTTATGTAACACATTTAATTTTTCTAGTCTCTGTAACACTTGTTTTGTAACTTACATATTGGAACTGAATTTTTGAGAACCTCCATAAAGTACATATGTCCCCAATCTCATTTTCCATAAATATTTGTGCAAAATCCTCAATATTTATCTTATTAATCAAAACCTCCTGTATCACTGGAGTGATCAATCTCATTTATATAGAAGCATTTAATCCCAATATAACTCATTTTTGCCCATTTATATATAACTTTACTTTATATGTAGAACTTTTCACTTCCATTTCTAAGTCACATTCACCACTTCTCTCCATTGTAACACGTTAATATTTGACTAGACTTCCTCACCTGTAAATCTAGATTTAATTTACATACATATTTCCTTCCAACCATTTATAGCGCATGTCACCAGTATCTACTCGTATTTTAACTTGAAGAATCTTACCCTTAACTTTCATGTCAACAATTTTTGTCCTTTCCTTGAAGTTGTGATAATAAGTACAGTGTCCATTTCACTGGCACTATCTAACACCTTTTTGAATTTTTAACATACATTTTACACATTTTTTTTAAAATGGTTGAATTTTGAACATTTTAAAAACTTTTTACCATACTCTGGACAGTTTTGTTTTATACTCACTACAACTACAAACCAATCCCTTATCTCTTCACCGTGTAAATCATTGAACTTCCAAGCAATTGTTTTGTCTTTTAAGATTCGAATAGAATTACTATAATCTATTTGCTCATCTTGTACAGTCGAAAAAAACGTGTATCTTTCATATATTATGTTTTTCTTGGGTAAACTCTTCATCTGCACCTAACAATCGCATACCTTCCAATCCAATTACTGTTTGAAAAATTGCAGCACTTTTCTTATCCTCCTCAATGTAGCCCATTTATAATTCTTCCAAGTTTGTTTTCACAAAATCCAGCTTTCCACAATATCTCCTTTTGCCTCGAACTGAACCAGGAAAATTTTCATTTACGCAAGTATTGGACATCTTATTATATACTTCTTTTGGGTTAATTTTAGTGTTTTCATGATATTATACCCACCAAAAGTTCTTGATTGAAATATTAACCCGGTGGATTTGAAGTATATAGGTATGTTAATTAATAATAGGTTGAGCTATGTAAGGAACGGTGTAATTTATGCATAATTCACTGTAATAAAATTCCTAATTGGTATTCACATCATTAATATCTAGAAACATTTTATATTTCTGCAGGATATTAACAATCCCGGCCTGGTCTATTTTTAAACTTAGGTCAACTAATGACTCACCTTCGTCCCCTTTCGATTAGATATATTTTCTTATTCAGTACAACTTTAGTTAACACTTTCATTCAATAACGTATTAGAGCAGCATTATCGGACTCATTCCAATCCAGGAGTGGGTATGCCTTGGATTCCGTGAGTCCGCTACTAAATGAAATCTCCAATTCTTGTCCAGATCTATTTTTAACTCAATTAAGTTAAAAGCACTCTTGCGCCAGCTTTGCAAGGGGAAATTGCGATTCACGGGTGTTGGAGTTAAAACTTCAACATCAATTTTAAAATCTTACATCCACTGAAGTGTTGCATATGCTATATTTTTTAAGTCACGAAATTAAAAAAAATAACTGTTAAGTAACACTAATTGTTTTTTAGGCATGTTTATTTCAATATTTTAATTCAATCTCAATGATTTGGGCGTTGGCTAGTCGTGCAAGTCTAGTGTGATCGAGTATTCTTCTGACATTCAAACAAAAACTAAATATAAACTTATTTACTAAATACAAAGATTCCTTAAACCTAATTAAAGATGAAACTGCGTTTTAAGCTAAATAAAAAGTTTTTTACTATATACAAAGGTTCCTTGAACCTAATGAAAAATGAACCTACTAAATACAAATTAAATTAGAAATAAAACTGCACAAAATTAGATATTGCTGTTGTGATTTAAAAATAAAATTGTCCTTTGAATTATCATAGTCTTAACATTTACAAGGTTCCAAAATTGGTTTTTAGATAGAACTAACGACAACCACCTTAACTGGTTTGGGTTTTATTTAAAAGTATTTAGCAAATTCGTCCACTGATTCATCCTGTGAAATCAATCAAAACAATAACAAACAAATGTTGAAGTTAAATTGAATTGTAAAACGATTCAATAGATTAGAGAGTAACCTACAGTTCGGGAAGTATTGTTCAAAGAACGAAAAGGGAATCGAAGAACAGGTGATCTGAATTGAAGAATCCAACTAGTTGATATTGGTTCACAATTCGGACAGTCAACCGAGTCAAGAATAAAAAAAAAATCAAAAGAATCGGGAGTGAAAAGAATTGCAATTCTTTTTCAGGAATCGTCCTGAAGAGTGCTATTTTTAATGATCGATTCAAAAGATTCGATTCTGAATTCACTTGCCCACCTCTACGTGATATAAAAATATAACCACTTAATAAACTTCACATTTGTTGTCACTATAGAGCTGTATTCAAACCACATCCCACAGAAAATAATATTCATGCTAAGGGATATTTTCATCAAGTTATCCAGTGATAAGTATGTAATTTGTTTGGTCCAAAATTGAGGTGTTACATTTCGCATGAAATATGGCTACATTTAATTGGAAGGGCTGGTGTTAAAATATATCTTGCAACAACGTGTAAGTGAGCATTAGGAAAGGTGACTGGATGAAAGGTTAAAAATTAAGCCTTCTAAATATAATCTCATATTTTGCTGAATCCTTGAAGTGGCAAGCTGCACTTTCTGTGCTCGACATCATGTCCCACAATTCCTTCGTATAGTAATTATTTGAGGGAAGTGTACGTGTGACACCTTTCCAAAAACACCTCAGCCATCAATATAAATGTTTATTATTACAATCAGCTAAAAATATTACAAATTGACTAATTCAGTAGAAAGATTAAAAACGTGGATTTTTTTGGGGAACAAAGAGGGTACACACTGTTAAAGTTATAAATAAAGTGGAGAGTGGAATCGATATCCCGTGCCGGCAATGTTACGTGCTGAGTACCTCCCCTTCCCCCAGCTACATATAAACATTAACATAAACATAAGAGGAAGGAGACCCTATGCAACATAACCCCACCACTGCAGCACGACCACCACCCCCTCCCCAGCGTCGAGGAGCCAGTGATGGTTGGTCGCCCGGTCCGTGATAACAAGAGCACAACATCTGATAACAGCGGTCCTTCCGTCTTAGCAGCCAGTCGGCGATGGTGTGTCCAGTGACAGCATCTAGTGGCACATGGATATGAGGGTCCACTACGTACCAAGGAGGTTCCACCGCCACTTCCTCCTCTTCTTGGTATCTGTCAGTAAGTGTCGAGGCAAATTTACTCCTGTGACGTGCCAACAATGTTGTAACCTAAACAAAAATCAGTTAATCAGGCATAAACAAACTGACAGTCAGAAATATGTAAGCTGACAATGAAGTCTGCTTTTTGCCGAGTTACAACCTCGTTCGTGTCACCTGACTATTACATATAACAACTATTCATCGCTACCCGATTGTCAGCATACCTGTTAACACAAATTTTATATGAATTCACCTTGAACGCATGAATTAATTTATTTTTTTATGATATAGTTGGTTAACTATTTGTAATAGATTTCATTATTTTCAGTCCAAAAGTTAAACAAATGTTTAATGAAATTGTTGATTAATGTTATATCGTAACGTGCAGTTGAGAGAATAAAATGTGTTGGGATTGAGGGAATGCAAACAAATATGGGGCTGTTTGGAACTATTAGTTCATTTAATTTTATAAAAACAACCTGATTTTGAGCGGTAAGTCCATCTCATGGAGATCATAATAGGGCGAATTCAAATTAATAAAAAACAATTTGTGGTAGTATGGTGAGTATGCGTTAAAAAACGTAGCTTAAGCTTATCGAGCTTGAAGAGGCCACAATTTAGCGCAGAATTAATAATTCAGTAAGTTTGTTTTAAAATATTTTTTCGCAGTATTTGATGTTAAAAAAAAATTTACGAAACCGAAACACTTATTTTTTCTTTAACATAGCCATATTTCATTTGTGAGGTCTGTACCAGGATCTATTATTGGTAATGTTCTTATAATTAGATATCACCTCTAATTTTGGCTATTTACTTTGGCAAGACCCCTTTTTCTGCAATCTGTATGTGATCTTTAATTATGCAATCTTTTGTTTTAAATTTAAATTGATTGATTTGTTATGGATTTTAAATTGATTTGCCTTATTAATGACGTGGATATTTTTACCCCGCTCCACTGACTTCACAACTGTGATATAACACTTGATTGAATACTTACAATGTGTATAGGGATATCCTACTACTTATTTATATTTAGAGACACATAAACACGTGATGAACAATTCTTAAGTTGTGGCAGGTTATAATGTCTCAGTGAAATCACTGACTCCCCACCTTCAAAGGAAAAACATTTTAATGATCTCTTCAGTAACCAAATGGAAATGGGTCATTTAGTTTTGTGTGAAATAATATCTGGATTTCTTAATTATGAGAAACCTCTCATTCTAAGTTTCTTCATTTGATTCATCACACAATTATATGTTTCGTTGTAGATGTGAAAAAGATTTTATTCATACTTTTAGTAACAATAGTAAGAAGGGCTCCGGATGCATAATACATATTATTAATCAAGAGGTCGAAATGTTTAATTTGATTATACCTTACTTTTTATTATAGGAAAATCTCTACTTTTATTTACTTAATTGAAATACTGAACCTTAATTTTTTTCCCTAAGGTTGAATTTATTATTAGCGTTGTGCCAACTTCTTTATCAAGAATAAATAAAAATTACCCCGTTCTCGGACCAGAAAACTACTGCCTATCTTTTTATATGTTATCATCAAATCTCCGCCGTCAGTATTAAGAAAGGGGACTAGTTCATGATACCGACATGACAAGAAGTCACTGGGGGCGCTGGCGTAGTAGCCACTGATAAGCTGATAAACAATCATATGATTGGCCGAAATAAACAGCTCTCTCATTCGTTGTAGGCAGGAACCTAAAAGCAGGTTTCTACGTAGAAATTCTGAGCTTTTTCAGTCGGAAGGTTAAACTACTACTGCTTAAAATAAGTGTTGTGTCCACTTCTTCACCACGAATAAATAGAAATTCCCCTCTTCTCGGCCCAGAATATCCACCTATGTTTCCATATTTTAATAATAAAAACCTTAAGGCGTCAGTTAAGAGAGGGGGAAACTAGTTTGCGAAACAGCTGAAGCCCACTTGGGGGCGCAGTGGGACAACCCCCGCCTCTGACCTGCCTATGTAAGGGGCCAGATTTGGGGCATCTGCCAGATTCTCAGAACCCGGCACCTCAAGAACACTGCTCTCTCTCTCTCTCTCTCTCTCTCTCTCTCTCTCTCTCTCTCTCTCTCTCTCTCTCTCTCTCTCTCTCTCTCTCTCTCTCTCTCTCTCTCTCTCTCTCTCTCTCTCTCTCTCTCTCTCTCTCTCTCTCTCTCTCTCTCTCTCTCTCTCTCTCTCTCTCTCTCTCTCTCTCTCTCTCTCTCTCTCTCTCTCTCTCTCTCTCTCTCTCTCTGCACTGGCGCTTGCTAGGGAGGGAGGGAGAGAGAGTGAGAGAAACGCTGGTTAAATAGGCTAGGTTAAATTTTGTGGGATATCTTTGAATTTAATTTTTTCAAATCAATTTATTTCTCATATTTACATAAATTACATTAAAAAAGATACTATGCCAATACGCAGTACATCTAGTCTAAAAACAAAAGACTAACAATCGATGTTTATGAATAAAGTATTCATTGAATTACATATCAATTTTAATTTAGGAAGTTTCATTTTCACCTGTTTTGTCCCTACCTAGAGGGAAAAATGTTGGGTCTTGAGAAATCTATGAGCCCGATTTCTTTTTCAAGATTAATCGTTTTTTTTTCATATTTTGTTTCATTTTATTGTTGACGTCATTGGAGGTTTGGAGAATTCACATTTTTACATTTGCCGGCATAAATACACAAGTAATCCGTTGATCCGACCAAGCCGGGACCGGATACCGATGATTTAGCCTTATACCACATCCCAGGTAATACCAAGTATCCGGCTGATATTGCTACTGACAGTTTTTTCATATATGCTAGTACGGAGTGTAGTTAGCATATATGTTTTCGGAAAAGTCAGTGTGTGAGCGAGAGGGCAACAGTGTACTACTTGTTCACCCAAAATTTGCTCTCCAAGATGATTTCCATGGTTTCTACTCGTGGGACTGTACAGGATGACTGATAAAAACTTATGCGTATAAAACCGTATAATTTTCTCAAAAAATAAGAATCCGGCTGATGGTGTTATTGCATCTGAAATCTCTTTTGTTTCACTGGAAGTGGTTCCGGAAATGAAGAACGCACTTCTACATTAGAACCCATAAAAAAACATTGCATTAATGTAATTAGGAGCAAAATTTCCATACTAGCGATTACAGTTGATATTCACTCCGCTGGTATCACTGTCACGAATTCACTTAAGCGACCTTGAATTAACCGAAGAAGCACTGATGCAATAAAGCAATATGAGAGTTGTCTACCTCATAACAAAATTAGAACTCTAAATATTTTCCTTCACATATTACTGCCAAATCCGACGAGTACTGAGGGTCTAGTTTCAAATATATTTAAGGTCTTTAAATATTAAATTAAATATCTTATAATATTATTTAAATATAAGACTTTAAATATAACATCGTTCTTCCGGCGCTGTTCGCTGTTCGCTGTATGCTATAATCATAAAAAATTATGGCCAAAAAATGGTAATAATAATAGATCAGAAAAATAAAACATGATTTAGGTCGACACCGTCCAGGAATAAACTATCATACCAACAGGCGATGCTAATCTTTCACTGAATTCCTTTTCACCAGATATTATCAACCTTTGCAAAACCACGCTCAAAGAGGTTTCTGGTTTTGGGCTTAGCTAATTTTGACTTTCTGATGAAGTTGTTTTTTATACTGCCTTCCTAATTAGGTTTTAGTTCCTTTGTAACGTTTAATCAATACGATTGTGAATTTGATTTTTTCTATGTGTTGATTGATAAGTAAGTTTAATTTTAAGAAATTTTTTTTTGAGTTACCTAATCTCTCAGAAAGTTAGACTGGATCTGTAACAACTCATTCCGTAACAACAATCTGGGGCTACGCGCAATGCTAATGTTCACTTGTTCAAAAAACAAATGCTATCAACTGCATTAATATTATTAGCAACGAAATTAACAGGACATATTAAGGTCTCAAATTTATTACATGTTAAATATAGAAATTCTTAATTTTAATTTCTGGAGAATATATTTAAAATATTATCTCACATTATTATTATTTTTTGATTTGAATTCTTTAACTAAACAGGGTTAGTTAAATCTTAGTTATTGCTAAAACTGAAAAAAAACACCTTAATTTTATGTTTAGTTAGAATAATATAAAAAATCAATATCTAACTACTAAAACTAAAATAAAAAAAGAAAGAATTAGCTGAATCGTACTGTTTATCAATACACCATAAATAAAAACAAATATTTTTCTTTATTTTTGGTGAAAGTAAATTAACTTAGTTTAATCAACTAACTACACTTGGTGGAGTAGGGAATTTGCTGGTCCGAGTACCATCAGAAGGTGAATGATGGGTAAAACAGGTTGAAACCCACTGGTTTAATATACCTATATAATAGATAGTCTCATTTCAACCACTAATACTCACCATAATACAATTCAAACCTAACACTCCACCTACTTACAGACATGATACTTCGAAAATTAAATCACAGACAGAACTACTACAAACTACAAGTACATTCCGACCCTTATCTAGACCAAATGAACTACAAATTTACAAAGAGGTTAAAACACAAACATCAGAGTGATTTGAAATAACCTCTGTGCATATCAGCAACTTAAACAAAAGATTTTTCTTGATTATAATTGTTTACTGCTATGCTGTTACACTTGTTGATTTTAAGTTCAAATCGAATCCAACTGATAAGGAAAACATAGGATTATTAGGACAGTTAGTATTTATCTTTTACCACCTGTGTCTATTGCAGGATCAGTCACGATTGTAAACGTGATCACTTGACAATAGTTGAATGCAATGCATAATTCAAGTATTGTAGAAAAAAAAAATAAGAGCAACTTCCTTCTTTCGATAGTGCGGATAATAGCATACATAAATAGCCTATAAACACCAATGGAACCTCTGTTCTTATAACTTAAATCATTACAGGAGTTCTGGTCAACTCTGGTAGTACGAATCCTAACTCTTCAAAGAGGTCCTCAAGCTCCAAACCACAGACCACGAATAGTCCACTCACTTTACTATCTTCTCTTGCAAGCTGTATTTTATGTGTGTATATTACACACTAGTCTGCTTGATCATTTATTATCTCTTGCTCCTTGTCATAATTTGTATAAAGTATCTTTGGTTGGGTGGCGCACGCTGGGGAGGGTCTCGTCGACCCAGCCATTGCCCGGCGAGCGTGAGAAAGAGATAAATGAATAAAACCTTTGACCTTTGCTGGTGGCCTAGTTGGCGGGGCAGTGTTCTATGTTCAGAACAGGAACAGGGTAGGTATTATAGGTAGTTTATCTCGGTTCTAAGGGTAGGGAAAACCACCGGATCCCAAAGGCGAGTGTGAACTGAAAAGAGGCAGATTGGATCGCTGGGGAAGACGCTTCAAGAGCCCAAAGACCGTCGCCTTCACGGAAGGGACCCCTTCCAAGGATGTTCTAGTTTAAGGAGACGCAGGTAGAGAATAACACTATAGAAAGCTATCGTTTGAGTAAAATAATAAGCTCCCAGAGAGGGAGAGAACTGTGTCACTTCAAGTGTCAGAATTTCTGCATTGTAAGGGAGGTCATTCCTACCTACAGCGGATGAGAGAGCTTTTTATGTTGGCCAATCATATGACAGTTTATTTTGGCCAATCAGAGACTGGGCTATGCCCGCGCCCCTTGGGACCACAAACTAGTCTACTCTCTCTATACAGACGCTGAAGATTTATTGATAAAATATGGAAAGGTAGGCGAGTGTTTTCTGGTCCACGAAGAGGGTAACTTCGATGATTCATTCGTGGTGAAGTATTTGCCAGAACACATGCCCTTCCGTATTCTTGGGCGAAAAATGTCTGGAGGGAGGTACTGCTTTGTCTTCAGTAAGTCTATTATTCGGTTTTGCAAAATGGTCATCGTCCGGACGTGATTCTCCTGGTGTGGTAGGATGTTTGAATACCCACACGATATCTTCCCAACACCATGAAGTAGGCAGATAGGTATTCGTAGGCAGCCAACATTATAGCCTTGGTAAATGTTCGATTTGTATTTTGGAAGTTTTTTGCAGTTTATAGTATTAATCTCAGAGAAATCCTTGTTATATTATACTGGTACCAAAAAGCTTAACTTCATGGATCATTTATTTTTAACTACATACTATGGGAAATAAAAGCTCATCTTTTCTTAGTGGTGACCTCAGATATCCGATTATACTATCTTGGGCATGGGAGTCGGTAAACAAAATTGTTTTGAGGATTTGTGACATCGATTTGATTTTTCGTTTTACACAAGGTCTGTAAGCCGTTCTTTTATATAGTTTATTGACAAGTGATGCAATTTAACTATTAAACTTATACATTTCAGTGTTTTTACTTATGATCTGAATATTATCAATAATGTTTCCCGATGCTATTTTCCGTCCTAAATACCGTTAATTCTATCCAATTATTCCTAAATATAAAAAAAAAAGTTTGCATTCATAACTCGGTGTATAAAAGGATTGATAGAACCCGTTTTGTTTGAATAGACCGCACAAAGAACTCACTGGAAATTTGTTAAACAAACATGTGTGGTTCCAAGAACAATGGTTAGTGTTTTGCCCTGGTGTCGGCATTACGGTTTAAGTTGGAACTGAGAAATATTCACAAGATGATGCTGGAGAAAATATATCTGCCTTTGTAAAAGAAATACAGGCTACTTGAACTATCTATTAAGAGAAGTTTATAGTTCACTAAAGTTTATTATAGTCCTTACATATTATTAATTAGAATGTTGAGATCTATAGTTTGATACTCCACAGAATGAGTTTTTATTAATTACGGTAGCTCTCGATGATTGCTCTTAATTGTAATTCGGTAAGGATTGAATTTTGTAACTAATAAGTTACACTAACCTCTATCTAGGTATTAATAAAACTTTACAGCCAAAGGAGGATAGGAGTCGTTGGAGTAAGTTTACTTTTGTTCATTAGGATAATAGACCGTCATCGAAATTAGCAAAGTTACAATATTTTTCAAGTGGTTGGCACCAACGGAATAGTTCATATTTGTTAATTTGTATTTCATAAAAAAATCTTACTGGTCTTGCAATTTATTTTTTGTATTATATTAAAGATTAAGTTATTTTTTACCAATTGAAATTTTTAAATATATTCACGAAATACAGGAAGAATTGAGGGAACAACATAGAGATGTGCTCCGGGACAGGGGAAGGATTTATTCCCCGTTTATTTTATTTATATTTTATTCCCGTATATTTATTTTAGGTTTAGGGGATAGGATTATCAAGGATAAGGGCGATATCACTTACATATCAGCCATCTATTAATATAATTATAACATCATTTGTATTGATAGTAAACAGTTAGATTCATTTATCTGCCGTTTCTACTTTATAGCGCAATGGTTTTGGACTTACCAATGAAGAAAAAAGCCAATTAAGTCGTTGAAATTAACCGGTTATGTATACGTTGAATTTATTTGTATTTTATATAATGATTTAACATGCACCTTAAACCCCTAAAGGTATCGTTCTTTTCATTTCTAGAGTAACCAAAATTTTGTTAGCTCAGTGAATCGCGTTGAAATTTATAAGGATTGAATTAATGAATGACTGTTATTATTTTTGTGGGGCAAGCATATAATTTTTTCACGTCACAGTGATACCAACAGGTATACTATAATGTTTTTTTAATTTATATATATTTATTGAAATGTTTACATGCAATCAATACATAGTATATTAACCAGTGCTTAGGACTTCAGTTTTTAACGTGTTGGGAAAAATTCCCATTAGCCCAACCACTTAACTTGACACTATAGGCGGGGAAGGGTTACTTCTATAACAATACTTCTATTCCCTGATAGCAATACTTCAACCAGGTACGTTGGAGTATCTTTCTGTAAATCAGTCTATTGTTATTTTAGAACGATGGCCCATGAGGCAAAAGAGTAGTTTGAATTATCTTGTCGTTTGGACTTGTGGGGGCCCCGGTGATTGGCTTGTCCATTATAACTCCTAGATAGGTAAATTGGGATTTAGTAGGAAAGCGTTGATTGAAAACCAAACAGAATGAAAACTTCGAATCTCCGTTTGGAGACCCATGGTTCTAAAAGAGGAAGATGTTCCTGCAACGCTTAGGTATCGAGGATGGGAAAAAGGAAGCCGGTGTCGTAGGCGAATTCATAGAGAGAGGTGATGATCATGTCAAACTACAGGAGGAACAGGATGGGACTGAGCATCCCATCCCGGAGGACAACGGCCAGTTGCAGAAATGAGGTGGGTGTCGAAGAAATGTAGGATACACTAAAATATTTTTCAGGTAGATGTCCCATGATCATGAGGTAGTACGTGGAAGGAAGATAATCTTTGAATTTGCAGAGAAACGTTGAGAAATACGCCTGAATAGTGGACCAGTCTAGGAACGGAATCCAAACTAGGGGGGGGGGGGGTATTTGAGGATCTCTCTAACGAGGGGTGACTATAATTATATAAATTTCCTGCCGTGAAATATCCTAGTTTGCGCTTTGACAGAGAAGGCAGGCCTGGCTTGTTGTTACTCGACTTTTGCTTAACTCTTTGTTTAAAGCGCTCCTGCCGATGTGTTGCACTCTCGGAGTGATGACAAGTGTTGCCCATGACAGTTGGAGAACTTGGCCGCAACCGAGCGACAGTATACGACAGCTAAGAAACTCCAACAATTCCAAAACGGTATACTGATGAAAGTGGTCAGAGGTACTTCGTTCGAGCTGAGGAGCAACAGTGAGCTTCACGATATCTTTGAGCTGCCTACGGTGGATGAATTCATCCAACGTAGACATATCAAATTTTTCAACTCACTGCAATACCTGACAAACCCGGTGTTTAACACGATAACCCCCGCTCCGTTCCCCCATCGATGGCAGGACCCTGTCGTGGCTGGAACGCTTTAGTCTTAAGGTTCTAGGTATAGTTCTTTTTAGTTTGTAAGTTTTTTCTCCCACTTTTTAAACTGAAGGTGAGCCCCATCACCTTGTAATGTATTTATGTCTTTCCTTTTAACTTCAATCTTACATATGTAACCCAATCCTTCGAATGCATCTGCGCATAGCAGAATGAGGAGAGAACTGTCCATTCTTGTTCATTTACTTTGTTCATTTTTCACATATTGTATTAAATTCAAGGGGTTAAGGGAAGGGAAAAAAAACCGAGCGACAAGGAGTATTGAGATTTTGTAGTACTGGGAGTCATGCGAACACCTTGCAATCTAATGCCATTTAACGCTGTGGTGGCGGGCGTCCTCGTTCTCCTGACAACGGCGGCATCGGGGTGTTCCCTGTTTCCTTTTGAAAAAAACGTACCGAAGCTATCGATTGATTTCACCTCCTTCAGTGTATTGGATACAATTTACTATTAATCAGACCGCCGATACCTGCGGCTATAGCGATGGGTATATTGTCTTCTTAATTTTAAATGGGGTCTCGAAGGGCGATTCTCACAAAGAATAGAACTTTCAGACACATAAGGTTTTCTGTTTTCAAAAAAAATCTACCAAACCCAGCCAAAAAATGAATTGAGTATAATATAATGTTCTCCACCCTAGGAGTGCCCCATTCAAACCTCAGTTACTCTATGACTTGTCAAATTGGTAAAATATTGGAGGTAGTTTGCCAAGTAGTGATCTGTTTTTGAAATTCCTGTGCTTTTTAAGGTTCTTTGGATTCAATTTTAATTTTACTTTAGTACACTTTCTCTTTTACCTAGATATCATACTTGTGATCGATCTGGCAATGGTTCAAACCTGCAGTTCATTTCTGATCGACAAACACTTAGTCAACCCGAGTCATCTACCAATTCGTTTCCTTGAGTTCGTTCATGCAGTCTGCATTTAATTGTATGACAGTTCTGCTGCTAGCTAGTCCATAGAACATAAATTCCCTCTCACACAAAAAGGAGCGAGGTCTTTGCTCATGACGAAATTGCAATTCAAAATAAACTGACCGTAACCTTCAGGTGCCTCTGCAAGACGTCTGCAGAGTCCCTACCTACAAATAGAATAGGATTTATTTATTTTGTCGAATCTGTGAGAAGTCATCTGGAGCACTAAAAGCGTCGTTTAGATCCACGTAACTGATTCAACGCTACAAATAACAAATTATCGATTCAAATATATGTCGTTCTTTACTCCCGTTGAAAAAAAAAAAAAAATAGTGAGCTATTTTTACTTGATTGTCCTCAAGTCAATTTGTAATTTTTTTCCAAATTGATTTTTATGTTATTTTATTGCCGAACCCGAGTGTAGGCACCGGAAATTAACTTTTAGATGTACATACGGCTAAGGCCTAGAATTTAGCTAGAGGGGTTTCACAAAATGTGTGGTCTCCGTCAACTTGCGCTTCTCATCACGATGAATTCGTAGAAAGTGAAAATGAAGAAAACAAATTAGTGACTAATTCTCTTTTTAACATAATTTCATTTGTATCATCCTTGGGATATCAGGTGGAAAAGGATATGCTCCCAGACCAAACAGAGGATGATGAAATGATATTATTGTTTAAGTTATGGATAATGATCGAGTCGATTAATGTTTTTGCCTCGTATTCACAGGTTGCGCCTTCCTTTATTTAGGAGGCAGCAAGAGAGTTGCGTTATAGAGGAACTGCGTCCCATACAAATAAAAATTTATCAGAAAATTATCAGTGTAATTTAATGAAACATACAATGAATAAAAATATATAAGAAATAAAATGTGAGTGCATTGTTAGTCGAAAATATATAAATGACTGGAAGAGCTTGTTGGGGAATCGGCTTGGGTTTATAAAAGTGAGTTGTTAAATTTTCAACAAATTTATTAATGAACAACAAGAATGTTTTTTTGTTTGTTTTTTTACAGAAAACCCAAATAAATTGTAAATGCCTTTAGTATCAAGCGAAAGAAAAAACAATTAGTGAAATCCACTGGAACGAAGATAAATAAGTGATCGTTCCCATTAAACATTTATACAGAAATGCAGTAAAAGATTCACATTAAAAACAATTGTAATCATATCCTAATCTCTTGATGATGTTTGTAGGTATATTATTGAGGCTTCCATTATGACCGACAATACGTTAGGATTTAACACCGTTCCAGTGGATTTCACTTTATATTTTTTTCTTAAGGACATTTACAATTTTTTTGGGTTTTGCTGAAAAAAAAACCACTCATATATTTTTCATAATCATTAAATAAGTATTTAAGAAAACAAATCCCGCACCCACAGCTCCTCTCAATAAACAGATAAAATAAATCCTTGGCACCAACCTCTTCATTGGCAATTCGCAGTTGGTAGTTGCGAGTAGTGTGATTGGTGGATTCTTATACAACAGGATTTACTACTTCATTATTGAAGTAGTTACTCATTTAACCTTACGAGGCTTAGTGAACCTAAACTGGACACATCCCTTTGTGATGGGAAAAGCCCGGAATCGAATAGTCTCCGCAGTTAGAAGTCTCTCTAATGATTGGACTATGCTTTTCGGGTCGTCACGAGGGGGGTGCCTAGTTATCCTAGCCCTGGTGACGAAGTGAGGGTTGATTAGGCTTATGACCTGGACAATCGTTTCATGACGGTCTTACTATCTGACTCCATATTTGATAGGTATGTGCCCCGACAATGCACTATGTTCAAGAGAAGAGGTATCGGGTAGGTAGTTTGTGTGGTCTTGGAATGACCACGAATTCACACTCGGTATCTGAGGGTAGGCAAAATCCGCCCGGATCCCAAAGGCGAGTGTGAACCGGAGAGAGGCAGACTGGATTGCCGCGGGCGACACTGCTAGGTAAATTTTGCAGGGCCACGAGATCCGTTGTCCACGATGGAGAGGTCTCTCCCAAGGAGCTGCTAGTTTTAGCGAGGCGAAAGCAGAGATTCCCACTAGGGGAGTGTGGGGTCTGACAAGGCCGGACTAAAACATACCGAGGTTAGGAAGGCAGGTCCACAGTTTTCATAAATGAGAAGGCCAATTTCTCGAACATCACCGAAGCCGCAAGTCATCAGTAGTTAGTCGTCAGGAGAATGAATTACAGCTTTTTTTTTTTTTTTTTTTTTTTTTTTTTTTAATTTTCAAAACCTCTTTATTTTATATATACAATGAACAAAAAATTTTTGGATTACTAATTTCTCCTCGTAGGCAGCTCAAATATCTCATGCAGCTCACTGTTTCTTCGCTGCTCTAATGAAGTACCTCTGACCAATTTCATCAGTATACCGTTTTGGAATTGTTGAAGTCGCCGAGCTGTCGTATACGTCAGATAACGAAAAAGCGGTGCACCATACAGCAGAGTAGGCCTGAGTACGCTCTTGTAGATCAATAGCTTTAGACGCAGTGGGGGAATAGATTGGGGAAGTCAGTAACTGCGTAAGCCGGTAAGCCTTCGTGCGAGTATGCTTCAACTTCTTTGTGAAATGGTTACTAAAATGGAGGTGTCTGACCATTTTAATTCCCAGATATACTAGGCTGTTGGCTGGTGAATTTTCCTCCGTTCCTACTATGTAACTAGTAGGGAGCGGGCTTTTTCCCCTTTGAAAAGACAAAATTACACAGTCAGTCTTACCCGCGTTTACAGAGATATTGAGTCTCCCCAATCTCTCACTGATCTGGTTACAGGCTACTTCAGCCTGTCTTAGAGCTACCTACTTGGTATACGGTGTTATACCACATGGTATGTTTTGCGTTGAGATCTCCCACCACCCAGTGGTTAGACCTCTGCGCACATACGTGTAGCATGGCTGATTACTGCTGTAGAGACGCGTACGGTCTTTTGTATAAGGCGGTAAGGTAAATGGGTTTCCCCAAATTTACCTTTACTGTCAAGTGGTGAAGGTTGGGATCAGTTGTAGTCAGTGGTGAAGCCACTTTCTTCTAGTTAATACCAAGGCGTATTGCAATAATAACTCCACCGTAACTGGTGACTTTTTCAATGGCAGTTGAATAACCTCGGATGGGGGCCGCTCTAGACGTGGATGGTGCAGCTGGGTGGATCTTCATCTCTGGCCTGGAAGAGCTTGAATAGCGGGTTCTGCCGGGCCTTGACAGATGGTGGTGGAGCAGGTCTCAGGAATGGCTCGTCTGGGCGTTGCCTCTCTGCCGGGGCTGCACTCGTGAGCTGGCTTTACTCTGGCTAGGAGCTGTTTCCTGTTTTCGCAGCCACTGTAAGAGGCGGGATGTGCCTCGCCGCAGTTTGCACGATGAGTGGGGCTGTTTCATTTCTAGGGCACAGCGACACCTCGTGGGGGCTTTTTTTTTTCTTTTTTTTCCCCCTTAGCTCTCAAACTTATAAAAAAATAGGATGTAGGAAAAATAAAAGGAAAATTATTTTGGATTGATGGGTGCCTTTCACTAAGAGGAGTCCCATTTGAAGGAAGTGTGGGATGCCTAAAGGAGGCGGGTGGATTCGGGAAGGTAGTGAGAGGGGGCTCCACACCTCACACACTTAATTTTTCGACCGCAGTGGTTCCTAGTGTGGCCGTACACTTGGCAGCGATGGCATTGAGGAAGCCCTCTCTCTTCCTTATGATTACGTGGTTTCTTGTATGATTGGTAGCTTCTTGAGTTTGCTTAGCGTCACATTTGGCTTTGTTGTGACCCGGACAGGAAATATATTTGTCTTTTTTCCATTAGGATCTGTCTTTCTGAGTCGCCTAATGTCTATTACATCAGGCTCTGCTGCTGTGATGTGCTGTTTAATTTCGCCCCTCCTGGACATCTAGCCCAAGTATTAAGAATTTTTTATTTTTAGTGCCACCTCTCGGGGCGAAAGAGTGGTACTCTCTTCCTATCTGATTAAGCTTCTCCACAATGAGGATCCTTTCTTCCTCTACTGCTGGGTATATTGTGACCCCTTCTTTCGTTTTCCTCAAAACTCTCACTCGTGAAACGAGTTATATTTGCCGATTTGAGCATCTGAGCTAATGATACAGTTGTCTCTCCTGAGAAAATAATTGGCGGTGGCTTTTTTAGGGCCCCTATTTATAGTCACCGGCGGCACTGAATATGGACTTTCAGGCGACTCGCTCGCGAGAGCCTGAAATTTATTACCGACCTTAGTCGGATTTTTCTTCTATGGTCGCTGGACCTTTACTGTAATTTTAGGGTAGGTGAAGTCTTCTTCACTATCCAAAGATTGTGTCGGAGAAGCCGACCGCTTCCTGGAAGCATCCACTTCCATCTCCATATTCCGAGAAAAAGTTCGATAAAATACGGTAAAATTCTTTTAATGGGGTACCGTCCCCATGCACAACACACCGACACAAAAACAATACGAAAAAAACGAAAGTTACCTGGTGCCCCCCCTCAGTAGCAACATGGCGGCAGCACAGATGGTGGCAGAAACAAAGGCAGCTGACGACGTGAACACTTCGGCTGCTAGCACTCTTTTTTCATGAATTACAGCTTTTTTTTTTTTTTTTTTTTTTTTATTTCAAAACCTCAACAAAATAATACAATGTACAGAAAATAAATAATAAAATAATTGGATTACATATTTCTCCTCTTTCTGCATTTACATGCATTTGGCGGAGTGCATAATATAATAAAATTTTTATTGTTGTTAAAAGTTCATCGTTCTTATACAACACTAGGTGATGAGGCTCACCTTCTATTTGTCACCAACACCAACACTAAACACTAGGAACAAAACAAAACAACTAAACAAAACAAAACAAACTAAATCTCTACCTAGAACCTAGGACTAGAGTGTTCCAGCCGCGACAGCGTCCTGCCATCGTTGGGGGAACGGAGCGGGGGTTATAGTGTTAAACACCGGGTTTGTTAGATATTGTAATGAGTCGAAAAATTTGATATGTCTACGCTGGATGAATTCATCCACCGTAGGCAGCTCAAATATCTCATGCAGCTCACTGTTTCTTCGCTGCTCTAATGAAGTACCTCTGACCAATTTCATCAGTATACCGTTTTGGAATTGTTGGAGTTTCTTAGCTGTCGTATACGTCAGATAACGAAATAGCGGTGCACCATACAGCAGAGTAGGCCTGAGTATGCTCTTGTAAATTAGTAGCTTGAGACGTAGTGATAGATTGGGGGAAGTCAATAAGTGCGTAAGCCGGTAAGACTTCATGCGTGTATGCTTCAACTTCTTCGCAAAATGGTTACTAAAATGGAGGTGTCTGTCCATTTTAACTCCCAGATATACTAGGTTGTTGGCTGGTGAATTTTTCTCTGTTCCTACTATGTAACTAGTGGGGAGCGGGCTATTTCCCTTTTGAAAAGAGAAAATTACACAGTCAGTCTTACCCGCGTTTAAAGAGATATTGAGTCTCCCCAATCTCTCACTGATCTGGTTACAGGCTGCTTCAGCCTGTCTTAGAGCTACCTTGGCACTCATGCTGCTGCTGTACACCGCTATGTCATCTGCGAAAGCAGTAACTGTGGTATTTTTGTACCGGGCTCCGACAATCTCAGACGTGTATACGTTGAATAGTACAGGGGATAAGACGGCGCCTTGGGGTACTCCACAGGTCAGTGGCACAGCTTCGGAGAAGCTATCACCAACCCGCACCCGCAGCGATCTGTTTTTCAGGAAGATAGCCAGAATTGAATACAGTTGTTCCGGGCATTCCCGGTCGCAGAGCATTTGACACAGTGTCCCGTGAGACACTGAGTCGAATGCTTGGGTGCAATCAATGGAAATCATAGCCGTGGCTATGTTTTTATTCATGTTATGGCTAACTTCTGACTGCACCTTCAGAAGGGGGTGCTCTGCACTCATACTGGATTGGAATCCAGTCTGCTCTGGCGGAATGATGTCATTTTCCGAGCAGTAATCTTTGAGATAATTCAAAAGAATTTTCTCAAAGATTTTCCCCATCTGTGGTAGCAGACTGATCGGGCGGTAGTGGGCTGGGTGATCTCCACTCTTTGCTGGCTTTAGTAATGGAAACAAGATGGCTTGTTTCCATGTGTCAGGAAAGTACCGCAATCTTATACAAGAGTTGTATAAGTTTGCTAGTTGTACTATCCCTCTCCTCGGCATTTGTTTGAGCAGCACTGTTTGTATCCCGTCGTGCCCTGGTGCTCGGTTTCCCTGACACCGGCGAAGGATCGCCTTAAGCTGCTTCGGTGATACAAACATGTGGTTCTGTTCAGCATCTACCGGAGGAGGCATGTGGTAGTATCCCGTCCTAGCCGTAATATCCCTAGCGTAATGGTCGGCCAGTTTTGTTGCCTGTTGCTCAGCAGTCAGAACATTGTCGCCTTCGTGAAGACGGACAGTGGATGTCTTGCCTTTTATAGTCTTCATCAACTTCCAAAACTTTCTGTGATCTCCGTGAGTGCTACGAAGTTTCTCATGCCACTGCGCTGTTTTCCCGAGTTTCATCAAGCCCCGGATTTGCGTTGTGAGAGAATTCACAACGACCTTGGCTTGCTGATCTCTCGTCCTGTACCATCTATTCTTCCAAGTATGGCGCAAGGCAATAATTTTAAGAATGTGGTCTGGAGGTGGTCGCAGAGACGGTGGCATGGGAGTGTACTTCGGGATCGCAGTGTTTGCTGCGTCTATGATCACATCAGTTATGAAAGTAAGTTGAAGATCTACTTCCTCTTTCGTGCGGAGAACTGGCACCGTATGCAGGTTATGGTAAATTTGCGACCGATAGAGATCCCAGTCAGCACGACGGTAGTCGTATCTCGTGGGGCGAAGGGTCGCCACTTTACCATCCACTGCATACAGTACTGGCCTGTGGTCAGACGTAATAAAGTCAAGGGTGGTGCAACTAGTGATACGGTGGGGTTGTTTTGTCAGTAGTAAGTCAATCGTCGAAGTAGCCTGCGGGTTACCTCTATGTCGAAAAGTAAAAGTCTGGGGGTGAACGACCGTAAACGGCGTTCTCAACAGGAGTCTCCCAGCCATGTTTGTTACGATGTTATGCCACATCGTGTGTCTCGCATTGAGATCTCCTACCACCCAGTGGTTAGATCTCTGCGAACATGCGTGTAGCAGGGCTGAGTACTCCTGGAGAGATGCGTACGGTCTCCTGTATAGAGCGGTAAGGTAAATGGGTCTCCCCAAATTTACCTTAACTGTTAAGTGGTGAAGCTTGGGATCAGTTGTAGTCAGTGGTGAAGCCACTTTCTTCCAATTGATACCAAGGCGTATAGCAATTAGAACGCCTCCATATCCGTTAACCCTTTCAATGGCTGTTGAATGACCTTTAATGTGGAACGATTGTGCAGATACCCTAGTGTCTGTCAAAACTACAATATCTGGTCGGTAGAGCGCTAGCAGCACTTCTACCTCATCTATTTTGGTCAGGAGACCATCAACGTTAAAATTTAAAACTTGGTAATCTACCATTGTTGATGTTTACCAGATATCATAGCCATGAGCATTTGGCTACAGAAGTCGACTAGGGCAGTTACCCATTTCGGTGCACATTCAAGGTCTTGACGCTGGTCGTTTGTAAGAAACTTTAGCCTAGGATCTAGGTACTCACAATTGTTGTTTTCCGGAGTGTCCTGCGAAGTTCTAGGGGCAGTTCTCGACGTGGAGGGGGCAGCTCTCGACGTGGAGGGGGCTGCTCTTGACTTCGAAGGATGAGCCGTTTCTTCATCTCTGGCTTGGAAGAGTTTGAAGAGCGGGTTCTGCCAGGCGGGTATAGATGGCGGTGGAGCAGGTCTCGTGAGTGGCACGTCTGGGCGGCGCCTCTTCTGCTGGGGCTGCATTCTGTCGAGGGCTGGCTTCATTCTGGCTAGTATTTCTTTTCGCTTTGTGCAGCCTCTGTAGGACGCCGGGTGAGCCTCGCCACAGTTGGAGCACTTGAGCGGGGTTGAATCATTCCTCGGACATTGCACTACCTCGTGGGGTCCCGCACATCTAACACACTTTAATTTCCGGCCGCAGTGGTTTCGTGTGTGGCCGAATTCTTGACATCGATGGCATTGTGGGGCGCCTCTCTGCTCCTTGAACGTCACGACACGAACTATGACGTGGTTAATGGCGCGTATCTTTTTCATTGACTTCAACGTGACACTGGCATTAGCTGTTACCAGCACTGGCGCAATGTCCTGTTTGCGACCGGTTGGGTCACTTTTTCTAAGACGTCGCACATCGACGACTTCCGGGATGTTTTCTTTTATTACGTCTGAAATTTCCTTGATGTCCTCCTGGACATCAAGTCCGAGAATTAAGTATTTATTGTTTCTTTTGTCGCCTCTTGGGGCAAATGAGTGGTACTCCTTCCCGCCAGTTTCGAGTAAGGCCAATATCTTTACTCGATCCTCTTCCTGATCAGGGTAAATTGTAACACCCTCCTTCGTCTTCCTGAGGGCGAAACTATTTATATTAGATTTTTTGAGCTGGTGCGTCAAATCGGTTGTTGTCTCTCCCGAGACAACAATTGGCGGTGGCTTCCTAGTCACTGGAGCTGTGGGGTTTATGATTTCTGGCGTCTCGCTCGCAAGAGCCTGAAATTTGTTCCCGATCTTCGTCGGGTTTTTCGATCTATTAGGTCGCTGGACCTTGACAGTAATTTTAGGGTATTCGAAACCCTCGTCTTCACTGTCCGTGGTGGCTGTTAGGGTAGCCGGTCGCTTCCTGGAAGCGTCCACTTCCATCTCCATTGTTCCGATAAGAGTTTACAAAATAACAGTAAAATTCTTTCTATTGGGGAACCGACCCCATTTAATGCTCGAAAAAACACTGCACTAGCAAAAGGTTTAAAAAGTTTACCTTAATAGGCGTCACCTGAGACGCTATGAACAGGCGTAGCGTGGTGATGGCGTCGAGGAAAGATGGCTGCTGGATCAAATCGGGAGATGTTGACACAACGGCTGCTAACACTGCACTTATGAATTACAGCACGAGATCTGCCCCTATTTATAGTTAGTGGTGGCTTGTTAGGCCCAATCATCTGCCTCGTTATTGTATCCAATGAGATCCTAGTATGCGGTGGGGCTTTGTCCTCGGCAGTCGAAGGCCTGGCCTGGCAGGGTCGTTTTACTACCTGTTGTGGGTAGCGGGTTCCCAGCTCTTTACTTAATTGACTTGCAGCAGCGACTTCTTTATTGTTTACAACATTTACACTGACTTATTTATGTTATTTACATTTGTTTAAATTAATTTACAATATATATACAATAGAGTATAGGGTGATTTATCTTATGTAGTTAGCGGTCGCTACAATGTTATTTATTTTTTATACGAGAGAGAAAAAGCTCTGAGACCACAAATCATCAATTATTAATTTTCAGTAAACATATTCCGTTTGTTCAAATCCAATTTTGGATGTCTGCTTATGTTTAGTATTAATTGGTTTGATATAAAACAATCTTAGATGTCACTGTCGCTTATGTGCAGATTTACAGCAATCGATAAGGCTGCATCTATTCCTCAAACAAAAAGGCACTCCCGTAAATACGAATAACTGGACATACGGAAACGGAAACACTTAGCAGGAGGGAATCGATAACCATTAGCTTGGCCGAAAATATTCCAGAGCAATGGGTCAGTTTATCTCCACTTAAGGTTAGATTATAAGATCCGATAATCTTGTCTCAGGAGGGAGATTTTCCTCTACTACTGACTGTTTTGGAAGTTTTATATTTTGAGTACCTTCCGAAACCATGAGCGTTCTAAATATAATCTCTTAGGCCGTCACTTAAAATTTCATACAAAGCAAGAAAATTGGTTTCATATGCTACGTCAGAGTTTATATTTATCATTCAGTTAGAAATGCATCAATATAATCTAAGGTGTGTTGGTATGATTTACTCTACATTTGTTTGGACTAAAGACGACCCAAACTACTAACAGTCGTGTGCCAAAGCATTTACTACATCTTCTCTGTAATTTTTAAGTTTAATTTTGAGGCTGACCGATCCCCCTTAGGTCAAACCGTGTCCAAACTTGTTTGATGATAGGTAAAATAATCTTTTTGTTTTTTAATATCACAGTGTGCTATTAAACTAGTTTTATAGGCAGATTAAATATTATGAAGAATAAATTCAAGTATTTTCAGTCAAAATAAACTTTTTATCTTGGGTGTAAAAGTGTTTATTCATTCAAGTTAAACTTTTTCTCGGTCAAATTCTTAGATTCTTAGACGGACTTAGATTTTAAAATTAATCTTTTTAATATCTCCGCATCTCCTTTATCATCAAAATCAAACAAACTTCAAAATTGAAAAGACTTGCATGTATGTGAATGCATTAAATCTCTTCCGTGACCTGCAACCCCCACCGCTACCAGCTAAATGGCAACTCAGTAGGTCTGGGAAAGCAGACAAGATGGGGGACATTACGACCCTTGGCCAATCAAGTCCCTGACGGGCACACCACTGAACGCTACCCAATCCCGAACGAGTCAGAACATGCCTAGACAGACTTTCCGAGATATCTACACCTTCAAATAGGCCCCTCCTAGTAAAAGAATCCCTTTCACGCCTATAAATTCCATGCTATTTTATTTTCCCCCATTCCTCTTTTCAAATTTGAAAGGTTTGAAAACCCCCCCCCCCCCAAAAAAATGCATTAAATCAGTTACAAAAAATATAAGAAGAACCAGGCACAATTTTAGTTTTGCGGTTTCCTCGAAGATTTTAAATATTATATATCCAAATAGATCAGAATAAAGGAGTTTTGAAATAAAAAAACATGTTACGCTGAACAAATCTTAAAAATAATAAATTAAATTTTATTAATAATTTCATGGAATTTTAAATTATTTATTCCTATTGAGGGTTGAAAGGACCTTCTAAACCTAAACCTAAACCTTCTAGACATTCACTTCCATTCATGGAAATTAATTAATTTAAACTTACGATTTAATGGTTTCAACCACGTAGCATATCATGAAGCAGTTACGCAAATTACTACAGGAGAGCTCAATATTTTAGTTTTAAAAGAAAAATATAATTGTGCTCTTGATGCATTTATAAAATACTACAAGCTATTAATTAACACGTTAATTGCCACGGCAATTTTCAAAAATCTGGCCTAAAATGACAATTTGATTTAATCACATTATCTTATTAAAAACTCTAATTCTAGTGCCTAGTTATCATCAAAAAGCATAAAAGATGTGTTTTTTTAAAAAAAAAAAAGGTCTTACGAATTATCTTGTAGTTGGCTTGTGTAACAGAAATCTCTTCGCGAGTTAAATAATCTTGTTTGAGGAGAGTATTTTAAAAAACTTTATTATGAATAACAATCAAAACACTGGTATATATATACAAGTATTTTCAGTTACAACACTAGGATATTCTTTGGCTAAGGCTAAAGCTATATCATTACTATAGTTAGTTTCGTCTTCCTTATTTTTAGTGTATTTGTTTTTTTCTTTTTCTGTTTTATTTTCCATTTTATTTTCCGAGTATTTTTGGTCTGGTTTTTTTCTTTTAATTTAATACCGTTTATTATTATTTCGTCATTATGACATTTTATTTCGGCTTTTAATTCCTTCATTGTTTCGTATCCTAACAGAGTATCGAAACGGTTGCTGAATGGAAATATTAACATTTTTACCTTTGCTCTAATTCCTAACAGCGGGTTGTTGCACTGTGTGTACCTTCAGCTTTTCCCGTCGGAGTTTTAATGACAAAGTCTTCGCGATTGATTTTTGTTCCCTTGGGTAATGCATTTGGATTAATATAATTTTTAGAAGCTCCGGTGTCAATTAGCCAAGTTTTGCCTTTTTTATCTTTAATTTTCAGTAACTAGTCCGTGTAATTTAAATGATATTTTCTGGTAAATGGAGTCTGATCGTTTTTGTTCGTGCCATAGTTTAAAAAAATCATTTTGTCTAGCTTTTAAGTAATTGTATTTGATTGTCTTTATCGTTTTCCGTATAATGAACTCTGTTACTAGCGGTTCTCATGGAGACAGTTTGGTTCTCTCTTTGTTGTTCGTTTTGAATAATTTCTTGCTGTGGTTGTGTCTCTCGTTATTGTCTCGGTTATAGTTTGGTGTATATCGTTGGTAATGTTATTGATCATTTTCTTGTATTTGGTCTTGTCTTTGTTCCCATGTTCTTTTAAAATTGGGATCATAATTTTTTCCTAGGTAGTTGGGGTTTCTTTGTTGTTGGTTATGATATTGTTGTCTTGGTTCATATCTTTCCCAATGATAACTTGGTTGGTAAATGTTTCTTATTTCATATTGTTCTCTTCTTTCATAATGTTTATGAGGGTCAAAGTTTCTCGCTTTATAATTTGATTGTTGGGATGCGCGTTTTTGAGGTTTTTCGTAAATTCTTTCTATAATTTCATCGGTTTCTCTTTTCAGAAATTGTTCGATATCATCTGTTTAATTCTGGGTGTAAATGTCGCTTACATTGGGTAGCTATTTGTAAATCGTATTCAACCATTTTTTGCATTTTTTTGTTCTAAAGTAAATTCGTCATTAGTTCTGATTCTAGCACCTAAATCCTCTCGTAGGATCATTAGTCTGTCAATATATAAGAATATAAATCAATATAATATAATATAAGAATGTTCATTGTAATGGGGTTTGGTTTCATAAATTTCACAAATGCTTTTCTGGATGCTTTCAGTGTCTCTAAATTTCTTTTTAATGTCATTAAGTAATTGGCCTATGTCAGTATAAAATTTTTTACATGATCTCGCTTTTCCTACAAGTTTATTACGGACGTGTGCTAATAATCTTTGATGGTTTCCTATTCTATTTGGATTATTAGCATTGCATGAATATTCGAATACTAGGTTTTTATACTGTCAATAAAATCTACTAAAGTGTCGAATGACCCATCGAAAGTTGGGATCAAATGAAAATCTGAATCTTTAATTTCGTAATTAGTTCCGTCCATTTCTTCTGTTTCTGTAATGTTTCTTAAAAGGTTAAGTCTGTCAGTTACTGATGTCATAAAGTCAGAACGTGTATAATAATTGTATTTACCAAGTGAATGATGTCTTCAGTGAAGTCCAGTTTTCTTTCTTCCTTCAACTTCCTCAGATATGTAACAAATTTCTTTAGGGTATTACCTGGTGAAAATCTATTGAAATAGATCAGTACCCAATATCGGTGAAGTCCTGTGCTGTGGGGTTTCTTTCCAGAGGTATTTTCATCGGTCTTCTCACCGTCTTGCCAAATGAGGGATCTCTAAATGGTGGAGTTACTGAGTATTCTGCCAGGTGCCTGTTCGGTTCGCCAGTTAAATATCAAACCAGTTAAATAAATACCAATCAAAACACTGGTACATATATACAAATATTATTCAGTTACAGCACTATGACATTCTTTGGCTAAGGCTAAAGCACAAGTGTTCGGGATCTTTGCCGGAGGCAGGTAGTCTGAGGGTTAGGAGGGGATGTAAAAGAACAAAGGAAAGTGATACCATATGTCTCAACTGAAGCACATGTTTCAGCTAACAATTAGTATTATATAGCTGCGGAAAACAACTATGAGTTAATTCGCACGCAGACACGCACAGACACGCTTCCACCTGTCGTTTCTCTAAAGCTGAACCCAATATGGATAAGAAAAGACCACTGACTCAAATGAAATTGAGTACTACGCAAATCTTAGTGATTTAGAATTTGACGGGATTTTTGGCGAAGATGGTAACGACAGTAGCGATTATAAACCTTCTGAGAATTCAAATGATAGTGAAGATGAGGTCGTCTCCGAACTTGAAGTTGATCCCGAATCTGAAGATAATGACGATGATTCCTAAGCAACAACATCAAATGCAAATGATAACTTGTGGACAGAAATTCATCAAAATCCTTCAGGAATAATTCATTATTTTCCGAGTTCTTTTCCCAGAATCCATCTATATAGCACTGATATATTTCGAGTTTAATCGTAGCTGCACAAAAATGGCAAGTAAACACAGGACGATATAACTCATAGTTGGCGTCCTAGAAAATAACGCAATCTACGAGTTATCTCGTAGTTGGCAGGCAACGTGTTAAATGAATAATGTCCGGTGACAAACAGCTAATATCTATTGACATAGATATTGTATAAACTGTTTCAAATATGATATTTTTTTCCGACAATTCACTTACGTGCTAACGTTAAAAAGCTTCACCGCCATACTCCTACCAGTCGATACGTCAGGACTGATTGTGACAGACCAGAGCAGTTCATCAGTGATTTATGATGTCTCTGTTCAATTACCGATTTCGTTAAGAGCACAGTCATGGCGGAAAGCAATAACCAGGGGAAACAACAAATCATTAATGGCAAACACATCACGTGTAAAGGAAAGAAAGGTGATTTTGATATCAATCATTCTTGTGTCAAAAGCATTCTTATCTCAGATCAGAAAACAAAGAAATTCTCGGTTTTAGTCTTACTTACAGCAATTAAAAACGTTCTAGGAATACAGAAAATGATTCATTCTCAATTACGTTATTGAAATAACAGTAATAATTATAAATAAATAGTAAACACTATTAATTATTTTTGTCATTTGGATTTAAGCTCTAAGCTGAACGGTTCGATGAAAACATGCATCAACAAACATCATTCTATTTCACAAGAAAATCAGTGGGCCCTTGTTTTACGTGTTTTTCTATTTATGTAGATTAAGAGTTTTTAGCAGTAAATTTCAAGTAGTTCATAACGGAGTTGAGGGATTGGTACGAGAGAGAACCTATTATATAGTCCAATTCTATTCATTTAATATTCAAAATCAGTGCTTAACTTTTACATTTATTTTATTAGTTCCAGTATTATATTTAGGTATACTATGATTACCTTCTCCGACTTATATTCAATGACAGCATCCACAAATACCTTTGGCGTTTCACCGTTTTCTTCTTCAAACCCCCCCCCTCATCCTCAAACCACTACAGCACATGGTAGACCTCGTCGCTGTCATTCATTTGGAAGAACGAAACAAATGATCCTGCGGAAGGAACGTCTGGCAAAGGCGTGTTGACGAAAAGGGGACCACTTGGGATATGATACGCACCGTTGGAACGGTTCCCGGTCGGAATTCGGCAGACCACAAGCCGAAATACGAACCTCGATCACCTCAAGGCATGTAAAGCTACGCATGGAAACAAGGCGTAATGATCTGGAAGTACTGATTGATGATATGCCATCATATTACATGGTATTCATTGGACTACAGTCTAAAATAAAAAATCAGATCTTATACATTTTCATTCATCATTCGTATAAATACGTCAAAGATTTTCTTTAACATTCATTCGCAGATTTCGCCGCTCTAATTGTGAATAGCCAACCAATGGTGTCTATGACTTAATTTAAATGTATTGTTTCACAAACAGGACTTGTTGTGTAACTCTTTAACTCCCTCTTGTCAACAGTAAAGTTTTGTAATGAGTAACGTGTGTTTTCTATTATATTTATGCCGAGCTTTAACAAATACACTCGGAGCATTCTTTTAGAGAAATTTTGTTAGTTGGTTTGTCTGTCGCTCTTCCGGACTAGAAAGTTTATCTGTTTTTGCAACTAAAACATTCTCCAGGAGAGTTCCATTTATTTAAAATAAAATTAACTTAAATTAAATAATTAATTAGTTGAAAATTAAAGGTATGTTTCCATCATTTTGAGAAGTTAAGCAATTGTACTGTTTAATTATAATTAATGTTTGTTAGAAACTTAATTGTACTATAATTACAAAAGCAATTATAACATAAATTATCTCGTCGGTGCTTGGGCGTGTCAAATAAATTCCTTTTGTATATGAATTTTGGTAAAGATAATTAATTGAAAATTACAATCTGTTAAATTGAATTATAACTGATAATAGAAGGCGAATTGTTTTTGATTTTTTAGACGAGTATCAATTATATTTATAGACCAATATCGACAATGATTCATTTTTTTCTTTATGATTTGTCTCAAGTATCTTTCAAGAGGGAAGATTATAGTAAGATAAGAACCTCGGTCGCGTAATGAATAGAACTTATTTATTTATTATTATGTTTAAAAAAAAAATTGCAATTTTAGATATTTTTGCTCAATTGTGTAGGATAGATTACCTGCTAGATTACCGGCACTACAAAATGGACAATATTTTTATTACAAGCCAAAATGAGTGATATAGAATCAGAAGATGTTAGCCAATGATGCTTGGATTCTTCGAATACTACTGAAATCTTAGAAATAGGTATAATTTCTTTGTTATTTGATGAATGGTGTCTGATCTAGAATGTTGCGCGTGTATCTGTCTATATTTGTATATAGTGTTCTCATAAACCGTTCTCTGTAAAGCATAAAATATTTTGTTATTTTTACGAATAAATATATTTTTTTATAATCTAAATAACCAAAAAAATTTAGGAAAATTATGAACTGGATATGTTATGAATTTTTTTTAGAAAGGTAGTTAGTGATAGAGACCAATTGATCAGACTCATATTTACTTTTTTAAATAATATGCGCTATGTAATTTGTTTAATTATAAAGATTTTAATAGTTTTTTAAGGATTGTAATTTATTTTTGATGAAATATACGAGGGAAAACCATAGACCACTCATATGTGGAAGTGCCAAAATAAATAATAAAAGCAGCACAAATCTCGATTCCTCTTCGGCTGACAAATGTGCTGAGTCAAAGTCGTGGTTGTATTTAATTAAGAAGTTTTTGTGCATGGAACAAGTCGATTCAAAAAATATTATAAAATTCTAATTTTAATGTCACCTATTTTATTGATCATAGTTGACAACTCATGGGTGACCTGAACGAGGCGCGTTTTGAAGACTTATTTGTTATTGCCAGCATTGAAGGAATGGTTTGAACACAACTGCCGTTTTCAATGCATCTGCAGGCTTCGCCTTAAGCTACCTACAGTCTACAGTTGCTGCTTTCGCAATGTATCTTTTTTTACCAGGAGTGTCTTAAAATACCACGTATAGCAATTTATTCTTCGAACTTTCTCGTTGCATTATGTAATAGTAAATTAAATGCCAAGACAGAGTGGGTACATAATTAAATAAAGGATTAGTCAATATAAACCACGTACTAAATTATGTAATGTCTAATGTCTAATATGAATTTAATATGTTATTTTATCAACAATGCTGCAGGTGTTCATACACCTAGGACATATGTATCTAATAAATAGTAGTTGGAAAATCTTAAAAAAGGTCTCAAATACATAACATTATAGATGCAGTTATAGACGTTTCACTTTCTATACTTTCAATTATACTATAAGTTACCAATTAAAAAAGCGTTTTCATTCTGTTTCCTTATTTTGTCTCTCTGACCATCATGTCATTAGTATCTCGACCTCTTTTTAAAAACAACATTTAACCTTAGTCTGAAAGGTTTGCTGTAATATTTGAGTGGCCCGATCTTATCTGTAAACTTGGGGTGACCAACCCGCGAAGACGTTTAGGGAGGGCCGTGGCCAACTACCCCAGAATTTTTGTTTTCTGGACTAATAATGGACTATACTGGACTAACCGTAATAAAGGTGACTGGACTAAACTGACTAATAAAGGCGATGGGGCTCACCTTTTTGATCGACCTTAAAACTAACTTACATACTAATTCTTAACCCAACTTTTCCCCGACAGTCTGTTGCCATCGATGCGGGAGGGGTGGTTGGCCATAGTGTTAAGCACTGGGTTGGTTAGGTGCTACAACGAGTCAAAAAACTTGACGTGTCTCCGGCGGATGAACTCACCCACCGACGGCACACCAAGCAACGGGTGCAGGTCAGCGTTCTTCAACCTCTCGAGAGAGGTATGTCGGACCTCTTTTCGCATGATCCCATTCTGGAAATGTTGGAGACATTTTCCTGTATTGTCAGTCAAGTGGGTAAATAGCGGGGCACCTCACAACAGCTCACAGTGTTTTTTCCCAATCCCCTTAAAAAAATGGCAAAACTTTTATTTACCATAGATTCTTAGGTGACAGCTTACAGGTAATTTCTTAGCAAATATGTTTGTTTGGTTTTGGAAAAATGTTGCGAGAACAAATGGTATGGTCAACGAAAATCTTTATACATTTGAAGAACTCTCCTTGACCTTCAAAAGCGACGTTGGTTGGCTCTCAAGATGAAAGCCTTTGGAAAGTACATAGTGATGTCTTGTAACATTCATGATATTTGAGAATGAAGATCATGACCCTCACATATGGTAAGGGTCATTTTTCCCTTATACTCCTAGGAGTGGGGATGAGCGGGAAACCAGTCTTAGCCAAGCCTTCGAGAAGAACGCAGTGGCAAGCTCCCGAACTGGCGGTTACCACACTATTGAAGAACCAATAGTAGAGAGTAACGTTGGTTGGATTACAGGAAGAGAAGAGAAGATAGCAGTTGAACGTTATTGAATACCATGGTGTATCTAGACAGATGGGCGGATAAATTGTAGGTTGGTGATATTGATATTGTTTCTTATTATGGATCCATTAAAAGAAATTGTGCTCAAATTTCATGTTTTGTGTAATTAGTAGTAATTATCCTAATTTAAAAGGAATTGAATAGTTTTTTTTTATACTTTGTCAGTACTCTATGTTAAATATAATTATTTGTTATAACTATTTTATTTGAATATATTTCACAATTCCTAGTTTATCAATTTATTAATAACCACAACATTAGCCTTGAGATCGGGCGATTCAATCGGGATAAATTCCTAGGTCAAAGACATAAAACAATTTGAATTAAAGATCTCATGACGGACCTGCCAAATTAGTTAAGTTAAATTGATCAAATAAAGTAAAAAGAGAAATGGTAAAAAATGAGGTAGGTTTCAGTCTCAACTTATCTCAAATAAAATGAAGGACATCCTCACAGCTCTCCCCTCCTTGAAGACGATGAATATCTTTGGGGTCTCGCTTTTCTCTGTGACATGCGCACCTAAAGTTATTGAACACTCGGTTGCAAGTTAAATCTAATCATTTAACAATGATGAGACTTATGTTGTACCATTCGAGGCGATGCTTTCATTTTATGTGACAGATTTCCGTTGCATGCAAGAACAAGCTGGCCAAATTGAAGGGGATCCTGACAACGAAAAATATAAAATCGAAGTTTCATTTTTACTCCAATCCTTCAAAAACTGAGTTGCTGGCTTTTAGAGCGAAAAATGCATTTGTGATATTGGTATTAACCTCCTTGCAATATAAGACATTGTTTGATACATCGTTGTTCTTCCATGAAAATATGCTGAGATTATAACTTTAAAGGAATTACCGGATTATCTGGAGTTTTGGAAGTTAAGTACGCGAAGAGTTAACTTAGTTACGCAATTTAGCTCTTTGGTATGTTTGTCGTTTTGGTTTTTTGGTTCAATAGATCGATGCGAGCAATCTTTCTCCATGATGAATTGTTATAATTATTATATAAGATGACGTTTTACAAAATTAATATATACCTAGATTGGCCAGTTTCTCCAATCATGTCCTGAGCGGCTGTGGCTCTCGCGCTCTTGGCCAGCCTTCACTGGCTCGTATCCGGTGACGCGGCTGACAGAGGAGCGTGGGAGACTTCCCAAGACTCCGCTTCCTCTTTTGTAAGCGAGGGAGGTGACAATCTTGTGGATTTAGGTGGTCTCTGGGCTGTTTGTAAGTACTGTATGAATAAGCGAGTGAATGAAATTGTAAATATAGTAAGTATGAGAACATTTATCACAATTAATTATTGCCCAATAAGGCAGATTGTTATTTTAACTTAATAAAAAAAAGTTTTAATTTGACCGGATATGTTTTCAATTTTTCTGTTCGAGTACTTGGCTCAATGCCGCGATTATGAGAGGCGATACGATCGATGGTGTTCAACAAGGTGACTACATTCGTAGATAAGATACACCAATAGCAGATTAGATAAATTTCGCATAAAGGCAGCTGGAAACCGTGCTCGATATAATATAAATATTGATGGGGTGGCGTATAACATATTTACTGGATGCTTGACGATTTTCCAAGTATTTTTTTTTTTTAAAGATAAACTAGATAAAATTAAGAGACATCACCATTCTCAAATAAACGTTGGTAAATATATAGCAAATCTTCTGTTACCACACCTTTGTTGAGATTCTCGTGGGCTGTAATGACACAAGGTTTTCAAGTTATTAAATAATGGATTCTTGCACTGTTTATATTCAGCCATAAATTAGATGATTATTACTTTTAAAATATATTTAAAACAATCTGATTTGGATACTTGAAATTTATCTGTTGTCCAATATTATTCGCAGTATTATTTTGGATTGTTCGTAGTTCGCTTATTGAATAAAAAATGATTTGTTTAACTAACTACGATCAAACTAGGGCATAAGTCAGTTTGGGTTTTAAAAGAAACTGTTAATTAATGATTTGTCTGGCTATGAAGCTTTACATGTTCACTGATGTACGGAAAGAGGAGTCCATAAGCTGGTGTACCGTTAATGCATACATGGTTTATTAGTGGGCTGAAAGTGAGCCTGCTTCCTGGAGATACGACTAAAAACTATATTAATGTATGCATATTCATAGATAACGTTATGTTTGCATACAGCCAGGGTTTGCATTTCTTTTTCTATTTGCTGTTTGCCAATGGACAATTGAGATTATATGTTGCATGCTGCCTAATTGTACTAAGAATTGGAAGAGGCGCCGGTGATGACATCGCCTAGCAATGGACCGCTCATTGCCCACTGTCAAGGTGGATCTCGCTTATGAGGTACAGGATTTTTGAGAAGTTTAAGATGGATTTAAGAAGAATATTTTAAACAAATATAGATGAAAATATGATTTTATCTGATAATCAGTCGATAAAGGTAGAGTTATTCCCCAGAACAAAGACTCAATTGCGTTTCTCTGTAAACAAAAGAAACAACTTTTAAAGTCTTTATTTCAAATATTGTTATTTCTCCACACAACAAAATTAATTCCTCACATTAATTTTAAATTATTGATTTATTTATTTTTTATTTTCAACAATCTCGAATTTATTAATGACACGTTAGCCTCTGAGTCATAAATTCTTGTAACGTCTGTTGCGCCATTTAGTAGTATCTTGATTTTAATTAATGGTGACACTACCAGTTTTTTTATGTTCATTATTCAATTCGACTTTCAACTCTGAATGAGTTGACAATTTGTAGCTTATCTTTATTTTGACTCTCGTTATTTGTGTTATTAAACCAGCAACTCGATTCGGTGAAAGTGTGCGCCGTTTCAATTTTTTTTTTATTAGGTGTTCTAAACCTTTCATTTTATTAAAAAGATCCTCAGGATTTTTTGTTTATTCCTATCAATTCCACCTGCTATATAATTTGGTACTCCCACAGTAATCAAATCAAATATAATAGATGTATCCAGTGATTTGTTCATTTTTCGTAAAAGTCTTTCTTTTTTTATTGCGCAGTCTAGTAAGGAACTATCTATATATTTGTACTCGATCTCATGTCTCTATAGCGTCCACCATCCACATCCGATTCCAGCGTCCACATTTGCGTAAGTGGCGCATAGGTTCATTTTCCATAGTTCCCACTCGGAGTCTAGGAGCCAATGACATTTCTCGTGGAATTTGGACTCAAAGCCTCAATTTTTGAGGTTCCATTCAACCGTAAGGTAAACTCCAGGAAGTTTTACCAAAGTTAAATCATACCCAGTATGTTTCAAAAGCCTTAGTGGTAATTGACGTAATCGAGGGCGTTTTCAAAACTAACGTGCTCAAAAGTGTCAATTTTTTAATTTCATTCAGCCAAACGGTATACGCCTGCGAATTATTCTAAAATATTCAGCACCGGAAGGAAGAACCGTATTGGATACACTTGAAATTACAATTATGAAAGATTTTAATATCTGTCAAATACTCGAAAATAGCTGTCATGGAATTCGAGTGCGTTTTCAAAACTGACGCGCTCAAACATTAACGATGAAGTCTCACGGGCAGCCAGTATAAATAATAATATCCATGAAATAATTTAACGAAAATAATGTGAAAAAAAACACAAAAACATTATTTGATAGAAAAACAAAAATAACAATAAGATAATAATAGTTATGATGCTGATTATACAGCAAATAAATGAAAATAAAACAAAATCTCTAGCAGATAAACACCTAAGCTAAGTAAATTTTGGAACTCAGAGGGGTTAAAATTTTTCTAGTAATTTACATGATTTCAAAATTTGAAAAAGCTTATTAATATTGTCACCGTGTCGGCTAAAATTTCCCGTAATGTTTTACATTTGTAGTGAGTAAGCAAGCGAGAAGTCTGTAGTTAGTAAGGAAATCTTTGGTAGTCACAATATTGTTACACTGTTTGCAAGTGGGTCTTTCACTTTTGGTCATGAGTTTTGAGTAAGTTAATTTTGAATGGGTGATTCTAAGACGGGTTAGAACTACTTTTTCGAAAGATCGATAGTTAAATAATCTTTGTAGAGGAGAGTATTTTAGAAGAAAAGAAAGAAAAGTTTTATTATGAAGTACAAGCAAAACACTGGTATATACAAATATTAAGAGTTATGTTGCTACAGACAGGGTCGGGTGTTGGGGAACGAGTGTCTTGTGAACAAGGGCTAAAGCTGAGACATATGTCTATAAGAGAAGAGTTCAAGGAATTGGGATGAAGGTCTTGGAAGGAATGCGGTTGCTTACTTAAAAATATCAGTGACTTCCATGAAGTCACGATGCAGGTATACAGTTCTGCTCAACCCCCTGCTACTGTTAGCATTACAATATACTTCGCATTATATAACTGATGATCATTCGCTCGTTGTATATTTCTTTTTCGCAACTTATTATCTCTTAAGTTTAGCTAGAAATGTTGCCACGCACCATAAACCCTTTTCTATTATCTCAGCTTGTAAATCAATGTCTGTAGTGTGTTGATTGAAAGTTTAGCAGCTTGTTTTGCCTGGAGATCAACGTAAGTGGATTGTGTTATCCCCTGTTTAAAATTTTTGAGTACTATTCAACTAACCGGATAATGGTTGCAATTTAAACGTTCAGCCAACCAAATATTTAATAAACCTGATGATGTAATCAATCTTCAACGTATCAACCTCCGTTGCGGACTGGGCATAGGTTATTAAAATTTTCGTGGGAATTGCTATTATTTATTAATAAACCATACATATTTATTAAACATGGTAAAACCTATGTAAAACTATCATATTATTATATTATGACCAACCATTCATATAATTAATAAATCTGGTAATAACTCAATTTATTAGCTTAATGGAACATTATGTTACCCGTGGTATGGAGGGGTAAGCAAATAATATAATAGAGGATGGTGATAGAAATGAAATGAATAGAAATTTATTGAACTCTTGAAATGTATAAAATTTATTGAATTAAAAGATTCAATTGAAAATAATTCATTATTCGTCCTCTTCTTCCGAATCATCTTTCGGATTATTTTCGTTAGCTGAAAATATAATAAATAAATGAAATAACAAAATGCATTTCAGAGATTTTATACATTATGTTAAATGCACACCGAGAGGATCTTCAAGATTTCCTTCATCCATCAGTGGACTATCACCGCAACAGTCTAAAATAGTGATAGGACCCATTTCACCTTCGAACCATGTTGGCACGTAGTTGAACTTGATCAAGCCCCATCCGTTTCGACTGGGCAGGGGTTTTCGAAATTTTCATGGCAATTACTTAACAGCCCGCCAAGAAATATCGTCCTTTTAATTTTTAATCTAATGGAGTTGTGTTTGCTATACTAATGAATGGCTTCTAAAATCATTCATTCTTTTCTATTACTTTCAAAGGCTTTGCTTTTCCTCTTTTCAAAAATGCGGGGGGATAGTCACTTCTAGTTTAAATGTGAAACGATGTCAAACTTTTTGGCATCTCGTTACCAATTTTTTTTTGAAATGTCACACGTCGGCTCGAGTTTGAAGTTGCAAATCTTACTTCCATCCAAATATTTTCAATACCACAAAGGACCAACACGTCGGCGTCGTCTGAGACTTTCTTAGAACGTTCTTACAATTTTCCAGCCGAGAAAGATGAAATACCATACTTATGATTGACTCTTCGTGGAAATATAATGAAGATCTAACTTCTTCACGGATTATCACACTATTTTCTAAACTTTGATCCAATTCAAAACATTTTTCGTGGTGTGTCGTGTAATATAAAACATTGGGGGAAAATTGTAGCATCTCATTGGTTTTTAATAATTTTACTGTAAAATTAACTACTTCTTGCTTCATTACAATGTTATTAAGGGGTTTACCAAAATTAGTTGGTAAGGTCTAGGGAGTTTCTATAGACTCGAATCAGAGCAACGAGAATGCCTTACGCAGTCTTTTAAAGAAGGGGGAAAATATAAATCGAGTGTTAGATGGACTTTGTTTTATAAAAAGAAATTAATACCTTCACCTTTTTAGCTAGTTGTCCAAACTTTTTCTGTAAGGAAGTCATGGATGCAATAAAATAATATTGCATCTAACCCAGACCCCGACATAGCATCCCATAACCTTCAAAAACACCTTGACGAGATCGAGTATTGGTGCAACCAATGGCGGATCAAAGTTAATGAAGCAAAATGTTCCCACATTACCTTCACCCTTTGTCGCAAGTCTTGTCCACTAGTTTTATTATTTTAATTCTATTCCCCTTCCTGTATCCGAGACAGTACGGTACTTAGGCTTCCATCTCGATAAACGACTGACCTGGAACCCACATACGAGACTAAAAAGACAAGAACTAAACAGACGCTTTGGACAACTATACAGACTACTTCAAAGGACATCCCATCTCTCAATAGAAAATAAACTACTAATCTACAAAGTTATACTTAAACCAATCTGGACATACGGAATAGAGCTATGGGGGACAGCAAAAAAGTCGAACATCAAGCGTATCCAATCCTTTCAATCAAAAGTCCTGAGAACAATAGTAAATGCCCCTTATTATGTCAGCAACAAAACCCTTCATAACGACCTTAATATACCCTACATTCTAGAACTCATCCCTTCCAAGTTTATGAAATTCCACAGTAGCCTTTCCAACCACCCTAATCCTGTAGCACAGTCATTGCACTGCGTCACTCATCCCTATAATCCTCCTCGGAGACTGAAACGGCAGTGGCCTCGTGACCTGCTATAATCAAGTGACAGTGGGAGTCCTGGCAATGGCCAGTTTCTCCAATCATGTCCTGAATGAATGAGCGAGTGAATGATGAAATGTAAATATGGCATGAATGATAGTACATCTTAATTACTTATTGCCTAGCAAGGCAGATTGTAATTTTAGCACAATAAAGGAATTATATATATATATTTAAGGGATGCCATATAACTATTTAACTACTGACAGATTTGATTCTTCAAATCCTGAGCGTATTGCATTAGCGCAAAGCTGTACAAAAATATGCCTTACTCAAATATTCAATTCACTTACTATTGAATATAAACCCAAAGTAATTTAGCTTAATAAATTAAAATGGCGATCAAACTGAAAGAATATGGACTTTGATTGCATTTAAATGATAGGAAGATTAAAGAGATTTTACTAGCTTAACTATAAAACTTATCTCTTACTAAAATACATCGATGGCTTCAAGGTCAAGATGTGAGTCCAAGTCAAAACCGCAGCTTCTCAAAGGTCTGCCCAAGTCTAGTCCTAAGCGCAGCAAGCATACCCACTCCGGGCACTTGCCCAAAATCAAGTCCTTATCAGAGCACAGGTGCTAAGGATGTCTTCCCTACATACATCAGCTTTTCCACTTTTTTTTTCTTTCTTTTTTTTCCCTTCTCCTACGATATTATAATTTTTTTAATTTAAATTTATATACAAATAAAATTGAATTGTGAGTGGTTGCTTTTACTGCATATATGAATTTTAAGCAGTTATTGTAAAACTAACATCATCCCTAGCTAAAAAATTATACAAAGTAAAAGGAGACTAGGTGATGGGGCTCACTTTCGGACTACATAAGGAACTTAAAACTATCCTAAAACTAGTGATACATACTAACTTAAACCTAGATTTTTCCCACCTAGAACGCTGTAGCGAACGCTAACTACATAAGATAAATCACCCTATACTCTATTATACTATATTATATATTGTAAATTAATTTAAACAAATGTAAATAACATAAATAAGTCATTGTAAATGTTGTAAACAATAAAAAGCGCAGCTGCAAATTAATTAGTTAGGGACTGGGAGGGTTCGCCCCCTACCCAGAAGCAGGTAGTAAGTAGCGACCCGAACCAGGCCTAAGTCACTACAAGGACAAAGAGCCACCACATACTGAAGTGTCATTGGGTACAATAAAACCTAATATGATTGGATACTAAGGAAGCCAGCTGGGTATATAAAGACCCAGGGTTTGGGTTTGGGTTATAATTCATTCTCCCGACGACTCTCTAACCGATGACTTGCGGCTGCACTGATGTTCAAGACTTGGCCTTCTCATTTATGAAACCTTCTGGACCTCTCTTCCTAACCTCGCTATGTTTTAGTCCGGCCTTGTCAGACCCCACACTCTCCTAGTGGGATTCTCTGCCTTCTCCTCGCTAAAACAAGCAGCTCCTTGGGAGAGACCTCTCCCTAGTGGACAACGGTTGTCGTGGCCCTACAAATTTACCGAGTAGTGTCTCCCACGGCAATCCAGTCTGCCTCTCTCCGGTTCACACTCGCCTTTGGGATCCGGACGGATTTCGCCTACCCTCAGATACCGAGTGTGAATTCGTGGTCATTCCAAGACCACACAAACTACCTACCCTATACCTCTTCTCCTGAACATAATGCATTGTCGGGGCACATGCCTATCGAACATGGAGTCAGATAGTAAAACCGTCATGAAACGATTGTCCAGGTCATAACCTAATCAACCCTCACTTCGTCACCAGGGCTAGGGTAACTAGGCACCCCCCTCGTGACGACCCGAAACCGCCTTCGGGCATCAATGGGGAAACGGAGACGGGCATATTGTGTTAAATATGGGGTCGGTGATGTATTGCAGCGAATCAAAGAAAGACAGTAAATCAGAATGTTTCGTAATAAGTTAATTGCTGAGTAATTAAAACATATTTAAAAAATATTTTCCGTTCATATTGAGTAGCTTTTCGAATTTAAGGCGTCATGTTCAATAATATAATAGTATTATATCTTGGGATTTGTTTGTTTAAAGTAACAATCAGTCAATAAAACTGTCATTTACGTCGCGTTCATAAGCTTGAAAAATACAAAAGTGTCATGAATACCTATTTTATAATAAAAAGTTGATATTTTCTACCATATTGCGTAGGGTATCAAATTAAAGATCCCAACATGGATTACTAATATGTAATTTATATTTTAGTACTTCAGTGGACGGTGATTACACAATGTTAATAAAAATATCATTTAAATGACCCCGCAACTCAATCTGTGTTTGTTTGACCTAGAGGTAGGATATTTTTATGCAAGGCAGTATTTAATCAAATATATCATCCCAATCAAATATATAATATAAATCAATTCAAGCAATTGATTACTGTGTAAAAAAATTTTTCCTGTCTTATTTATTGGGGATCGAAAAAAATATTATGATGCCTTGATCAATAAGATCATTTTTGATGGGGCTATGGTGGAATATATTTACATAAAATTATTATGATAGAATTAATGACATATGTTTGTTGGGTATAGAGTACTATAAACAAATTGTATTTATATAAAACAACTGTGGCCGAAGTCACTCACGCCAACTAAGTGGGACTTGCCAGAGAAACTGCTCTTGGATATGAATGCTTATTAAACTAATTCAATGAAAATTAAATTAATCTGTAGATATTAGTAAGGTTCTTGAAATTAAAATAAATAACTTTCATTTCCTATCTAGAAGGCATCACAACTCAATAGTAAACGTCGAACCTATTTTATGCCAGGTCCTTGGCAACGAAACCATAGCCGATTAGTTACAATGATTTACGATTTCTTAAGGTGAGAAATGTGCTGTTTCAGATGTTTCACAAACTTTGAACGTCATCTGAATTCCTCTCTAGAACTAAGAAACGGCATTTTACTTTTATTTTGTGTGTCATATGTTAGCATTGGTGTGGCCGCAAGAGGTTTGCTTTGACGCGAACTCATTTCATTTCCTGTGGCAAAGTAAACATTTTTATCGGAACTGATCTTTGGCAATAGCGGGAATCCCAAATCTATCCGTCTACTTACAATTAGAGATAATATTCATTGACTGAGGAAGACAGTCGTAAATGAGGAGGGTTAGCACACCCGACCCATACCGTGCTGACGTGGGTTTAAATCCAGCAATGAAATAGAAGATATATACATATAAAGCTTATCTCTCAGTGCCTTAGTTGCTAGATTGGGGTGGCAACCTGTAGGTAGCCAACTCCGGGGAATTGGAACTGTCTATGTTGTGTCCATATAGAAACGTAAAGAAACAAAATTATTTTATAAACAAAAGGTTATCGGCTTTAAAAGAATGAATTATTTCCGAATCCAAAGGTGGGAGAGGGGACTTATTTTTTGCCTTGATGCTTCGAAGCTAGAAATGGTAAAATTGCCACCGCTAAAGATAAATGTAAGCAAAATATTAATTTATTAACTAAGGCAATTAAGGAAATATTTAATATTTCAAATTCTGAAAGGGTCCTGGACAATTATGATCTTATTTAAAAATGTGGATAATATCCTTCTCTTTATTAATTGCTTGTTGCGATGTTAGGGGCTGTCAGTAGGATATCTTCAGGCAACATATGTAAATTAAATTTAACGAGTGCAGCTGTTTGTTAATTACAGTGTAACAATATTTTTAGATGCATTTAATTTAATATATTTACCGCCTTTCTTCCCTATATAATATTGGCGACAAGGAAAAAAATAAGTCAAAAGTATTTATTCGTTCCATGCTGTGTCGTGTAATAAAAGTTACTACTAATTGTCGGGTCGTCACGAGAGGGTGCCTAGTTACCCTAGCCCTAGTTACGAAGTGAGGGTTGATTAGGCTATGACCTGGACAATTGCTTCATAACGAGTCTTACTACTGTACTATCTGACTCCATATCTGGTAGGTATGTGCTCCGACAGTGCACTATGTTTATGTGGTTTAGGTAGTTTATGTGCTCTTGGAATGACCACGAATTTACACTCGGTATCTGAGGGTAGGCGAAACCGTCCGGATCCCAAAGGTGAGTGGGAACCGGAGAGAGGAAGTCTGGATCACTGTTAACCCCCAGTTTGTAGGTGGCTGTCGTCCGCAAGGAAGAAATCTCTTCCAAGGAGGTGCCAGTTTTAGCGAGACGAAGGCAGAGATTTCCACTAGGAAAGTGTGGGGTCTGACAAGGCCGGACTAAAACATAGCGAGGTTAGGAAAGAGAGATGCAGAGGTTTTCCTAAATGAGAAGGCCAAATCTAGAAACATCAGTGCAGCTGCAATTACCAGTCCAGAGAGCCGTAGTTGGAATGACTTATTGGCTAAAACTAGGGGGCATATATAGCCCCAAGTAGCCTGCAGGCTGGGGGTTTAGTCTGGCCAATTGGGTTCAGCCAATAGGGTGAGTTTTTATTCTGACCAACCAAATCGCAGGGTTGGGTGGCGCTAGACTGTTCTAGACCAGGACCCACCTACCTGACTCCCTCTACAAGGGCCTCTAAACTAGTTTTTTGCAGCTGTGTATTTTATTGTTTACAATATTTACACTTATATGACTTATGGTTCGGTAATATTATTTATATTTGTTTACATAATTTACAACTTATTATAACCAATTTACAATATATATAGAATAGAGTATAGGGTGATTTATCTTTTGTAGTTAGCGGTCGCTACACTAATTATTTCACTTCGATGTAAAAAATATTACTATTTGATATTATTCAGGGTAGAATTTTTTTTTTCTTTTAAGACAAATTTTGGTACAGTTGAAATTCTGCATTATCAACAAGTAAGTTTATTATGTGTGGTATTACTGGCAGAATTCTTTAAAATTAAAAAAAAAAAGGAATATCTCCGAAAACGATAACTGAGGTCACATTTTTAGAATGTGAAACTTGTTTAAGAATATTACGCACAAGGAAATTGTCAGATTGCCAACAGGTATAGTGAGTTGGCATCTCAGTAATTTCGAAGCTTCAGAGATTCAGAACATTATAGTATTATAGGAATGTTTACCTTAATTAATTCACCTGGATATACCAAATAATAAACCAATTCTACTATTTTCAAATTACATCGGAGGTGCAGAGCTAACAACTGTTACGTAAATTGTTGTCTTTGCCAGATGGTCTGTTATGGGAAGACACAGTAAAGATAGTGCAAGAGTACGAAATGTAAGGTTCTTTTTAATCTTCAAGAGGGGTTTGGGTTCCAATGAGTAAACCACCACAACAAAATCACCTTACTGAGATAAGCATATCTAGGAGCATCACAAACACTTGAACATTATTTTTCTCGGGCGCCAATTGTTATGTTTATATATCTGAGGTTAGATTAGAAATAACAAACTTTTCTTTAACTTTTTAATCCACCAGTCTGTGACAAATTAATATGTTAATAGCAATTTTTATTTACCTTTATAATTATTTATATACTGATTAACTGTTTGTCCTTTTTTTTCTCACTTTATTCACTACACCAACAGCAACAACAAATCTTCCCAACTTCAAATCTCCATCCAAAGCGTCTCTCGGGGATAACCAGCAGAACAACCTCCTAGCCATCTTGTTTTCCAAGTATTCATGCATTCCTCTATTCCCTTCAGGTGTTTTACCCAACCGTTGTGTTTTTCAACCAACATGACTCGAAGGTACTGTGCGATTTCTTTATTCATTCTCTCAGCTACGTTACTTTTGGGTCTTCTTATAGCAGTAACGATTCTTTTGATGTCAAGAATTCGTTCCATTTCTCGGTGGTAAAAGTGATCGCATTGTCTGTTAGAACTTTGTTAATCTGACCAATCTCATTGGCATGTTCTATATATTGAAGTAATTTCTTTTTTGTCTCTCTTGAATTCGCTTTAGTTGTTGGGTACAATTTTGTATATTTGTCTATGATTACCAAAATGTATTTGTATCTAAATTGTCCTGTTGGGAAAGGTCCCATATAGTCAATTGACACTAAATCTAGTGGACGTTTTGATCTAATGACACCTAATTGTGTTTTTTTCACATGGTGATGACTTACTGATTTGACATTCATGACAGGTTTTAATGAACCTCTTTATCAATTTTTTAGATTTTTTATGTAGTAGTTTTCTTTAATTAATTTCCATGTCTTCATGTATCCTACATGGTAGTGTCCTTCATGTATTTCTCTTACTAGTTCATTTAGACATTCTATTGGTATCTCTGTCAACCATTCGTCCTTTACTTTAACATACTTGACCCTATCCTGAAACTTGATTCTATCCCCATTGCTAACTTTGTGATTTCATTGGGTATTTGTGGTGGTAATCCTTAATGGATTGTGAGGCTTTGAACTGTTTTATGCCACTTATATTCCGACTTATTGCATCAGCAATTTGATTATCTTTACCCGACACGTAGTTAAAGTTAAGGTTCAGCCCTTGTAGATAAATTATCCATCTCTGTATTCGAGGTGGTGAATTTCTACATGCGAACAAGTGGCATAGAGCTTGGTGATCAGAGAAGACATTTATTTTGTATCCTGCGATAGTGTCATAGAATTTTTTAACTGCAATTATAATTGAGTATAATTCCTTTTCTGTAACGGTGTAAACTCTTTTTTCTCGTTCGTTTAATTTTTTACTGTAAAAAGCAATTGGTAGCTTATTATTTTTTATTTTTTCCATCAACTTGATATAATACTCCTCCCACAGCTAAATCAGAAGCGTCACATTCACATTGTAAAAAAAATTCTTTCTCAAAATCCGGGTAGTTCACATAGTTACACATTTCTTCCTTTAATCTGGTGAAGGCCATCTCTTGTTCCTCTTCCCACTTCCAAGGTGTATTGAATTTTATATTGTCGGTCAAGGGTACAGATAATTCAGAGAAATTTGATGTAAAATGATTGTAAAAATTCACCATGCCCAAAAATGATTGAATCTCTTTTTTTATTTGCGGGTCGTTTGAAATTTCGTACAGCCATTGTTTTATTTAGGTCCGTTGTTATACCCCCCATGCTTATAATATGTCCCACGAATTTAATTTGGGTTTGTATAAATTTGCATTTATTAAAATTTAACGTTGTTCCTGCCTTAAGCAAATGTTGAAACATTATTTTCAAATGTAATATATATAATATATATATCCGAAAAAATAATGATATCGTCGACATAATTTTTTATGTTGTTTTCATATCCTATCGGTATCACAGGTGTGATGGCTTTGATAAAGGCTGCTAAGGAGTTAATCAAACCAAAGGGTACCCGTGTGAATTGGTAGACATTATTTCCAAATTTAAAAGCGGTGTAAATTCTAGAATTTGGGTGTAGATTTACTTGCAAAAAACTGTTTCGCAAATCCAATATACTGATATAATTCACCTTATTCATCTTCCTTAATATATTGTGTATTTTTTCTAGGGTAGTGTATTCTGGCAATGTACGTTCGTTTATTTACCATTTGGTTTTTTAATAAAAACGAGAGTATTTACATAAGGAGAGTTTGACGGTTCTATCAATCCTTGTATTATCCATTTATCTATAATGTTTTTCGCCATTGAGAAATCAGTTGGCTTAATTGGATAAGCCTTACAGCAATATGGACTGTCATCTTTGATTTTTATTTCATGGGTGTATGTGTTTAGTAGTCCAATTTCATCCCTTCCCAGTATCTCAAACTCATTTAAAAGGTAATTTATGGCTTTTAACTCCTCTTCTGTGCCAACTGTAGTTGATTGGATTTTTCTTTCTTCAGCTTCGTCCTCCTCAGTATCCTCTCTTCCTTCGATCATAATAACACTCAACTTCATGGTTTTATTAAATCCTTTTATTTGTATTTGTTCTATTTGTGTTTTATACTCAAATTTTATTATTTTCTTCTTGAAATTAATTTCTGCGTTAAGTTGGTTAAAGGCCTCCGTCCCTAAAATGACTTTGTGGATTAAATTCGCCACTATAAGAAAATTTAATTTGATTCCTATATTGTTAATTTGAATTTCCATATGTACCTGTTCTTTAATTTTTTATGTTTTGTTTCCACAAGCAGTTAAAATTATTGTACCTTGACAAGGTAGAATATTAATGTCATTGTTAAATTTAAAATTATCAACAAAAAATCTCTCATTCATCACGTTTACCTCGCTTCCAGGGTCAATAAGCAAGAACAATGGTTTTTATTTTTTCTATGATTATATTTATTTTCGGAGTTTCATAAAAATTTTTTGGGAGTGTTTCCTCACTTAACAATGACTCGTTATTGTAAATATTACTGATTTCGATTTCAGGGACTTGGCCAATTTCCTATGTATCATGTACTTCGTGTAAATATGTGGTTTTTACTCTTGATTCTCCTACTTCCTCCATATGATTGGTTATGGTCTTATCATTCTTCTGCTGTTCCAGATGAGCTTCAGTTGTCTCACCTTGGCACTCATCAGTTGTTTTCCAACATGCGTCTGTATTTTTCCATTTTTGCATACAGTCAACCATTTTTGGATTAGTCGGGTGTTGCACAAGATGCTCTTGTCCTCGAGTTCTCCAATTTTGTCCCAGTTGGACATTTTTATCTCTTCCATTCTGTTGTATCCCATTCTTTCACCTGGACCTTTATTTAATCGTCCAATGTTTGCCTCTCTGTCTCGATTTTGGACAGTTGTAAGTCCTGTCTGATTTCTTGTTTGTTGTCCCATCAAATTGGTGTGGAAATATAACTCTTGCCTATTTTCTATCTCATTAACATATACTGACAAATCTCGAAATCTGGATATTCTTGTCAAATTGACCATTCGTAAGATTTGCGGGTGGAAATGACGGGCAATTAATTTGACCCATTCACTTTCACTTCCTTTTTCATCAAATATTCCAGCTTCTCTCAGTGTTGATACCCATTGGGTTATGTATTCCATGGGGCGCATACGCGTATACTCATTATATTTTTCAAGATATAATTTATTCATTATATAACTTTTGTAGTTATTTTCTCCAAATTCCGATAAAAATTCCCTTTCAAAATCCTCAAACTCCTTCACTACAAAATTCTTTGTTGTCCACCAATTCAAAGCTTCACCTCCCAATTTACTGGAAATAAATTTTTCGAAGTTCGTTCCGGTTTGATTGTATTGATAACATATTTTTAACTCCTCCAAAAATTGATTTGGGAATTGACTTTTGAAATTGTAAAAGTTTTTAACCTCGATATCCTTCGTTGGAGAGTACCGATTGGTACCTGCTTTGCACAATTTAATTTTTTCAATATTATCTATTTTGATTTTCATCTCTTGTAATTTATATTCTTGACAATGTGTAACTTCTTTTAATTTATTTTCATTTTCCTCAAATTTTTTATTCGTCATTATTTCAATTTCATTTTTTACTTCCTTGCAACTTTTCCTCCCTTTTATCTTCTTTTCTATATTCTTCCACTTTTATTAGTATTTTTTCTTCGATTTCTTCAAATTTCCTAATAATTTCTTTCTTATCTTTCTCTGTTTTAATTTTATCTTCTTCTCTATTCGCCTCAAGTTTTTTATTCATCTCTTCCATCAATTTCCTGTTTGCTTCCATTATCATTGTAAGCATGTCACTGTTATCCTTTGTCTTCTGGGGAACCGACTCTGGCACAGTTCCTATTATTTTATTTACTTCCTCCTGGTTATATTCAGCCATATTTCCTGGTTGTTTCGATTCGTTTTTCCTCATTAAATTGATAAATACAGACTTTTGTTAGGGTACAAGGGTATTTTATTTATTTACTCTTCACGTGTTTCAAATTATTCAAGTCCCTGTTCATGGCCCATTATGTAAGGTTCTTTTTAATCTTCAAGAGGGGTTTGGGTTCCAATGAGTAAACCACCACAACAAAATCACCTTACTGAGATAAGCATATCTAGTAGCATCACAAACACTTGAACATTATTTTTCTCGGGCGCCAATTGTTATGTTTATATATCTGAGGTTAGATTAGAAATAACAAACTTGTCTTTAACTTTTTAATCCACCAGTCTGTGACAAATTAATATGCTAATAACAATTTTTATTTACCTTTATAATTATTTATATACTGATTAACTGTTAGTCCTTTTTCTTCTCACTTTATTCACTACACCAACAACAACAAATCTTCAAATCTTCCCAACTTCAAATCTCCATCCAAAGCGTCTCTCGGGGATAACCAGCAGAACAACCTCCTAGCCATCTTGTTTTCCAAGTACCCCCTCCTTTTCCCAACTTGTTTGCAGCTCTTTTCTGCCCGCTAATTTCAAATTTAAATCCAAGGCAAAGCATCTAAATATTATGACAATATGAACAAAATTTATGATCCTGTTGGTGATCTATCCTGACTTAAAATTTTAGAACCCTTACATATTCCCCCTCTTCGATAAAAAAAATTTCTGAAATTAATGAAGAGATTTGAAGACATTTATTTTTTTCAATGGTCACTCCTTACTTGTCATGTCTTGTGGTTCATCCCTAACTTGACTATCGATATATACAATGATACAATCAATTTATCAGGTAAGATTCAGTTAACGAAAACCAGTCACCGAAAACAAAACGTACACAAGCCGAAATCCTTTGCACAATTTCACTATATTTAACGTTTCTAACACAACTTTAAACACTTATTTAGGGATTCAACAAGCTGTTAATATATCAAATAACTACACGTCTCTTTACTAAATACATTACTTTTCCTGCATACATCACCTTAATCCCAAGGGACTCGAGATACCATACAGAAATATTCGGTATATAGTTACCTCGGACATTTGTCAAGAGGAGAAACCTCACCAATGCCCGGGGGGAACTGACCTTAGAGGCTTTAAGATCTCCTCGATTGATTTTCTTTTTAGAAGTGTGAAATGATTCTCCAATGAACTTCTTTATACCCGGACAATATGGAGAAATAAATTGTAAAAAAAAAAAAAAATAGCTAAGATTAACTCTGATGTCTAGTAGCTATATTGAAGTATTTTATGAAGGAAAAATTTAACATAAAAACGTGGAAAAAAGGTATTCCTCAACAACAATGTCAGACCACAAATCACTAATTTTTTATGTACACCTGCGCTTTCAAGAGCTCACACTGCCATTATCAGTCCATACAACGAACAAAAATACTCTGAAAATCTAACATTGGAGGTGATCAAAATATCTTATTTACTTCCGATAGCACAGCTCAGTACTAGGTATACTCATTTTTATCAGCATGAATTATATCTAAATCAATTTGTAATCCTGGGGTCCGACAACACCAGAGCTTTCCGCAATGCACTGTAAAGTGTTACGGGAATGTTTACCTTAATTTATTCACCTGGGGAGAATACCTGGATATCGTAATAAACCAATTCTACTATTTTAAAATTTATTGCCGATTAAGAATTTTTTTTGCTGGAAAGAATGAGTATAAAAGTTTGAACTTAGTCTAGTTGATTATATATATAGCAAAAAGCAGTTAATAATAATCGTGCTTTTGAAATTCTCTATGCATTGGGCGAAATTATGGAGCCTCTCGAGTGAGTGAGATCTGGTGCGATGGTTCAAGATCGACGTGATTATGGGCTGCACTTAATAATTATTGCTAGACCTGACCTTATCAAGTCAGATCAGGCCCTAATAACCTGTCAAGAATGTCAAAGATAGAAAGAAACACATAAAATAAATAAAAGACCTCATGAAGAGGACTAAAGACCTCCAACCAAGGTTTTTTCCCCTATGTTGTCGACAAGAGTATTGTTTACTTTTACTCCACCCAACAGGGTTTCTCTTAAGCAACCATATTACTAACTTGTCTTCAGAAACGCCGTATCCCCCCCCCTCTCCAACTTGATATATGTTCAACGGGGTGGCGCGGGAACGTCTCTAATCTCCACCCTCTCAAATCCCGACCATGTCGACTCCTTAATAATTAAGGTTCCATTATAATCCGTTATTCGGTATAGTTCCTCCTGACGAGCTGGGTTTGTCTCGAATTTTCTTTTTACTCCGGCGTTTCCAGTTGTTATTTCCTATGATCCGTTAAAGTAAAAAATAGGAACTGATAGGCGCTGATAATGCTCATTAGGCGCATATCCTTAAGTATCTCTATTGCCCCTTTTGGGGATTCCGAAAAGTTCCTGACTGACCTTATTGCCACAGTCGCTATTATATCTAGATTTAGATACCTGATATATAATAATAAACAATAACTATAACTGAACAATACAGTTAAGTGCTGTACCATGGTATGAACTCCCTTTGATGGATATTTTTCCATTTTGTTACTAATTCCACACCCATTTCTTATAATAGCGTGCTATGAAATTTGTTCTGAAGACGATTGCCTAAAATGATTTAAAATTTCTCCCTCCCCTTCGGGCTCTGTAATAATAGCCTCAACTGTATAATAAATACGAAAGTATTTTTTTTTTTTCAAAGAGTTGCTTAGGTTTTTTTTTTCAAAACCGAAAACTATTGGAAAGGTCGTCCTTTTTTGCAGGGGAGATCAGTTGGGGTAGGATCAAGTTCTAATCCCGACCTTGCCTGTATATGTTTTCCATAAATATTTACTTTCTTCAAGGATACATACCCATGACGCATATAACTGTTGTGCGCATATGTGGGTACATCATAATTATAATTTTAAGGTAAAATTACGTCAGGTGTAAGCATTATTCGTATATAATTATTAAAAAAATTAAACTCAAGGAAGACAGGGATAAATGGCAGACTCAATGTAATAGACGTAAAATGAGTGAAAAAAATTAAATGGGAATAGAGGTGACCCCGCCGGCTAGGGTCTCTACGATCCGGCCGCTGTCCGACGGGCGTCAAGAAACAGATAAAATGGGTGGACCTGTGGTCTTTGAGTTTTGCTGGCGACCTAGTCGGTGGGCAGCTTTATTTGTGATCTGACTCTATAAGATCTTAGAAGGTGTGCACCAACAGTGCACTATGTTCAGAAGAAGAGGAACATGGTAGGTATTAAAGGTAGTTTATGTGGTCTTGGAATGACCACGAATCACACTCGGTATATAAGGGTAGGCGAAAACCACCCGGATCCCAAAAGCGAGTGTGAACCGAAATGTTTCAGACTGGATCGCTGGGGGAGACGCTACTAGTTACATTATGTAGGGCCATGGTGACCGTCGTCCGCGAGGAAGATGTCTCTTCCAAGGAGCCTAATAAGCCTCCTTCGGCCTTATATAGGCAGATCAGAGGTGGGACTAGCTCCCTAGTGGGCTTCAGCTGTTTCGTGCACTAGTTTCCCCCCTCTCTTAACTGACGCCGAAGGTTTTTATTATTAAAATTTGGAAACGTAGGCGCGAATTTTTTGGACCGAGAAGCGTGAACTTCTATTGATTTGTGGGGAAGAAGTTGGAACAACAAGATGGAAACAAAAGGTATAACGGCCTCGTAGGATTTGGATGGAAAACGAAAGGCAGGACGGCAGGAAATAGTTAGAAAAATAAAAACAGAACAGCTGGAAATAGATGACAAAGGAAAGTCATAACAACTGGAAATAGATGGAAAATTGAATGCAGAACGGCTGGAAATAGATGGAAAACGAAACACAGAACGGGAGGGATTAGTTTTTCACAACCATACATTCAGTAAATAGAAAGACATGCAACCAGCATCCACATTGAATTATCATTGCACATATATGACATTCACGGTACAAGTTAGTACATTACTGTAACAACATTGCATTTGGTATATAAAGGGAGATAAAAAGTATTAAAGGGTCAATATACTATTTTGCAAGAACTTCGGGGACTATCGCCATCCCCCATGCAGCAACACTGATAGGAGATTTTTTTCACCAGTGACTATAGAACTAATAAAGCACAGTAGGCGCTGTAGCGACCGCTAACTATATATGTAAATTACCCTACACTCTGGTTCATAATGTATTATAATAGAAATGCAAATCTATGTAACTTCTGGTAATAAATCATAGAGAGGTCGGAAGTCGTAGACAAGTAACTCAAAGGGTACGGCAATAAACCTACGAGAATTAGCCACCTGACTGCCATATAACCTAGGGCAAGGACACTTACCCCTATTGGAATAGACCTACAGTCCCTTCTAGCAGCCATATAAAACACACCCTTTTACCCCAACGGTCATAAAACTAAAAGGAAGTGACTACCTGTGTATCGTAAAACATACCCCTGCAGACAGAGTCCGCCTTCCACGAGGGAGGGGGTTGCCATATTTATATTTCGCCCTGAAAGACACTCTGTTTCCTAGTCTCCTGAGCTGCACTTCTTGTCACTTGACACCAGGGGCACTTGGCACCTGGTAGGCCCGCTCTTCATTCTTTTCTAGTCTCTACATACCGATAGCCGCTACCACCGTCGCGATACGCCTACTCAGCCTTCCGCTAATCTACTCTCGCTAGGCCGACCTCTACGACGGCACTTTGTCACACAGCCTATAGCAGACCTCTGACGACTTGTACTTATTACGCTGCCGATCTCTCGCCCGAACTCTGAAAACTGGTCTTATTCTTTATGAACGTCTGAACCTCATCCTGAACACAGTGTCTTGTCGGGACACATTCCTATCAATAAATGGAGTCAGATATTAACGCCTACATGGAACATGGTCCATGTATTAACTACAACAATCCGACAATTGTTGACCTCCGACAATTGTTCACCTTTTCCGACAATTGTTCACCTCCGACAATTGTTCAACTATATCCCGACAGGCGCTCTTAGCTTTTGGCCTACCGGAATAGTCCGTTATCTTTTCTTAAATTGCCGCCATTCAACAGAATGACCTAACCTCAGAGATTTCAACTTCCGGGCAATGTTTATCAAAGATGAAAATATTTCTGTTATTTATAGGCCCACCTACGCAGATCCATTGCCTGAGCGACATCTAAAACTACTAATATATAATTTACTTTTAGATCCAAGCTGTCCTCCCAGTTTCAAGGGTTTCCCCCCCCCCCCAAACCGGAAACCCGATTGTGTTTCCACCCGTTTGTCAGTCTGTCTCATAATTTGTCAGTTCCCTGCTCAAGTTAGAGAGATGAAATTTTATTCGGAGGTCTCATTTCATATTGGCAAGACGTGATAATTTTAGCCATTTATATAAAACATTAATTAATAATTAATAAATAATTAATTAATAACAAGTCTCATTAATTAATCAAATTATAGTAATAGTTTTTTTAAATCGAGTATTCAAACATCCTGGCATCTAATTCGTTTTGGGACTTTAGCGGGCTATAGTTACAAAAATTCATTAAAATCCCATTCGCCGCCTAAACGAAACCGTCAATTGTGTAATGCATGAAATTGCGCCTATACGCGATGTGTATTGCTATTCCCATCTTTGTCCGACGGAAGGTTCGGTTACGGCCAAAATTATCTCCCAGTTCCTAATTCAGGATAACTGTTATTTGCTTGATAATTATTATTTACCCTATGGTCGAGTTGCCGATTCCTAGCTGGGTCGTCATCTTACAACCATATTAATCTTATATTTTTTGCGTAATATTTCTATGTGGTGTATTCGTTATTGCGTGTTAGTATTCATTTCACGACGAGTATGTTCATTTTCAACTCCATGCTCCCAAATTAAAAATGGGCTATACTTCCGTTGCTCAGAGAGAGCCTGAGATCAGAAAGTTTATTTTCTTTCTCCCCCTAATTTATTTTTAGCAATTCAAATTTTGTTTTCCATTGTGAGGAATATACTCACGCGACGAAAAAAAACCATACGATTAAAAAAACTTTTACGATGTATATGTCAAAAAATAAATATGGTTAGCAAATATGAAACTATAATTTGAAACTAGTTGATTCTCAAATCTTGCCATTTGAACACTCCATAAAGAGATGCTTGTTTTTTAATATTTACACTATGTCAAAGTTCTAATTTTCAAGATTGCTAGTATTGAGTATTCAGGAATACTCTATACTACAAATGATATTATCTTTAAATTCAGTATTCCGTTCTTCCGTTATTGTATACCAAATAGGCAACTTTTCTGTAATTGATACAAATTAAAAAAAAACTTTCTATTGAAAGAATTTTGATTGTTCACTTCACAGCAGGGAAAATAAAGCACTGCGGTTGAGGAAACTAACATACAGGGAGGTAGTCAAACGAGAAGGTCGATTGGATAACCCCTTTAAAGTAATTTCTGAGAACCCTATTGGATAAAATCAGCTTGGAGGAATGATACGTTATTTACTGAATAAGTATCATTGACATTGGGGATAGATCATTACTTGAGATAGATTGAATATTGAGTATTGTTTTTAATTCTCAGGATGCTACTGCCATGCCGTGTGATTTCAAGAAGTGAGGAAAAATACTTATCATCGGGTTATCATAGTAAGCATCCAATTACAAACAGATTCAATTTTCCCGGGAGGATGTATTGCATCATGTCATCGAAATATTACATCATGTTGGCGAGATTCCAAAGTACTATAATATATCATGTTATTGAAATTCCGAAATATTATAAATAATCCAACAGAAAAATAGTCCAGTGACTTCGGAAAACTAATGCAGGTGAGCTGCAGCTAAAAACATTGCTTATAAAATTACATTCATTATACAATTGATATAAAATACCAATACCAATACCAATACCGTCAGTTAAATAATCTTTGTAGAGGAGAGCCTTTTAAAAGAAAAGAAAAAAAAGCTTTATTATGAAGTACAATCAAAACACTGGAGTATACAAATATTAAGAGATCAGTTAGACCATACTGGGTGGAATGTCTAGGCACAAGAAGGGCCTGGGGCTAAAGCTGAGAAATATATGTATTAGAAAAGGATAAGATTCTGGGAAGTAGGGAGGTATTGGAGGGATGTGGTTGCTTACTTAAAAAATAACAGGGAACTATCAGTGACTTCCATGAAGTCACAAGGCAGGTATACAGTTCTGCTCAAGCCCCTTCTACTTGTTCTTAGCATTACCTTAGCCTTATTAAACTTCTCCTGTTTTTAATTCCTGAACTCCTGGGAAACAAGTGTGTGGACTAAAGCTAAAGTGGGGACTGGAACTAAAGCTGAGACATATGTGAATATGAGAAGGGTTGTTTCAGGAATTGGGAGGGATGCGGTTGCTTACTTAAAAAATAACAAGAAACACCAGTACCTTCCATGAAGTCCCGAGGCAGGTAGGTATACACCAGAAGGGGCTTTTAGCCTTATATATCTGTACCTCGGAGGGATACAACACTATGTCCATTTTCATAACTTTACAGGAGAGGAGTTTTAAACTTTTTTTCAACAAAAAGTGTTATTGGCACAGCTATTGGTGTTGTTTTAAAACATGCTATATCCGGTTCTAACTGGTTTTGGACATAGTGCTCTATAAAGAAATAGATATATGAGAAAAGCTGATTTTAACTCTGTAATAAAGTCAATATGGAAAAAAATGGACATAGTGTTGTATCCCTCCGAGGTACAGATATAATATTAGGATTGCAATATTCTTAGCATTATATAACTTCTCCCGTTTTTAATTCCTGAACTCCTGGGCAGGATGGTCATATTAATAAATAACATGTTTTATAGACAATACATTAGTTCCTAAATACAATATTCTCAATTTGGGTTGTTAATTATTTCCTTAGTATCTAACTAAATAATAGAGGAGAAGGGTAAGTGTATAGGTAAGGTACTATAGCTTACAATGAATACATATGATAAATTAAAAGTTAAATATACATCTATAAAATTGTAATACTGAATGAAAGGAGTGGGTGTTACAATATTTGTGGTGATACATCCATATAAGTTTTTATGCAATCCGTTAGATATGCAATCATTGCTAATATTGTTAATGCTAAAATACAAAATGAGTTGGATGTTATATAGTTAGAAGTTACAACAAAGGTTTCTTGTATATTGTACAGAATTAAATACATATCAAGTACTCATTGATTCGGTCAAATTGTTTGGTACTATAGTGGTTATTACATTATTGTCATTTTGTACAGGCGCAGGTAAAAGATAGATTGAACTTAATTTTGGTCCTTTCTTTGGCAATTGTATGATGTAATGAATGAGTCCGTTTCGTATAGTTCGGTTAGGTTCATAGCATATTGGGTCTAATCTATACCGTTGATTACTTCCATGATTTTATTATGATTACTATTATTATTAGCTATTGTTAGTGTAACTGTCAGTATCAATTGAGGTGATTAGGTGTTATGTAGCATGGTTCGATCCCTAGGGATGTCAGTAAGTTCTTTATTGTTATGTGAAATATATTTCCGGTGTGCCAGGTGTTTTAATATTGTTAGCATGCCATTTCATTATTTCATTCTTGTCTCTATATTTTATTACTGGTTTATAAGGATTATTATGCTTTCGATGGGTAGTAGTTTTTATCATTAATTGTTCATCAGAAATTGTCGGAATGTCTTGCCGATTCCTGTTTAGTTTTTCTGGTTTAGGTGTTACCATCAATTTAGGTTTAATTGGTTTGGTAAATTGTATGTTTTTTTGTCCTCTGGTTATTATAATTTGGTGTTTTTCACCATTTATTCCTTTGTTGTCAGGGGCTATAAAAATTTGTCCGTTACTAGAGTCTTTGGAGTGCTGTGTAGCTACTACACTTTTTTGCCTTCCATGGCTTCTGGATTAGGTTCTGGTAAAGTTCGGTTGTATTCTTTTGAGTCATTAGGTGTTGCTTCTACTAATCTGTCTATGTCTTCTCATTTTTCTATATCGTCAAGTTCTACTAAGGTTAAATCATTTGATGATTTTATTTTATTGTCTTAATTATGTTCATGTCTTGCAAGAGTTTCTAGTTCTTTTTCATTCTTTATTAAATATAATACATTACATATTATTTGACCATTATTAATTATTACGTCTATTTTATTCATTTTAATTTCATTATTCGTTCTCAATTTAATCTCTGTTTCTAGGGTTTGCATTGCTTCCATCGCTAATAATATTTCGCATTTGTTACTAAAGTTGTAAATTTTAAACTTAACTAATAGATCATGGGTCAAACCCAATCTTGGTGCCAAATTTAAAATGACTGAGCCATTGCCTTTTTCGCTACCAGCTGGCGTTATCACTATGAAATCTTCCGACTTAATTTCAGTTCCTACGGGTATGGAACATGGCTGTATGTAGTTAATTTCTGATCCTGTGTCTAATAACCAATTGTCTCCGACTAAGTCAGTAAATGATGGATTTTCCTTCACTAGTTTTAGTTGATGTTGGGGGACAGATTGTGGCTTAGTCCTAAAAAATGTTGAAGTTTGTCCTCCAAGTCTTTAACTTTCTGTTTCAATGTTTCGTTCTCTTGTTCTAGTGAGCGAGGTTCGTCTAGGTGATGCACTTCGTTACTTCGAACAGTTTGCATTGACACGGTGTTTTGTGAATGTGGATTGAAGGGTTGTGATGGGAATGATGTTTGTTCAGGTCTTTGAAAGTTAAGTCGTTGCTCATTATTTCTAAAGCTCTGTCGGGGTTCATAACGTTGCTGATAGTTATTTCGACGTTGAAAGTTATTGTTTTGTTGAAAATTATAACTAGATTTATTTTGGTACTGTCAGGGTTGAAATTGTTGCTCATTATAGTAATTTCTCCTATAATTGTTTTGTCTAGGTCTGTACTCTTTTTGACTGCTGTTAGTGTTTCCTTGAGGTGTTTCCTCGGGTCGTCACTAGGGGGGCTCAGTTTATACCTGAGTATCCCCAAAGTGGTGAGGATTATTTTGTAATATAATTACAATAGTATGTAATTTTATATAATTTTTTTTTTATGACAAGAACAGGTATAAAAGATATTTTAGATAGAAAAAGACAAATTAACGAATTAGAAATGGCTCTTAATGACATCATATGACTAAAGAAGACTATGGACACCTTCCACACTATAATGGTGATCCAATTAATTTAATAACATTCATTAAACCCCTAGAAAAAAATATATTCGACAGTATGTAACGAAACTATCACCAATAGAATACATGATGAACATCTATTTATATACATATAAGTTAGGCTATAAAAAAGTGTCTTTTGATTAGCCCTGTTTTTGATTATCCGGGAATATTCCCTCATCATGGATAATTGAGGCTGTACTGTATCAACTTGTGCTGCATAATTTTTATTTTTCTGTTTTCAGCACTAGTTTTTGTCTATCACCTGCAGAAAGAGCTGTTAAGACCTCACTTGGAGCGTATAGTCATTTATGAGGTAATACAAGTATATATTTTGTATTCATATAAATACGTACTTTATGATGAGATGCCAAATTAAAATAGAATCATATGTTTACTTATATAAATTAAATACAATCATAACTGACATCTCCAACAAATAAGTAGGATAAATAAATATTTTAAGAAAACTCGATTATATCAATCCAAGCCAATTCCAATCATCACCTGCTTTAATATGAAACTTGCCTAGATGCTTGGTGGCTTTTTTATCTTCTTCTTTCACCTAATTTATTACTTTTCTCCAATGAGGGCCTACATTTTGAATAGTTACACTTAAAGAGTCAAAAGGCCGAACAGCTAAAAGATCTGAATTGTTAAAAAAAGAGATTATATTTGTCTTAGAGTAGATAGGTAATAGGGTATTCAGTACTCTTTATTTGAATATTAGACTATTGCTAACAATAATTTGAATAATTTAAATGATTTTGTTTCAGGATGATGAGCTGGGATTCCGGGATCCGAATGTCACCTGCAAGTTCCCCCTCCACCACCCTTTTGACCCAAGCATTTTAAGTTATATTCACGTGCCCAATCCTGTTGTGTATGTTTCACAGAAATGCTAATATATTTTTATTTTATCATAATATCTTGTTGCTAATATATTATAGAATTTAAAATAATGATAGTTTGGGTAGGTAGTAGTAGGTCTAGGCCTCAGTTTTTTGAGACTGTAGCAGCACATATTTTAGTTGCTGGCTGCCATAAATCACATGACCAGTTTGTGGAAAATCAGTGCAGGTTGTTGAGTGCGGACAACTAGTTCTGTGACACAGATTAGATCACGTTGTTGTTCGCAGATTTACTACTTGTCAGCACACCCTGCTTCATCCTCAAAATTAATTGCTCACCGTCCGAAGATATCCCAGGAGGCACTGGAGACTTCACAGTCTCATGCAAGTACCTTTCTGGTATTTATTTGTGAGGACTAATAAGCGGGTGAGTAACCACTTGTCGCCTAATGTTTATCGATTGTAGCCTAAACCAGAGAGGTAGGAGCTACAATCGATACCGGCTGTCATATCTATTTTAAACCAGAAACTTTCATAAGCAGTTTATGATAAATAATTATTGAAGATAAACAATTTATCTTACTTATTGTTTGTGAAGAATTTATTTATTTTTTGCTATCATGAGGAATATATAGCACCAAGGAACATACGAATATATTTGTTTTTCCTAACAGTGATTGTTCTCAATGGTTGAAAGCATCAACATCTTTTATACCTCTCAACAAGACTAAAACAGATTGAATTTGGGTCTTGGCCAGGTGAGGTTTATAGATGTGATTCGGTAGCAACCAATTCAATCCTCGCTCGGGCTGAAACAGGGTGGTAAACCATGGTGGTGGTCATTACCCACCCTTTGTCTCATTGTGGTTCCTAAACTAGTTATAAACCAAATGATATAACTATTATTACATTATATTAATATTCTGGCTTTACTTCGGGGCTGATCTTTTTTCAGAACTAAATAATAAACTGTAAAAACACAAAAACTTCATTTGTTTTATTAAATAATATAGCACATTCTACAGCTAAAATATAAATGCCAGTCAAGCCCAGGCAACAAAGAAAGAAAAAAAATGGTCTAGTTCTGAAATTGGGTACAGTAATTGGGGGAGGGTTGCCTATACAATATACTAAAAGTCCCTGAGGATAGTGGTCAGAGCGAGGGGGGAGCAGTTCAATTTTTTTCAGATTTACTTGAATATCTCGCAAAGTAGTGATTTAAACAAAAATTACTTTTTTATACAAAATTAAAGTTAACAACATTGCTAAAATTTTCATATTCATTCAATGGTCAGGAGATAGCAAGTAGTAAAACACTGGAATTTTCACAATTTTTGTTAAATTAGTTTATTCTTGAGAAAAAATGGAAAAAATTAATATTGAACAAAGTAAATTGTTTACAATAAATACACCAATACAATTAAAATGAAAAATGTATACCTAGAATATAGAAGCATGTAACCACATCAGTGACTACTATATACACATTAGCATGACTTAAGTATTTTGTTTACACACTGGTACCCTATCATCCCTAAAGGTAATTTTCTTCTTCCACATTGATATCAATGTTCAATTCTTCATCTTCAAGAGGTGGAGCGTTGGTACATGTTCTATGGCAGTTGGCACAAACAGTTGAGCCTGGAATCCTAACTTTCTGGTATCCTCACCTTCGTACAGAGGAAGGTTCCTGTTTGCGCAAGGGCTCTTAAAAATTAAGAAGTCCCCAAACGCCAGAAAATTGCGCCGGTTACGTCTTGAGAAGCTGGAGGTTTGATTGTGTTGTCTAGCTCACAAACTTGCCAACAATAAGGCATATACAATAAACAAAGTCAAAAATATTAAAGAAATAACAATTCATTTTATTAAAAAACAAAATAAAATTACTGATCAGCAACCAGGCCTGAATATTAGTATAAATAATTGTTAGTATAATTAACGTATAAAAATTACGAAACGCTGGATGTTCGGATAGTCAGCCGCAGGACGGTGATCTTCGGATAGTCAACCGCAGGACGGTGATCTTCGGATAGTCAACCGCAGGGCGGCGATGTGCACGGAGAGATAAACAGGCAGATAGGCCGAGAAGTTCAGTTGTAAAAACAGCGACTTTGTGTTCGCAGGGGAACAGGACGGTATGGAATTATCTTCATCACTCACTAAAAAAGGCTCAGGCCTAAAGCCTTGTCCTCTAATACACAAAGATGTGTTTATTTACTTCCTTGAGCTGTATAATCCTTCGAACTATTTCCTGTATGTTGATGTATCAAAATGAAAATTTCTGTTAAACAGAAATAAAATAAATACATTTCATAACTTACATTTAAAGTTTTAATCTCAAATATATGTCCATGCTAATTGTCTCCAGCTAAAGCAATCAGAAAAGGAAAGAAAATAAATTTATAATTTAAAAATAATTACGATCATAAAAAAAAATCCTCTCAAACAAAAAATTAAGTTTAGTAAAAACTTACTTACTGCCTAAGGGCCCGAACAGTTCCTCTGTACCTAGTTGAACAGAGACAAAAAATGGATTGCAGAATTGTGTCAATGATGTGTCATGGAGCAAGTAGGTCCTTCGTTGTAACTCGTAATGATTTATCATCTTCTCGGGCCCTCTCCCATTGCTTTGGTGATAAATGGATATTAAGCCACCCTTGACTTGTAAGTACAACCTAAACGAGTATTGTACTGCCGAGCCTTTTGTTGGAGGTAGTGATGCTAGATTGTTCTTCTTAAGGGGAGCCCATCACCTTTTTCTAGTATCAGAGAGTGTTCCATGAACATATTCTAAACTATAACCATATTGTTTCAAAAATTATATAGAATATAGTTGCGGTGTGGAACCGTACATATAATGACCGATTGTAAATAAATTCCTATTGTCAGAATCTCTATTCTGTTAAAATTTTGATTGTAATTAGGGGATGTGGGAAAAAAAAAGATCGATCTTCAGCTTGGTCAATTACTGAAGAAATGAAAAATACCAGTAGTTATTCAGATCATGTTGATTGGCAAGGGCTCTATACATTGTAAGGAACATCTTTTCATCAACTTGAGAAACATTGTGTGCCTTTGATGAATGTTTAAAAAAGATGTCAGAGATTACTCTCATCTCGATGGGTTGTTTTGGAAAAATTTTCCTGAGGTTGATTTGCCCTTGTGAATCATAGGTCACCAACTATGTATTTCTACCTTCCTTTTGGAAATGTTTGGAAGCATATTTCAGAACAGTGATCACCGTGTTGTGGTCACTAGGTGCTGCATTATAATGAATAGCAGAAATTTCACAGAACTTCAGAGTATTCACTGATTCACAAACAAGATTCATGAAACCCTTCTTGAATACCTTTTGCTTTCGATATGTTCTGTTATGAGAGCTATTTACCACACATTCATAATACACCTAGTAGGCTTGGTGTAAATATATCAGATGGAATAGGGTTCACTTTGTTTACATTCTCAACAATTTTGCTTAAATCTCCTCTTGACAATTTTTTCATATGGTAGCAGTTCAACAACTCCTAGCTGGCAAATTTCTTCGACTGAGGGAGCTTATTCTAATTTTTTGATATCTCTCGCTGGGGGGAAGAGCTCGTGCTGGAGGATACCTTTGATGCCTCTCGTACTATAGATGGTATTAGATATCAAGAGTGGGAACATTAAAATCTGTGTTATTATACACATATTCACAAAATGTTCATGGAGTTATATGTTGTTTAGGGTGGTACACAGTTAATAGCTCAATCTGTTGGGCAACATAATATGAAGCACTAAATCCCAAACCTCCCTGTAGATTCAGTAAACTTCAAAACCCAAGTATTCTGCAAATAAATAGAACAAGACTATGTAGGATAGTGGATTGAGGTTGAATTGCAGTGATTAAAGCATTTTCAAAAGATACATGTTACCTTTTCCATTTATCCTGTACCCTTCTTTTTCATGTGAAAGGGAATCAAAGAGCATTAGTATCTGTAACCATCTATTCAGCTGTCTGGTAAGCCAGCTGATTGGAAATGTTAGTTTTGTATGGCTGTAATTGGACATTGTCTCTTATTATAGCAGCACCAGTTCATAGAATTCTGAGCCGCTCCTGATATTCCACTTTCATTCTTATATCTTGATGAATACCATGTTTCTTTCAAGATTTTTTGGCCAAGTTCACAAAAACAGAGATGCTTTATTAAAGATGCAGATTTATAGAAGATGCAGAATTAAAGATGCTAAAAATTACACCCACCATATTTCCCCTCTATTCTCACTCTGATGGTAGCCTGGGATAGTTTTTCCTCTGATGAAAATAGTCAGAAGGTTAAGACAGAGGGATAGGGTACCGATGTCTAAACAAAATTCTTAATTCATGCTCATGTGTATCTATATACACTTCCTTATGTGGTTACACGTATACAACATTTATCACTTAACTAGTATTAGTATATTTATTAAAAATCTTTTCCTTTGTTCAATATTGAATTTTTCTTTTTTTTCCTTATGAATAAACCTAACAAACATTGTAAAAATTGCAGTTTTTTACCACTCGCTATCTTTTAAATGATTGACTCAATGGAAAAAATGAATAGGAACATTTTTATTGGCAAGTTTATACTTAAATTTGGTATATAAAGTATATTTTTCTAAAATGCTAGTTTGCAAGATATTTGAGAAAAAACAAAAAATTGATCTTTAAACTGCTCCTCCCTTGCTCTGGCCCTCCACCCTGAGGGACTTTTATTATGTTGTACAGGACAATCTCCCCAACAACTAAACCAAATTTCAGAACTACATATTGTTTTTTTCTAATCGTCATATTTTGTCCTATGTTGCCTGGACTAGTCGTGTTTGTTTCATATAGTTATTCAAAAAATGGTACATACTTTAAAGTTCACTGGAGCTAGGCCCTTCCCCACCACCAAATTCTTCTGATCTGGGTACAGGAGGAAATGGTAGCTGCTTTCAGATTGGGCACCATTCTACAGTGGCAGGACAAATTGCTTCTAATAAGCCACCATCAGTGGACATTAACAATACAGTAGGATTTTCCCATCCTGCACAAAACATCACCATACCACCAAAATATCACAAATTCAATTTCAGAGAAACCAACTAAAGCCTTCAAATTGATCCTTCCGAAAACCAGCAGTGGTTGGAAGATGAAGGAATTGCTTTCCTCCAACAACTTAATGTGTTATAGAGATTGATCATACAAGAGATCCTCCAGGTAGTCAGGTGATGATACCTATCCTTTCAATGTAAAAAATAGTGTATACCTGCTGCTAGGAAAATATGCTACTGTTTTTCAGGTAGAGTTATCCAATCATCACTGTTTCCTTACAACTCTGATAAGTGTGTTATAGCAATGGGAAGAAGCTGGCCAGACGGTCTATACCAGTAAGGCAATAACTATTAGTGAACAGTTCTGCCGATTCATTAATAAAATGAACTTCAACCAGATATGACTCAGGAAAAGTATACCAGAACATAGTTACTGTAAAAAGTGTATAAACTCCACGCAGTGCTATGTATCAAAAACATGTTAATAAATTATATATGACAGATAAATCATATATATGAATAATAACTATAAGTTTTAAAACACATGTAATGGAAGTATTTGGTTAACAAAAATAAATACTGTCTTTCTATAGCTACTAAAGAGAGGAAAAACTATTTAAAAAAGCCTAATACCTCCAAACACAGTTAAAAGTTGCTATCTACATAAGCATATCGTCGCCACCACATTTAAGTAATGAAAGTGAATAATCGTAAAAGTGTCAAATATTTTTAATTACTTTTATTTTTCAGAAGCATTTTTGTAAAATAAAATCTTATGAACTCATACAAAAAATCTTACAAAAATCTAGGGATCAGATGAGTAAAAAGGCCCAGAGATAAAAAATTTATTCACAATGGGTAGTAGCTCACATATTCACTTTCTTTACTTGAACGTGAAACTGGTGATGATATCATCACTCAAATAGAGTTAGCATGCAATGAAACCTGAGGAGTAAAATTTATTTGTGACAATATGAATTTGGTATTGTTTTTCAGGCTTTCCCTATCTTAAGTTTAGGTAGTTTAAATTTAAGGAATAAATGGAACAAACAAATCAAATATAATCAAATATCTCATGTGTATAATCCCCAGCCTTACTAGTAAAATAATGGTGATGGAGGTAGATCAAACTTAATGGATATAAAGTGATGAGTGGACTATGTCTATGAAAACAGAAAATGATGATAAAATAACAGAAAAATACATAGATAATCCAGGGTAACTGGAAACAAAACTAATATTGAAGGTAAAATTACACTCTATAAGGACATTGTAGTTATAAACAGGAAATTGTGTTGGAGAAATTAAGGGCTCTCATGCACAATAACAAATATAAATGGCCTTAATGATTTTTTGGGTGTCTCAGTGATGATAGTAAAGGTGCATATAAGCTTATGTGAATTCAAAAAGGAGGGATCAGAATTGTTTTGTTTATCACCTGTACACACTGTACACATGTACTTGACTGATGTGTTAGCTTATATTATGTCTTGTCGCCCGTCAAAGTTCAGGATTCCGCTGTCCTCTTCCACCACATCTTTTCCTTAGTCAAATATGGCAAACAAGATTATAGAAGGAAAGAAAAAACAATGAGATCCCTCACCTCAACCCATGTGAACACTAATAATTACCTTCCCTTGTTTTCAGTTAGTTTCATCTGGACGCTCTCTGATATAAAGATTACCAATCAGCGATGAACTGGGTGGCGCAATTATTTGAATGAAAATTATGAGCCTCCTTTTTTCTGGAATATGAATTTTGTCAGCATATAGCAATGATATCTCAATGCTCTATTCATGTTCTATTTAATACATTAAATTTTAAAATTGCCAGGAAGCAGTTAGTTTCTATTTACTAAAGGTTTTCATTTTTTGCTAGAATACATTACATTTTGTTAGATCATTTACATTGCTTTTTAATGTTGTCTTCTGTTTTTTGCTTGTAAGAGCAACTTCGAAGTTAAAACTTAATGATAAATTAATCATTTTTTTTTTCAGTTGCTTCAGCAATTTCCAACCATACCTACAAATAGATGATAATGGTTACTTATGCTGGAATGAAACAGCATTAGAAATAGATTGGTATAAAGCTAATGAAAACGTCCCCGATTGTACATTCAAAGAAATTTGGAGACCCGATGGAGATGATTTCAATTTTATTTACGGTGAGAAGAATCTGTTTCGAGGTGAAAAAGTAAAATTGAATTCTGACTTTGTTTATGTGGAGTGCAACAACTGGTTAGGTGTAGCAATCTACCGAGATTTCCTTGCATATGTGCAGAAGGTCTCACAAATAAGAAACTATAAGGTGAGATTATCTACCTATTTTATGTGATAAAAGTTCTTAAGTTGTTAATTTATACCTAACAATTAACTTTTGTTTACCCTTCACCCATCATGAGGTGTACTCAATACCTCTGAATCACTTTTATCCTATTGCCCTATAGTTAAAATTCCATCCAGGACTGAACCTTGGATCAAGGGATTTTAATAAGTGACAATTAAACTATAAATGTTAACCCTCTTACTACAATAAACCAAAAAAAAAAAATGAAAAAAGTTATATATTATGGTCTCCAAAGACTAACAATAAGATAAAAATAAGTATGTATAAAATAAAAAATATATTATTTGTTTGTGGTTAGCTTGGGCCTTATTGGCCTTAAATATTGGGCCTTTACAAATGTGGCGACTTAAATGAACCAACAGCAAATGAACAAAGATAAAGTATAAATAAATGAATGACATTTAAACACAAAAGAAGTGAATGACATTCGCTAACAATTGTAAGTAGGGACATTGGTGTCCTAACCTTATCTGAAAATAACTTTTCAGAGCTGGGGAGAGGTTTACAAGGCAGGGGAAATGAGTGTGAAAAGATGCAGGTAAAGGGAATAGAGAATGACTAAAATAATAAATCATGAATTGCAAGATTGAAGGGAGATAAGGAACTGGTTAAATATAGATTCAAAGATTGAGGGAGATGGGGAGTGAAGGATATTGTTGAAGCAAGTGGACTGTAATTATTATTTTTGGCAATATAAAAAACCTGACAATCGGTATTTTGTCCTGTCCAACAAAAATGTAAATTGTTTGCTCACCTGATTTTGGACGACTCCTTTCACAATGGTTCAGCTTTTAGTGGGAATATTCGGAGTAGGGAAAGGAAACAAACAGAAAGGACAAGGATGAACCTTTTGTACAGTTTGCCGGATTTCCAAAATCGGTAGTCAGTTCTCCTGCCTCAACAATTTCTCGACCAGAGCCATAGATGGCAGGATTAAAAATGAAGCATGTAACCAGTAAGTCTAGCAGTCCGTTTTTTACCACTGAGCTCCGCATCTCTTGGAGCCATTCTCCCCAAATATTAATAACCTATTTCAAAGCACCAATCTTACCATGTAAACATCCCCCCGCCTCTGAAAAGTTATTTTCAGATAAGTTTAAGACAACAATACACTCAACCAACCCAACCATCTCCAAACAAACAATGTACACTCAAATCCAGTATATAAAACTTAAATAAATAAATTAACTACTTTATATACAAGTTGTAATAAATCAACGATATACAAAAGATACTACTGTGAAGGTAGAGGATAGAGCTAGGTTGCCGGCCTCTTGTATCGACCTGAGGCGCCACTCTCACGATTCCATATACTCCAGGAAACCAGTGTAGGGCACACTTAATTTCGAATAATGAATGATTTAATGATGTTTTTGAGTAACGAGCAATGAATAATTTGTTATTCTAAATAATGAATAAAATGAAGCTATTTGTTATCTTTTCATTTGTTTGTTTTGTTTAGCTAAAAAATGAATGGAAGTATAAACTTCTTTAGTTGGGTGGGTTTGGCACTTTTTGGATGAGGGGTACAATCGGAGAACGTCGTGTTTTCAGTCCCTCACACTGACAAATATATTATTACGTTTTTCTATCTTTATTGTTTATATTTTTTTATTAATCTGAGGTTTTATAAAGGTTCTGTCAATATAAAAAATAATTCTGGCAAAAGGAAAATTGTTTAATTACAAATTGATTCATGAGTTACACGTATGTTATAAATTTACAATGTTAAAAAAAAGAAAAACTAAAGTTACAATGTACCTCACTATAATATTGACTGGTCAGTTTTACTTAGTTGTTATTCTACGCTTGGTTCTTCTTTGTGCTGAGCGTGGTCCCAGGATGCGTGCCTCTTTGTCGTCTGTGTGCTGAGCGTGGTCCTGGTTGCGTCCCTCGTGTCTCCTGGGACGATCGTAACTCCTGGTCCTTCTTCTCTTGTTGCTGGGTTCCAATTGAATGAGAGCGATCCCTTGGTTCTCCCTTGGTTTTATACCATCTGTTGCCATCTTGAATTTTTTAACCTCTTTGGTTTTCCAATGCTCGTTGTCTCATATATTATTAAATTTTCTTGTTTTAAAGTTAACAAATCCAATATTAAATTATTTAGATTTAATTCTTGATATTATTTATTTGATAACTATTAATTAATCAGACATAACACAATGAATAGTGTTCAAACATTCATGAACCATGATTCACGGGTCGTATACTGTTCATTTATGCCCACTAATTTTGAGTTTATATCAAAGGTAATATCAAAACTCACAACATTATATGTAACCATGTACGTGATAAAATTACAATGTTAATAACTAAACTTAAAATGTACCTTACTCTAATCGCAACTGGCCAGCTTTACTAAGTGGCGTCCTTAGGTGAATTCTTCTGATTTCTTTGTTCTTCCTTTATTCCAGGTACCCGAGCGTGGTTCTGGTGCTTGCCTCGTGTCTCCTCTGACGATGGTAACGGACAAGGCTCACCTTGTCTCGTGGGCGGGTCAAAATGAACAAGAAGTTTTTACCGCGGGCTCGTCCTACTTATCCCTTTCCGCTGCCTTCTTGAGTTTTTACTTTCTTATTTTCCAATGCCAGTGGTCTCGGATATTATTAACTTTTCTTGTTTTAAAGTTAACAAATCCAATATTAAAATATTTATACTTAATTCTTGATATTATTTATTTGATAACTATTAATATTAGACATAACGAACAAATAATGTTCATTCATTCATGAACCGTGATCCACAGGTCGTATACCGTTCATTTATGCCCGATAATTTTGAGTTTATATCAAAGGTAATATCAAAACTCACAACATTATATGTAACCATGTACGTGATAAAATTACAATGTTAATAACTAAACTTAAAATGTACCTTACTCTAATCGCAACTGGCCAGTTTTACTAAGTGGCATCCTTAGGTGAATTCTTCTGATTTCTTTGTTCTTCCTTTATTCCAGGTACTATCAAAGGTAATATCAAAACTCACAACATCTATACATCACAACATTTGGGTCTGCTCCTTTGAGCACCAACTCCTTCGTTGATGTTGACTCGCCCTCCAGACTTTTCATTTGTTTTTCCTCTTTTATCTTGTGAATGGGTTAATAGATTTTCATGGTTTAAATAATATTTTGACTATCTAGGGGTAGGCTAAAAGGAAACCAAGTAAAAAATTTTCCGATTTTTCATCACTTTTTTTCTTACGTCTCGTGAATGAGGCTATCATTAACCTCTATCAGTGTATTCCAGATCCATATTGTAGGAGCACAAACACAAAAAAATTTAAGTAGAAAAAAGTAGTGAAAACGGCATCAGAGTTATCAGAATTAATGCGAAAACCATAAGAATGTTGGATTTATAATCCCAAGTGAACACGTTTGAGTTATTTAATAACAATTCAGTTATAACAGTTCAGTTATAATTGACCGCTTGAAAGCCTTTTATTTCTAGCCTACCTCTGAATAGTTGAAAATCGTTAAACTACAAAAATTCATTCACTTGTTTACGAGATATAAGAGGAAAAGCGAATGAAAAGTCAGAAAATTTTTCATACTCATTTTCCTTATATGGAGACAATTATTTTAAATAATGAATAACAATTGAAAAATAACAGATGATTCAGATTATCTGTTGAATAACGAATAAATCAATTGTAAAAAAGCAACTGAGTAAGGGATAACAGGTACATATTTGTTATTTATTGGTTATTAAAATAATCAAATATTCGAATAACACCCAACACAGCAGGAAACACCGCTTCAACCACTCCAATTGGCCTTCTCTAAGGAGGAAGATAGGGCTGATCCATGATTACTATGGTTTCCATAGTGAGAGAAACAGAGGACTTTGACCATTTGTGCCGAGTCTGCAGTTCATGACGATACTCCTTTCTCCCGCTGTCCCTGATAAATTGTACAAGGTGATTGACCAATGGTATCGGGTAAGCCGATTGCCTATGACATTCTGTACATCTCGTACCTGGGAGATTTTTCAGTGGTGACAAAGTCAAAAATGAGCAGGAGTTAATGTAATGAATCAAATTAAATTAATTGCAAATAATTAACAGCCAATGAAAACATGTACTGGCAGGGTTGGAGTTTCAAGCAGGGACTTCCCCAATATTTTGTTGTGATATTTTGATGGTGTTTTTGATATAAACTCAAAATTAGCGGGCATAAATGAACAATATACGACCCGTGGATCACGATTCATGAATGTTTAAACACAATATATTGCATTGTATCTACCATTAATATTTATAATATAAATAATATCAATAATTAAATATAAATATTTTAATTTATTAACTTAAAAACAAGAAAAGTAATAATATCCGAAACAACTGGCATGGACAACCAGTTAAAAGATCAAGAAGGCAGCGGAAAGGTATGAGGGAGAACACCGCTTAGAACGGGCTCACTCATTCATCTTGGACCCGGGAGACGAGAGCTAGGAAGAAGCCGGCCCCATTCACTTTCACCCGGCACGACAACAAAGGAAGCACCAGGTAGCAACCCACGCTACAGCACAGGGACTCAACGAGACAAAGCGACAATGCAGACAAAGAAGCACAACAAAGAAAAAACTGGCCAGTCGCGTAGTAATAAGGTACAATTTTAATTTAAGTTTAACAGTGTTATTTTATGCGTACGTAGTTTAAATTTATTGTTGCGATATTTTAATATTGCGATTTTTGATGGTGTTTTTAAAATAAACTCGGAATTAGCGAGCGTTGATGAACAATATATGACTCGTATACCACGATTCACGAATGTTAAACACTATTCGTTGCGTTGAATCTATCGTTAATATGTATAATATAAATAATGTCAATGGTTAAATATAAATATTTTATTTTATTAAACTCAAAGCAAGAAAAGTAATAATATCTGACAAATGGCATTGAACAACAAGCTGAAAGATCAATAAGGCAGCGGAATGTTATAAAAAGCTGGGTTCGAGCCAGACTCGCTCTCATTCATCCGATCCGGCACAGAGACCCAGCAAGGACTCTGGCACGCACGACCTGACGGAGATGACCACCATGAGGCCGGCTCCCACGCACTTTCACCAGTACGCATAGAACAGGGACGCTTAAGAAGACAATCCGAACCACCCGAAGAATATCACATAGAAATACTGGCCAGTATAACGTTATGTAGTCATTAATGTAATTTTAAATTTGGTTTTAACAGTATAACGTTATGTAGTCATTAATGTAATTTTAAATTTGGTTTTAACAGTATAACGTTATGTAGTCATTAATGTAATTTTAAATTTGGTTTTAACAGTATAACGTTATATAGTCATTAATGTAATTTTAAAGTTAGTTTTAACAGTATTGTTTTATATACGTACGTAATTATTCGTATATCATTTTTAGATAAATGTGTGTGAATAAACAATTATTCCTATTACCAGAATTGTCCTGGTTTTATTAACAGAACCTAAAGATAGAGTAAAGGTTGAATATAAAAAATAAAATATAGATTATAAAATAAAAAATATATAATTGAAATATATGAAAAATAAATTGTTGTAACAGTATATTCAATCTATAAATCAATTTTTAAATAAGCAATTTTTCCTTTTACCAGAAGTTTCCTATTTTTATTAACAGAACCTAAAAAAAAGATAAAGTTAAATAAATAATATAAAAGATAAATAAAAACGTAATGATTTAGTAGGGAGTTCTAAAATCCCCCCCCCTCAGAGTCCTGATCATGCCTATTTATTTTTTCTTTGACTGTTAATTATTAATAATAGTGGGATATATACCGCAATAAAAATCCTATTTAAATTAAAAATAGTATACTTTAAAGTTGTCCTATTTTAAACATAAGTTATATTTATTTTTTTGTTAAATTGATTAAAATAGATTAAATGAACTATACATTCATCATTAAAAATATTGCAACACCTACATATTTTGTTCAATATTCTCATATATATGTCAGTAAAAGCCTGTGAGAGAGTGGCATAATGTCAAGACCACTGATTATAAATCTTTTTTGGATCTGTGTTCTTGTGTTATGTTTGCATAATGTATTTATAACAGCATGTTATGTGTACATAACGGAGATAGATATATACAAGATTATACCAGGTCCCAAACTGCTCACAGTGTAATATGTATCTAACAATTGTGGGGATGGAATGGAGTCGGTGGCCTGCGATGAGTCCTCATTCGAAAATATTTGTTTGATAACCTTAAAAAAAGAGTTTGGTCTTGTAATCCTACCAACCTCATTGATTTAAAAATTGTTGTGTTGACAAATATAACCTAATTCCTGAATAAAATATTTTGAATTCTTGGAATATGGCAAGGCAGATAAAAGCCATTATAAGAGTCAGGGGAGATAGTGTACTGGATTAAAAAAAACCAGAGGATTGTTTTTTTACTGTCTAAAGCTCATTAAGAAAAAAATCAATTTTTTTGAATATGTTTTAATTTCTGTTATTAATTTATATGAAAACTGTGACTGGTTGCCAGATTTCCTGAAGATTTGTTAGATGTTGCAATACTTTTGACAAGGAGTGTAATTTTGTGAAACATATTTAACAGTATTATCAATTATTTTTGTTGTAGGATGGAGAATATGATGTTTTGGTTGTTGGTTTGGATTCCGTTTCAAGGCTAAACTTCATGCGGCAGCTACCAAAAGCTTATAAACTGCTTACTGACTCTCTCGATGCCACTGTATTAATAGGTTTCAACAAGGTCGGGCATAATACTTTCCCGAATGTGGTCCCTATGCTTACAGGCCGACCACTTGGCAATATACCTCAAAAAGAATTCAAGGTAAAGACTGTTGATTTGATGATCATATATATAAGTTGTTGTCTCCCAGCTGTAGACGATAAAAAAATGAATGAAAAACGAGGTTAAGAATACAACGCAATGGTTTGGTTTATAACTGACTTTGTTCTCCTCCTGATCCTCTATATACACATTACAGGTTTGTTTACCTTAGGCTATGTGGTATTAGACTTAACATTGCCGCACCATTAGCCATAACTCCCCCTACCAGTTTATGGACATTACCCGTAAACTTATACATACATAATAAATAAAAATAAAAATTTTTGTTTACAAGAGCAATAAAATTTGGACACTGATACAATAAAAAGACATGAAAAAACGTTCTTCCATTGTACACAAAAGAATTATAATACGCACACGAAGAGAGAAAAAACAAAACAAAAAAAAATGACAATTCAAAAATTAGCATAGAAATACAACACTAAAAATACCCGACAAGCACAACTGATTGTTGACTTGTGCGTGATACGCGGATTAGTTTTATTGGAATTTTAGGCCCTTCACTCCCAAGCTCAGACCGGGATTAGATTGCAACGCTGGGACACTCCGGCTCCGCCGCTAGAAACTTCAGCTGCTTCAAATGGACTGTCCTTCGTTTTATCGGGGGTGTGGTGCTCTCGATCGTGACCACGTTATGTTCGCGGAGGGCGATCACCCGGAAAGGCCCCTCGTATTGTGTGAGTTCTTTCCCTCTGTTGGAGCTCTTTCGGCAATATACGATTACGCCGAGTTTGAGTTTCCCCGTGATATCGCAGACCTGGAGGTTGTCCTGCGCCACCCGCCGGCGTTTCTTCTCTTCAAGTTTGCTCCGTACGGTTGCCCACTGCTTCCCCAGTCCGATACGACTATTGATGACAGTTATATAATACTAATTGTTAGCTGAAACATGTACCTCAGTTGAGACATATGGTCTCACTTTCCTTTGTTCTTTTACATCCCTTCCTAACCCTCAGACTACCCTCAGATCCCAACACTTGTGCTTTAGCCTTAGCCAAAGAATGTCCTAGTGCTGTAATTCATTGATATTTGTATATATACCAGTGTTTTGACTGTTATTCATAATAAAGTTTTTAAAAATACTCTCCTCAAACAAGATTATTTAACTGACGCACGTTGCCATGTCGTCATCTACGACTGTGCTCCTGTCATCTCTCCGATATCCTCCGAGTCCGAACAGCGTCTCGACCGGGGAGAACCCCCTGGTGGAATGTACCGGAGTGGTTGTATGTGATGACGGCCTTTTCCATCGCCACTCCCGGTTCTAACCCTTTGCCCCCATGGTAGGTACGTAGGTGGTCACTGAGCGTACTATGTAGCCTTTTTATGTCTCCCCGACTCTTCAGATGTCCTGGGGTGATGAGATGCCAACGGATCTCTAAGGTCGCCGCCTCGGCCTTCATCTCTGCATTATCTAACTCCCGTCCTTCGTTGGAAGGGATAGTTTCCGGAACACCATAGAATTGGCTCCATGTGCCTGCACAACAGTTTTCGCCGATCGGTCTGCTATGACTTGGGTCATTGCCATTTTATTAAACCTGTCTATGACGGTAACTCACTTGTACCACCTCCAGGTGAATGTATCCACTTGTAAATATTCCAGCGGCCTGTCTGCTGTAAGGGTCACGTCTTGCATCGCTTTAGGCGGGTGTCGGTCATATTTTGTGGCGAGGAATGTGTCACAGGCGCCAATAACGCTCGCGATTGTGTTCTTCATGCCCTATCAAAAATGTCTGTGCTTGAGGGCCTGCAGGCTTGATTCGATCCCGTGGTGGTTCGTTTTGCCCTGGTGGAAGGCAAGGGTAACCTCCCGTTGACGCTCTTGTTGCCTTATGGTTTCCACCTGCAGGGTGCACCAAATCAACGAGCGGTCGATCCCAATCCTCTCCGTCCGCCATAGCCGTTTGATGCGGTCCCAAATAGTCGAATTGTCCACGTAAAGGTGGTTGGTGCGTCTTTCCTGGCATGGACGCACCTTGAGAGCTCTCCCAATCATGTCGTTCGTAATTCCTGTCGTGGACCATATCTTCACGATGTTACAACGCCCGTACTTTCCATACTCGATCTTAAGAAGCCCTGACATCTTTGTGATCCAAATGATTTGGCACTTCTTATCATTGATTATCTCCTCGATATCGTTGATGTCCGACGGCCGGTCTTCCACTGAGCTGCCGTCTCCCTTGACGTCTTCTGTGTCGGTCTCCTCTGGCCGGGCTCACGCTGCGTTTCCACTGGGTGACCATTTCTGGACAAATTGCCTGATGTCTCGCGATGGTCCCGCCGGCTCTTGTTCGATGGCATTGACGACGATTGCATGCGACAGCCAATTCGCTACCACATTCTCTCGCCCTGTCTTGTATATGATATACATCGTATACTGGCTAAGGAATTCCTTCCATCGGGTTATGGGCACCGACGACTCCTTCAGCTTCCCCACCCATTGTAGGGGTCTATGGTCCGTTATCGCCCATACGATTCCCATCAGTTCATGTTCCAGCCCGCTATACCTCCTCTCGGGGTCCGTAAGGCGCCTGCTAGCATATGCGATTGGTCTCTCTCCTCAGTCACGATCTTGTGACAGTACCGCCCCCAATGCGTATTCAATGACATCCGTGGTAATGGTGAACGGGAGTGCGAAATTTGGGAAGGTGAGGATAGGCTCCCCCTGTAACCGTTCCATGCACTGCTGAATTTTGTTCTCCATCTCTTGGGTGATATTGATCTTCTGTCCCTTCCTTAGTAGATTATTGATCGGGACGAGGGATTCCGCCATTTCCGGTACGAACCTTTGATAAGAGTTCAGCGATCCGAGAAGGGGCCGGATTCCTTTGACGTCCTTCGGAGTGGTCATCCTCTGAATCGCCTCGACTTTGCTCTGATCGGGTTGCACTTCCTCTCTTGAGATGATATGGCCCAAAAATCTTACGTGTGCTTGGCCAACAAGCAATTTTTCCCTTGATGATTTCAGCCCGAATTCCCTGATCCTTTTGAACACCTGCTTCAAGTGCTTTTGATGTTCTTCCTTCTTCGGCTGAAAACTAGGAGATCGTCCATATATATTTGGCAGTAAGATTCCTCGATGCCTCTCAAGAGTTTGTCCATTAATCTTTGGAATGTTATCGGCACATTCTTTAGCCTGAAAGGCATTCTGGTGAACACGTAGTGCCTGCATTCAAATATGAACGCCATCTTGTTTATTACAATTCGAACCTGTACATGATAATGTGAAGCTAACTGCAATGAATTATGTTTATGTTTATGAAATGTGTTTACCTTTGACATATTTTAAATTATTAAACTAAGTTTAGAACATATAATAAATGTGATAAATTTATTAAAATAAATTATTACCTGTACAAGAAAAGCTAGATTTTTTTTTATGGAATGGGATAGCAAAAAATAAATTGAACCACCTATTAATGAAAAATGAATATAAAACAAACATATTTTCTTGCTGCAACAAAGAGAGAGAGACAAATTCTAACTATTAATACCAAGGTGTGTTGAGTTTTCCCGAGATGGAAATATAATGGTGTTTTTATATACATGTTATGAGTCTATTGCTAATGAAAAGTATAGTTAGCATGCATAAATAACTAGAAATGATTCGTGACCGAAGAAATATTTTGTCAATTATAAATTAGTAGTTACCTATTTAAGTGTTACATATTTTTAAAAACATGTGTTGTGGCCACCACTTAATCAAAATTAATTATAAGTCACACTCTTCTTGTATCAGACCTTGTATCTATATCATCAAATAATATCAGAAAATATGTATTTATTTGTCATTATGTTAATAAAGATTATGATGTTAGTGAGAGTAGGGGGAGGAGTGGGGGCCCATCCCCACTTCCTCTCTAGCCACCTGGTGGGGGGGCCCACCCCCACCACGACTAGCTGGCTATATAAGGGGTGCCAGTTGACCGAATTTGCAGTCAGACCTCAGGAGCAACAGGCAACAAAACTGGTGTATATAAAAACCCTATTACGCTAGGGACATTACGGCTAGGACGGGATACTACCACATGCCTCCTCCGGTCGATGCTGAACAGAACCACATGTTTGTATCACCGAAGCAGCTCAAGGTGATTCTTCGACGGTGTCAGGGAAACCGAGCACCAGGGCACGACGGGATACAAACAGTACAGGATAAAAATGCCCGGAACAACTGTATTCAATTCTGGCTAGCTTCCTGAAAAACAGATCGCTGCAGGTGCGGGTGGGTGATAGCTTCTCCGAAGCTGTGCCACTGACCTGTGGAGTACCCCAAGGCGCCGTCTTACCCCCTGTACTATTCAACGTATACACGTCTGAGATTGTCGGAGCCCGGTACAAAATACCACAGTTACTGCTTTCGCAGATGACATAGCGGTGTAGAGTAGCAGCATGAGTGCCAAGGTAGCTCTAAGACAGGCTGAAGCAGCCTGTAACCAGATCAGTGAGAGATTGGGGAGACTCAATATCTCTGTAAACGCGGGTAAGACTGACTGTGTAATTTTCTCTTTTCAAAAGGGAAAACCCCGCTCCCTACTAGTTACATAGTAGGAACGGAGGAAAATTCACCAGCCAATGACCTAGTATATCTGGGATTAAAATGGACAGACACCTCCATTTTAGTAACCATTTTGCGAAGAAGTTGAAGCATACACGCATGAAGTCTTACCGGCTCACACACTTATTGACTTCCCCCAATCTATCACTAGGTCTCAAGCTACTGATTTATAAGAGCATACTCAGGCCTACCCTGCTGTACGGTGCACCGCTGTTTCGTTATCTGACGTATACGACAGCTAAGAAGCTCCAACAATTCCAAAACGGTATACTGATGAAAGTGGTCAGAGGTACTTCGTTTGAGCAACGGAGCAACAGTGAGCTTCACGATATTTTTGAGCTGCCTACAGTAGATGAATTCATCCAACGTAGACATATCAAATTTTTTGACTCACTGCAATACTTGACAAACCCGGTGTTTAACACGATAACCCCCGCTCCATTCCCCCATCGATGGCAGGACGCTGTCGTGGCTGGAACGCTTTAGTTTTAGGTTCTAGGTATAGTTTTTTAGTGTTAGTGTTTTCCACGGTCGCAAGCTGAAGGTGAGCCTCATCACCTAGATTTGTTTTCACGTTATTGTATTTTAACCACAACCTGTATTGTTGAGTAACCCGACCTCCTTTGCAAATGCATCTGCGCATAGCAGAATGAGGAGAAGATTTTTTATTGTATAAATTCAAGGGGTTTAGAAAAAAAAAACAAAAAAAAAACAAAACAAAACAAATACGAATTTTCATAACTAATCGGACCTACACTTGGAACACTTCTCTCTCCTCTCTCTCTGCACTGGCGCCTGCTGCTCTACTCTAAACCATGGACTTCTCATTCAACTACCTCTGCATCTCTCTTTTGCTATGTTGTAGTCCAGCGTTTGTCAGACCCCACACCATCCTAGTGGGAATCTCTGCCTTCATCTCGCTAAAACTAGCACCTCCTTGGGAGTGACCTCTCCCTCGCGGACGACGGTTGCCGTGGCCCTGCAAATTTTACCAGCAGTGTCTCCCACGGCAATCCAGTCTGCCTCTCTCCGGTTCACACTCGCCTTTGGGATCCGGACGGTTTTCCCCTACCCTTAGATACCGAGTGTGAATTTGTGGTCATTCCAAGACCACATAAACTACCTATAAACCTATCCTGTACCTCTTCTCCTGAGCACAGTGCTTTGTCGGGGCACACACACCTTCTAAAGATCTTATGGAGTCAGATCAAAACAAATTAAAGCTGCCCGCCGACTGGGTCGGCAGCCAGGGTGAAAGACCATGGGTCCACCCGCTCTATCTCTTTCTGGGCGCTCGTCGGATGGGGGCTAAGAGGTTTTAGCGACCCTAGCCCGCGGCGAGCATCTCCTCACCACTTTGGGGATACTCAGGTATAAACTGATAAACTGATAAACTGATAAACGACCCGACAACATCTATTAAAATCTTAAATCCATTGAGATTTTAAAGTGGCTTATGTATATGTAGGTATTATGAATTTGCTCAGGTCGATGAAATAAATTGTTAAAATAATTGTTATTTGTTGAAATAAATATTTTTACATTCTGAAGATTTCATTCATAAATTTGGTGAAGATCTGTTAGTTTACGGTATTTAGCTTTACAACTGTATGCAATTAAAATTATTTTAATTAAAATATAAAAGTTGTTACAACATTTATATGAGGATTTGTAATATTGGCTTCTGTTTTTTGGGTTTATCTTAGCATTCCTTTTTTGCATTACCATGTTAACTATCTAAATATTTAGGGGAAAATGTTTATCTTTTTATCTAAATAGCTTCTTGTAATAAAAAGGTATACAGGTAATTGGAGTGTTCTGAACATTTTTAAGACTGACATCATAGTAGCTTTATAGATACCGATAAAAGAGAACTACCTGTACTTATTTGAATGTAAAAGCTCTCTTTTTGTAAATTAATCTTTAGATATAATGAAAAATTAAAAATGACAACAGCAATGATCCTTTAGTTTACTTGTGCTGTTAATTACAAGACATAGAAACTGGAATGACTCATGGGATTTTTGTTTTTGATTGCAGGAATGGCCATTTATTTGGAAATATTTTGCAGAAGCTGGCGCAGTAACTATGTACAGTGAAGATTCACCAAGCATTAACATGTTTGACTACCTTGCTGATGGCATGGACGAACAACCTACTCACCATTATATGCACACATTTTGGCTAGCTGTCGAGAACTCTATGCTGTTAAAAATCAGTTCGAGGTTATGTCTTGGACCAAAAGGGAAGCATGAGATTTATTTTTCATACATCAAGTCTTTTCTAAAAACTTATTCAGGAAAACCTAAATTCCTTTTTTCTCTTTTAAATGAGCCAACCCATAACTACGCAAATACAGCTGGAGTAAGTATCTGAACATCTGAAAATTGGTTTTTATTTTGGTATCATTTTTTATCTGTCTTGCAATTGTATGTTGTTCAGTCAAACATTTTAAACATAATGTACTGAATTCAATAATTTATTTGAACAATAAAAGAAAACAAACCTAATGAAACATGGAATTTATTAAATAAATACTATCCAAATTAATGATTTAAATCTCTGATGTCACTCTAGATGTAGTGTTAGTGTAACTGCTTCATGGTGTGAAGTTTCTGAGTCTGAAGCCCTAGCTAGATTAATACAATGAGGTATTAGATTGGAAGAGATGTTCATTAATCATCCCCAGGATGACTGAGGTGGGCTGTTAAATCCGCTTGCCAATTAAAGAAAGCTTATGAAGAGAAACAAACATTGGTGTTATTTAAAAACTAAATATACTAAGAATTGTTTTCAATTCCAAAAATCGAATCAGGTTACTTACGAAAGAATACCCCGCCTTTCATCCCTAAATGGGAGTGCATAACAGCATAACAAACAAATTTTTTAAGGGATTTTAGTTCTCAACTTGTGTTAAAAATGATCATAATTAACACTTAAATAACAAATAACACAAACTAAGCAGTGAAAATTTCAAAATATTTATATCTCAAGTAAAAATAGCATTTAAAAAAAATATGTTTATTAATTATTAATTAAGATGTTATAAATGATACTAAAATTATGGCTTATTTTAGGTTGTCGATGATGTGCTCACTGAATTCCTCAACTCGTCATACAATGAAGGTCTTTTAAACAGATCAGTCGTATTTGTTCTTGGAGATCATGGCAACAGATTAGACAGCATACGTTCGACAGAAGTTGGAAAAATTGAAGACTATATGCCAATGGTTGCAGTGATCGTGCCACCAGGTGCAAATCCTTTATGGAAAAGAAACCTTCGGATGAATAGTAACAGATTCACCTCAACCTACGATCTTTATGCTACTTTTGTAAAATTACTTTCAACGCTCGGAGGGAAGCCTGAAAATCCGGGGAATTCTAGCCAATGGATTTGGGAACACTTTTCTCAGCCGCCTAAGGGCCAGTCACTTTTTAAACCCATTCCTGTGAAGAGAGGTTGTGAAGATGCAGGGGTTCCTGAATGGTTCTGTGTTTGTAACAAGGGAGTGGAACTTTCGAATTCTGATTTAGAATCAAAGAGAGTGGCGTTAGCAGTTGTCACCCATATTAACGAGCTGCTGGCTAACCTCTTTCTTTGCGAGACTCTATCTGTTGGTGAAATAAAAAAAGTACGTCAGAGTGTCTTCCCGGGGTACAGTAATATAGAAGTGACATTCTTTGCCAAACCAAGTGATGCTTTATTTCAAGCTGGGGTGAAGAAAATATCTAATTCCTATCAAATCGGCAATTTAGAAAGAATTAATAAGTATGGGACTCAAGCTGCTTGTCTCGGTAAAAAAATCTTAAGCAGTAATATTTTATATAAGGCAGTTTGTTATTGTAAAAATAATTAATTTTTTTTTATTAGTACCATAAGTGGGGTAACTTTGTGACTGATAGGGTATTCCATTCTGATTAAATCTGTCCTGAAACAACGGCCTAAATTCATCTTTGAAGGCCGCCTCATCTAAATATTGTGCAAAGAACGGTGATTTTCCTTCAGTAGAAATGTGATTTCTACTATGTTGATATGCTTCCTATCAAATTTCATTATCTAATGCATGAAAATATGTTTTGTTTATAATCGAAAAAACTTTATAAAAAATAGAAGATTGTAGTTTTAAGTTGTGACTTTGTTATAGAATCAGTTTGTAACAAAGAAATCTCGCTGATATATACATATATATTTAAAGCTTATATTTGAACTTTTTTGTAAAGTATCACATCACCAATTATTATGAGAAAGATCAGCATCAGGAAGGTTTATGATACTTTCCCTTGTCTTGTGATTTTTGTTTTTAATTTTTGAAACACTTTGCTTGAAATAAAGTTTTGTTAGGTAATATTTACTTTAGGGATCCTCCTCCTCATATATGAAGAATATAGACAATACAGTCAAAAATTCTTTGACATGTTACAAACTCGCTCTATTACAATTCAAACCAGACAATACATACTCACCCATGATTAAATGTATGTACCAGAGGAAATCAAATGGTTGTATACTCATAATTAAAATAATGTGCAATCTATAGCAGCCTATATGGACAGCCCGTCTTAAAAATTTTATCCCACATTCTTCTTACAAACCCCTATACATTTTACCCTTATTGGAGGCTGACAAAGAGATAGGAAAGTGATGCGACTACCTAATAAATCGAGATGTACCTCAACAGTACAGTCAGGACCGAGCTAGTTCACCTATGTGCAAGTAACTATTCACTAGTGGTAGTTTAACTCCATTGTGTAATTTTATTTAATAAACAAGTAGCTAAAATAATATTTTATTCAAACAATGAAATAAAAATTTCATCTATGTTCAATTAGAAAATGAGAAAAAATAATTTTTAGCGCAAATTTTTTTTTTTTAAATGAGGGCTTTATCTATTATTTAGTGGCGGAAGAATGACTAACATAATAATAAGTAAATAAAAAGTTAAAGCTTTTAATATATATTTTAAGTTGATTTTAATTATTATTGATTAATTCAAGAGATAGATGGCAAGCTTACATAGATGGTAGGGGGTTTAATTTGAAATTGCTCTTGGAAATATCTTAATAAAAATCAAAAACCATTTTTCTTATAAATTTCTACGCCCGCAGTGCTCTGAATCAAATGTTATACGGTAAAAACTTTATTTTTTAATAACCCCTTAACAATTCATGAAGGTCATGTTCCAGGAAAATTATGGGAATGTAGAGTTCATGAATGCTGAGTCTAACTTCCTGTAGAAATAGGAGGGTTACGTTTTATAATGGCTGACAAAGACAAAAATAAATGTGATTTATTTTAATGTATGTTTTTTTATAATTTTTAATTACAGTATGTACATAATTTACACATGTATGTATGCATTTATAAGTTAACTTTATTTTTGCTTGTAGATGGTAGTTAGTTCTTTTTGTGTTAGATGGAAAAAATAACTTGTTACCTGGGATTGTTTGGGTGATTACGCTGGTACCTTTTGAAGTTAACGTATGGGGTCTTTGTGACCTTGATTTCCTTCTTAAACTTCAAACTTTGAACAAGAAATTGGTCATATTAATTTTTAATTAAATCAGTTTTGTGATGACTGATGGAAAATGTGAAAAAAAATAAATTGTTGCATACACTGTATAAGTGAAAAAATACTTAGTACCTGACTTCTGTACATTCTTTTTATTTTTTTTGAAAGCGTATAGTCAAGTACACAATTCGTGAATGTAGAATTCTTCTCCATCTTTATACTATATCTTATGCACATAATCAAAACTCGTGGATGTCAAACCTACAAATATTGAGGGGTTGCTGTATTAATTGTATATTTTTAAGGTTTCTTTTTAGTATTTTTAAATTGAGGCTATCAGTTTTAAATTGAAAGCTTTCAATTAAATTCAAGCATGTTCATAGTAGCGTGTAATAATGTTAGTATTATTCTTTTTATTTCAATTACATTATATATAATCATAAATTTTACAATAGTTTGGAATTGTCATGGTATTTGAAAAATTTTACATACTTTGTAGCTGCTCCCTGAAGAGGCATAATATACTAAATATGGAAAGTTGATGATGCTGGAAACTTAATAGAAAAACAACATTATAATACAGTTTCAAAGAAAACAATTTTTCCCCCATTTCATAAATATGATTTTTCAATCCTTATAAATTATAATTATAGTATATACTGGGTTTCATCATTATACCTCCTACTCTCTATGAAATATCAAGGGCTTAAGACAACGCCCATAGAGACTACTGTGATCATAGAGGCTTTCCTTTTACAGAATATCCAGAATTTGACTAAGAGAATAATAAGGACTGAAACAATCTCCCATTTTATCCCCTTTAGAAGCGGAATAGTTTAACCCTTTAATCACGTGCCAGTGTTAAGCAGGACCATGCTTCTGTGCTAAGGCACGCAGAAGGTCACCCACCACCACTTTTCTACATTATTTGTGTAATTCTTTTGAATTCTTTGACAAAGTTTTGTATCTACATGTATTAGTTATAAATTGAAGCTACTTTAATTAAATTTGTTCATGTAATCATCCCATCAATTTGTCATTAATGAATAAAATATCGTATTACATTTTTACTTTATTTTTAGTTTCATTTTTTAATAACAAAAATATGACGACCATATGCTCGGTGATGTCTAAGGACAGAACAGGGTCAGTAACATTCCTGACTGGACAGGTATGACATCGGTCAAAAATGACAGGGATTCATAGTGCCCTTCCACCTGACAGAGATAAGAAAGCAGATTATACTGCAGAAGCCATGAAGCAGGACCGGGGACCGTTAAAAGTTCACTGTTTACTCAGAATAATGTTCCTATATTGGTCTTGCGCAATTACACAGTAAACTACCAAAGCCACTACAGTGACTTCAGGCACTGGAGGCACAGCTGCGGCTGAACCCCTTTTAGTGGTATTGCACACAGTGGGTCAGGCAAGCTCAAGCCACTAAGAGGCTTCACACAGTTAAAGGGTTAAATTCTTCCCAGTCCAATTGCACTATCCCTTTAGAGTCTTGTAAGGTGTTTAAATTAGACCTATGCAGTTATTGGGGATCCATGCCCAGGCCTTTTAGATTATCATTTGGAGGAAAAACTTCTGATATTTATTATATGCTCTAAAAAATGTCTCAAAGGCATCCATTACTGAGTTTGTAAATAATATAGCAACTATTTTTTTTGTTAATTTATGCAAAAAACTAATTTTCAGAGAATGCATATATGTTAAAAGTTCCTATCGTAATTAAATATATATTTTTATAATGTAAATAAATGTTTGTTTGTAACGTAACTGGAGTTCAAACAGTTACGTTTAGTCTCATATGTGATGATAGTATTTTTCAAAGAAAGGTTATAATTATATATTTGTATAAGGTTCAGAAATCTGCAATTCTGATGTATTTACTATATTTATATATATTTTAATTTTTAAAGAATATATGTATAAACTGTGTGCAAAAATTTAAAAATTAGTGTATGCATAAAATATTTTTTTAATGAGAACATTACTTTTTACATTTTATAGTTAAATTAATTATTAGGATGATATGTTAATGCTCAATTGATTATAATTTATATTTCTTAGCTCTTTCTGAAGTGATCATAGTTTTAGTTTTATTATTGGTTGTTTACTATTATATACCATGCACACTAAGGTTCATAAAATAAATAAGTCCTATTAATATAAGTCTATAGGTGCAAAAACAAAAAATCATTAATACTATAATATAAAGGTGCTGTCCTAAGAAATTTTTTTTAATTTTTACGTGCTCTACTAAAGACTACCAGGTCTGACATACTGGCATTATTACTGCCGTTGTAACACCTAGCTGAAAATTGACTTCATGCCTTGAAATATGAACACAAAACCAGCAACAACAACTTATTTAATGCTGTGATTTCTATAAATTACTTATAGGAAAGTTCAATCATGTGTCAATAAAAATATATTCACACAGTTTTTTGGGTTTATTTGTTCATTCCTAAAATCTATCTATCCCTTATGTATTGGAACAATCCATCCTGCATACTTTAGATAAGAATTATCAGTTATATTAATTTAACTTAAACAAATCAATGCAAGGGCTATTAATCAAACAATTTTTCAGCAATAAATAGGTAAATATTTGTCTACTATTTCAAGTATCAAATTACGGATCTTGTTGTTCTGATTAAAATATGGACCATTTGCTTAAACTTATAGGTCAAAGAACAAATTAAGAAAAGCAAGAATGATTAATCCACTAATAAAGGTGTCGGGTCGTCACGAGGGGGGTGCCTGGTCACCCTAGCCCGGGTGACAAAGTGAGGGTTGTTTAAGTTTATAACCTGGACAATCGTTTCATGACGGCTTTACTATCTGACTCCATTTTTTTTATAGGTATGTGCCCCGACAATGCACTATGTTCAGGAGAAGAGGTATAGGGTAGGTAGGTAGGTAGTTTGTGTGGTCTTGGAATGACCACAAATTCACACTCGGTATCTGAGGGTAGGTGAAATCTGTCCGGATCCCCAAGGCGAGTGTGAACCAGAGAGAGGCAGACTGAATCGCCGCGGAAAACACTGCTTGGTAAGTTTGCAGGGCCACGACAACCGTTGTCCACTAGGGAGAAGTCTCTCCTAAGGAGGTGCTAGATTTAGCGAGACGAAGGCAGAGATTCCCACTAGGAAGGTGTGGGGTCTGACAATGCTGGACTAAAACGTGGCGAGGTGAGGAGAGAAAGAGATGTAGAGGTTTTTCATAAAGAAGCAGCAGTTTCAGAGTTTCAAGCAGGGCAGCCACAAGCCGGTAGTTGACAGGAGAATAATATACAGGACCCAAAACGTCAGTCTTAAATACCCAGCTGGCTTTGGCAGTAGCCAATAAGGATCGCTATTGTAGTAGCCAATGATGTGCGGTTCCTTTGTTCCCTGACAGAGCCGGGAGGGTCTCCCGGCGTTTGGGTCTATTGCCTACCTGACAGCTGGTGTCCCAGCTCATATAACTAATTGGCTCCCCACATTTTTTATTGTTTAACATATTTACAATGATTATTTACATTTGTGTACAATAGAGTATAGGGTGATTTATCTTATGTAGTTAGCGGTCGCTACAAAAGGGTTTCACACATGTTAATATAACAACTCCAACTTGGTTAATACTTAGTACAAGTGTAATATGTTGATCAGGAAATGAATATTATTAATTTGACACTCTTCTCAATTTAATAGGAATTATTTTTAAGTACTGAGGGTGTATTATTTAATTATATTTCACTGAGTTACTATTATCTTTGGCTTCACTGGGGTATCAAATAGAACTCCTTTTAAAAATTACTTGTCTACAAGCGAAACAGGCAGAGAAAAGTCCCATACCATAATTTATATACAGTTTTAATTAGTTATATCTTCCAGTGAGCTATCAAAATATCTTACATATTATTGACCAGGGTGCCAAGATCTGAAATTTCATACCCTTGTCAATATGATAGGAAATTTTTTTTTTATTACCCTGTAATTGCTTTTTTAACAACCCTTTATTATTAATAGTATCACAAGGGCACCAAATGGAACTTATTGAACTTGGCAAAATATCAAGTCTCTAGGTTAAACAAGGAATGAGCTAAAGTTTTGAACAAAATTTAAATAATAAACCACCAGAAAAAGAATAAATTCACTGTTGTGAATCAGGACTTTGAAATCTTCAATTTGACACCCTAATCTTAGAGTACATACACTATTATTGTGTTATAATATTTATAGTTTGAGAATTCAACTATTTTGGATATTGTTCTGAAACACTAATTCCAAAGAAGGATTTTCGAGAATGTTGTATATCTCAACATTCAAGTCTCCACTTCTTAATTTGACTCTACTTTTAAGTATTTATACAATTGTATTATTGAATTGTAAAAAACTAACTGCTGGAAGGGCAATCCTCCTTTTCCAACTTCTAAGTATTCTTAACTTTTAGCTCCGAAGCTAATCAAGGCTTTATCTTCTGATTTATTCCAAGGTAAGGGAAACATTAAATATTCTTACATACTAACTTGAATTTCAACATTACCAGAAATTTTGACCCAGTCGACTTCTTTTTCTCTAACATATCTCCTTCCAACTTCATTTCCTCCAAGATATAATCGAGAACATTAACAGTTGGGCCCGAAGACACTCCCAAAGTTCTGCCTTCCTAATATTCTTTCTATATTGTTTCATATTTATAATTTCTTCCAATAAATTTTCACATTTCTTCTAAGAAAAGAATGAATGTTATCCTATTGAATCATTTGAAGTACCTAACCCAAACTGAATTTTCTTCCCAATTTGCTCTTATCAAAATCATTCAATACTTTAAATCTCCCTTAGCTAGTTCAAATACTTCATATCTGCTTATTTCACTTGTCATAGTCATATGCAGTGACCCACACTATCCATAGGCAACCCTAACAAAAATTAATTTTATAATTTTATTTTATTCTTTGTGATTTAGCGGCATATGCGGACGATATAGGGGTCTATAGCACCAGCCTCAACCCAGCGAAAGCTCTAAAGGCTGCAGAGGGTGCCAGTCAATTAATCGCCGACAGGTTGCGAGCTGTCCACATTCAAGTGAACCCAGCCAAGACTCAGGGTATCATCTTCTCTTTCCAGCATGAGAAAAGATAGCGTTCACCCAGCTTCACCATAGACGGGACTCAATGCAAACTTGCCAACAGCATCTGCTACCTAGGCATCAACCTAGGTAGACACATGACGTTCGGCACACATTTGCAGAAGAAATTGAAACGAGTACGCAGAACTTACTACTCTCTCCATCATCTCATCACAAGCCAGGCCATATCCCTTCGACTGAAACTCTTAATATACAAGAGCGTCCTGAGGCCAGGTCTACTGTTTGGGACACCACTCTTTAAATTCCTACATGCCAGCACCATAACTTGACTCCAGAGCTTCCAGAACAAGATCCTGCGAACGGCACTCTGGCATACCCCCTTTCGTGAAATGAAGGCTTCCGACATGCACGAAAAGTTCGAGCTCCCCACCATCACCGACGTCATCAAAAGAAGACACATCAAGTTCTTCGACTCGATGAAACACAGTCTATAAACCCTCTATTCAAAGACATGTCACCACCACCGCTACCGACACGATGGCAACTCACAAGATCGAGTAAAGCAGAGGAAATGGTGGACATCACGGCACTAGGCCCGCCAACAACAAGCTATTAAGGGGCCCCATCACTGAAATCAGACTAAATAAGAATACACTACATGCCTAGAGAGACTCTAGGCCCAGCCACCAGTGGAATCTCACCACTGTACCGAAACAACCTCCACCGAGGCTTCCCACACCCCCTTAATCCTCTCACACCACCTCAAGCAGGTACTCTTAGTATAAGGATCCGATTAACCTAAATATTCTATATTTTCCCCTCATCCTGAATTTCTAAATAAAGAGCTTAGGGGAAAAAATAAATAAAAATATTATAAACTCCTTTATTTTCCAGAACATATGATAGATAAACAACAGCCTTTCAAATTTTTATAACAAAGACTATTACATATGTTACAAGCAGTTTTAATGTGAGAATAAATCTAAACACGGAATATCTAGGAAAAATATGTTTACAGTGTTAGTATCTGGTAACATCTCCTTGTTGCTTGTCCAGCAGTTTCCAGTTGTCTGGATGACGCAGGCAATGTCCTCTTGTAAGATGTTCTCCCAATCTTCCTATAATGCGGTTTGAAGTTCAACAAGTTTCGTTAGTGGATGATTCCGAGCTCTGATACATCTTTTCAGTATATCCCACACGTGCTATATTGGATTAAAATCCAGACTTTTTGCAGAAAGTGTTGTCTTGGAGTTAAAGGAAAATTTCCCCAACAGATGGTGCAAATGGTGTTTATTGTATGTAACTCTGTGCGAGCTTCAAACTTATGCCAGCCCACACCATTACAGAACCATCTACAGTTACTCTTGGAGGAATGTTGCAAGCAGCAAACCGCCTCCAGGGTGTCTTAGCACCCTTATCCGACCGTCTAGAGAGTATAGGTCAAACCTTGACTCTTCACTGGTCAAAACCAATCAGCGATTCTTCAATTTACATACTGCCGTGAAAATTCAAGTCTGGACCAGTCATGGACCAGTTACAGGGGGTAAGGAGGCCAGATTCGCTTCGTGGAGGCGTCTTATTATTGTTCAATATGAAATCAGCACGTTTCTAGCCGAATGAACTTCATTTTCAACTTGAATACATGTTTGGAATCTATGTCTTAAGGCCGAGAGCATTATGAAATGGTATCACTGGCTGAAGTAGCCCTTGGCCGACCTTGCCCGGGTCTCTTTCGGTTGTTGCCTGTCTCCCTTAATCGACGGAGTATCCGGCTAACCGATGATTGATTTATTCCCAAAAAACGTATGGCAACTTGCCTTTGGTACAAGCCTTCACCTAAGAGCGTCGGTGCACCTAAGTGCTCGAACTGCAATATCTTCAGGCCTATCCATATTTATGCTCAAGAAAATTAAAAAAAAAATCAATGGAACAGGAAGGGGCGCAATTCTCTCAATGGAGATTACATTAGAGGATTATTTCTAAACCTGACTCCCTTCCTAATACTAGCAATTCCATTCAACTCTAATGAAGATATAAACAAACAAATATAAAATACAAAATACAAATATAAAATAGTGATGTGTGTGAAATGTTAAACTCTCTGTATGGTACAAAATTAATAGGGATAATGTGTAAAATGTAAAATTTTGATGGCACACATTTTGGTATTGTAATTTAGTTGTAAGAAAATCCAAATTGTTAAAGTGAAGAACAAGTGAAAGTAAGATCAATAGTGAAGTGAAAAAAAAAAAAAATTTTTTTTATAGACAACCCTTCATAACGACCTTAATATACCCTACATTCTAGAACTCATCCCTTCCAAGTTTATGAAATTCCACAGTAGCCTTTCCAACCACCCTAATCCTGTAGCACAGTCTTTGCACTGCGCCACTCATCCCTATAATCCTCCTCGGAGACTGAAACGGCAGTGGCCTCGTGACCTGCTATAATCGCGTGACAGTGGGAGTCCTGGCAATGGCCAGTTTCTCCAATCATGTCCAATTGTATGAATGAGCGAGTGAATGATGACTGTAAATATGGTATGAATGAGATCATTTATCTGTATTATTATTGCCTTATAAAAGGCAGATTGTAATTATTGCACAATAAAGTTCTAAATAATCTAATCTATAGACAAGCTCAAAATATTTTTTAAATCGGAGCGGACCCGAATGTTGTGATATTTTGATGTGACTTTTGATGGTGTTTCTGATATTAACTCAAAATTAGCGGGCATGAGTGAACGGTGTACGACTCCTGGATCACGGTTCATTATGTTTTGAACACTATTCGTTGCGTTATGTCCAAGAGTAATAGTTAACAAATAAAAAATATCAGAAATTAAATATAAATGATTTAATATTGTATTTGTTAATTTTAAATCAAGAACAGTTAATCATATATGAGACGAAGAACATTGGAGAACAAACTATGTCAAATATGGTGGAAGAGCGTATATAGGCTGGGTTCGATCCAGAATCGCTCTCATTCATTCTTGACCCGGCAGGAGATAGAGGAAGCACCCGGAGGGACGCTAGCCCAGGTACGTGTACTGCCTCGTGGTGCACAAGAGAAGACCGGCCCCAGATATACACCATAGAAGACGCTACCCGGATGAGGACCACGCTCAGCAACCCACCCATAGAGACGCAACGAGGTACGCATCGTGGAACAAAGAACACAAAGAATAATGAAAAAGAAGCACAACAAAGAAAAACTGACCAGTCGCACGTAGTAATAAGGTACAATTTTAATTTAGTTTTAGCAGTGTTATCTTATTACGTACGTACTTATTTGTATATTCAATTTTTAAATCAATTTGTAAATAAACAATTTTTCCTTTTGCCAGAAGTTTCCTAATTTTGTTAACAGAACCTTAAGATAAAGTAAAAGTTAAATATAGATTATATAAAATATATAAAAAACGTAATAATATATATAAATATATATATTATCCACCTAATATATATTATAAATCTATAACATATATTATAATATTTAATATAAACTTATTATATAATATATATTTATTAACCAACCAATAAACTTTAGCTCATCATTGATGTTTTAATCGGTTTAAATCCTTAAAAAAAGGCGTTCTTATAATAAAAAAAACTGGCGAGACTTGAACTTTTTGACAAAATGGTAAGTTTTAGTGATATAATCCTAAAGTGCCTAAAAGTTCCAAACGACATTTTTCAACGAGACGTATTGTTTTGTTTACAAAATATACTGGGAGGGACATACGTAATTGATTATTAGGGAACGTTCTGCTGGGAGTTGTAAGTAAGGCTTCCTAAAATAATTAATTATTGATGGAGGCTGTATATGTGGGTAGAAGCTATTATCTAGAGTGCTCCGGATTAGATGGGGCGTTTCCAGATAATGCCAGCGCAAGCCCTACGATCCAAAATCACTGGTTTATCTGCACCTGGTGAAATTAGTCACCTATGTCCCCGATTTTCAGTTGCTCGGGATATACTACATATGTCTTTTAATCAGACTTACTAAACGGATGGTGTTCGCTGACAACCAGCTGATTATCGGCCGGTCAATCATCGAAGGAGCCCGGAAATCAATGAAGCCAAAAAAAAAACATTCAAGGACACTAAAACATGACGGTTTTTAATATAGTACGGACAAATTAGGAAGGGCAGAATACAAGAAGCACGACACCGTCCAGTGCAAGACCTCAAAGTCCTCAAGTGAAGCCATCAGAAGGAACAGTGATTAGACTAAGGAAACAAATACCAGAATAGAAAGAGACGTGGAAAGTTACGAAAACCCAACATTATTGTTCGCGTCATAGATTTCCGTATCAAGAGTTTATTTAATAGATGGAATGTATGTATTTATGAAGAAGGTAAAAGAGATTCGGATTGTATATTTGGATTTCTACCAAAAAAGAAAAAAAATCATCCAAAAACCATGGCCCTGAAGGAAAAAAATAGTTTCGAATTCAAGGATAGTAAAGGAATAAAGACAAACTTATGGACACGATTTAAGTAAAGTTGTTAATTGTGGTTGACTCAGTGTGGCCAAGATCCCGACATCCTGCTTATCGCAGCTCGTACAATCAGTACTGCTGAGTGGTAAATCGGCGATTGGGATCCTTCCGTTCCGATTCTTTCAATTCCCACCTTTCCTCTCTGTCTACCAGGGATAACTACCCGTGGAATGTAACTAAAAAAATCCAAAAGTATCATCCTGTGTCACACCCACTCCGTCGTGATGATGGGTCCTGGGCGGCTTCGGATGGGGATAGGTCGGAAGAATTCGCTCTGCATCTTTCCCATACTTTCACACCTCACCTTTCTCACCAAAACCATACTCATGGCACAACTGTTGAAGATTTCCTCACTTTACCTATTCCTATCTCTCTTCCACCAAAAGGCGTTAACCCCTCTGAGGTTAAATACCTTCTGAAAAACTTACCTTACCGAAAATCCCCTGGATATAATCTCTTTACTCCTCAAATTCTCAAACAACTTCCTCCTAAAGCCCTAATCTTCCTAACCTACATGTAATTAATTAATTCATGAACATTTTGGAGTTTAAATCAACTTTAAAAAGTCAAACAACGATCAAAATCATGAAATAGACCAAGTCAGGTCACGCGTTTTAACTAGATGTTAAAGAATCGTAATTGTTGAAAATATCTGTACTAAATTCTCCATTTGTGGTCTTCTAAAGGAACTGTAATAAAATAGGACTAACAAATCCTCTCCGGTCTATATAAAACTCATTTTCTACCTCTTTTAGACTTCGTACTATGCATATTGGTGTTTTACTTAGGGAAGCTATTTGGCGGTGATGTTTTTCCTTTTCATAAATTTTGCTTCTGTTGCTATCTCTTTCAACGTAAATTTAATATTACTGCCTTAGTTATTTTAGTCTATATTTAGTCTGCACGTTACTATTTTGTTAATAAACAATTTTTTTTTTATTTATTTATTTTTTTTCTTAACCCCTTTGAATTTTACAATGTAAAAATATGAACAATCAATTAACAAGAACTAACAATTTTTTCTCCTCATTCTGCTATGCGCAGATGCATTTGAAGGAGTTTTGGTTACATATATAAGATTGAAGTTAAAAGGAAAAGACATTAATACATTACAAGGTGATGGGGCTCACCTTCAGTTTAAAAAAGTGGGAGACCCACGAGACCCTAGTCTAGACCATGAGGCTAATGTGTCATTTAATTACGAAAATTTGGTGTAGCATATGCTTTACGCCCCTGTATGGTCCATGAAATGGAAATTAATTATTCAAAATTAAAGGATATAAGTTGTATTTAACCGAATTATTATCGCACTAGTTTTCAGAGCTAAGCATTTTTCGAATTAGGCCATTGAAGAGTAGTATCCTTCAAAATATAATGTTATAATTTATTTTTGACAAATATATTTCCGTGTAGAGTTAATCGATACTCTTTGACACTATGGATAGAAAAATATTAATTTAATCCCTGAAGTTGTGAGTGGAGCACGTATAGTAACAGTCAGTGCTTCAAATACATATAAGCCGCACAATCTGCGATGGAGGTAGCTTAGAAGAGATCTTCCTCAATCAATTACAGATCCCAGTTGCATTCTGATGTAAAGCCACGCTGTGTGGCTCTCATGTTAATGGCTTATATTATGCAGATCGCTGGCTGCTATTGCAACAGGCCCGATGCAAGTGACTGTCTCAGTCAATACTGCACAAATTCGATTGGATGTGCAATGCGCTTCTAGTAAAACAAGGTTCATTTTTCAGGACCTGATTCAGAATGATTCATTATATGGAGTTATAGTCGACATCAATAGAGATGCTTTGCAAGGTAGAATGCTGTTATCGCTAAATGCCACTTGGATAACTGTGAATAGCAGTCTTCGATCACTTATATTTACTGTGGGCGATAGAACTAGGAAAGATTTTGAGCCGTAAAGAAAAAACACACTATCGTATTACATATATTTTAACAACTTTGTCAGAATTATTAAATTCAAGTCAAAATCAATTTATTTCCAATATTTCCACAATAACAATAATGATTTGTTAATATGCAATGGACTAGTTTAATAAAAAATAACTAACACCATCGCTCTTGGTTATGAATAAAGGCATAGTTGAAATAGAAATAAATTTTAATTTATGAAAAAAGTACCTAAGGAAAAAAACAAAAAAATAAATAAAAAGGTGTTATTAGACAACATTTATTTTAGCATATTAGGCCCTAAGCCCTTACTTTTGCATAGTAATATATATATTTTTTTTAGTAATATTTTGAAGTAATGGATTCTCGCAGTGTGTACATTTATCGTATAATTATGATCGGGATTGAATTAAAGTATGGAAAATGTGACGCTGCTATGTGGGAAGAATATATGGATAATAAAGTCTAGATGCCTTGAACATTTAGTAACTAAAGATAGTTGGTTTCTTAAGGGTGCATCACAAAAAATTCAACTATGGTGCTAAAAACGAGCTAAATTTTCTCGATAATTATTAGGCTTCTAAATGGAAGTATTCAATGATTATTGTTTATAGTTAATGTCATTGTTCAGAAAAATATTTCTACTGAAGTAATAAATTGCTTTAAAAGTAACCTTGTTTTGTTTTATGCTTCGCGATTCCCTAGAAATTTTGTATTTATCCCTCAGTAAGCTATCAAAATCAAACTAAGTTTCTACCAGCACTCAAGACATAGTTTTTCCTCCCTGTTATGGCTTCCAGGTATTATCTGCTGGAGGCACTCTCACTGGAACCACTCAGGCCGTTTTTCTTTCCGAAACCATTTCAATGGCCGAATCTATAGATTATACTCAATTACCTCTTTTTTTTTCTATTTCTCTGCGTTTTCCATTGAGTATTCCCTGAAACTTTCTTTTCCGTTAATAATAATAATCAGTAGAGCATAACATCGCATTGATGAATGTCACTCCATATTTTAAGTTTAAGGAATTGATCTAATGTATAGAGAATTGTGGTGTTTGTATTAATGAATGTACTGAATATTTCTTTCTATAATTTAAATTGATTTTTAATTTAGTCATTTTAAAACATCATTCAAGTTCAACAGAACTTGTTCCTTCCTCGAGACAATTATTAATACTATTTTCAAACGCTTGACTAGTAGATCCGACGATATGCAGCATGTCATTCGTTTGAAAATTTTATTAACATTAAAATAACAATAATATGGAGTTCATTGTTAGCCATGAATACGAGTGAAGCCTAAGCAGAAATCCTAACCAAATCATATACTTTGGTAATTTAACATCTTTTGTCATATTTGTTTGAGTAGTTTTCTTTATTTTAGGTTAGCAGCATGACAAAGTCGAGTAACGACGTACACAAATTTAAAAGAAACAAGTTGATGATAAATATTATAATTGCGGATATTTTTTGGTTAATGGTATAGAGAAAATTATACAGGGTAATAATTGTTGTAGTTAAACAGCTTGAGAATGACAGAAGGTATCAAAATGTAATAAAATAAGTAATAAACTTAAAATTTAACTTGCCTGGAATTGTTGAGTTAGACGCTAAGAAAAAGGAAATAAGTTTTGAATAAGATTAGAGGAAGAAAGCTAACTGGTAATGTGGGACACATTTCGTGTGCTTAATTAAAAGTTTATTGACTAAATTAGATTGCGATATACATTTCACAGGAAGGAGGACTGTCAAGAAGTATATAATCACGATAGAGAATTTCTAAATAAAAATAATTTTTGTGTGGGATTTAGCCGAGAATTTGATGAAAGAAGATCAAAACCAAGAGATCTGTTAAGTATGAAATTTAACTGAGAGAGGGGAGCTACTTCAGGTGGAAGAAACTGAGGATATGCGAAGAAATAAATTCATCGATAGTGGATGACTGTGAAATGGTTACATGGTAATAAGGGCTTGGATGTATAGAGAGGTGACGTTGAATTGTCAAGAGGCTGGGACGAAGACCTCAAGAGGATGGGAGATTATTTCACATTTGAGGATTTGTTTTTTAGTGATTGGTCAGAAGGATTTATCATTAATGGGCAGACAATATAAGTGCCAGCTCAAGGATTGTCAGCTATGTTATTACAACTGCTGCTAATCAATATGGGGTTTGGGTATTTTGTGTGATAGGCCAATTAATTGGATTGACAAGTAACCCACTGGCCTGCCAGATTCCTGGATTGGGTTTAGATTCATTTTCTGATTATGGTTTTTATCAAATTATTGGTTTGTTCTTTAACTAGATACATAATATGTTTGAATTAGATAAATTAACGAAGTACGGCCTATACAAATTGAAGGAGTAATGTTGGGTCGTCAGTTTCTTAAATGTGATCATAATAATCGTATTATTGGCTATAAAGTATAATTGGCACTTGAAAATAACAGCCTTTTCTGACGAAAACGTCTATATATATATATATATATATAGAGCAGTATATATATATATATAGACGTGTCTTCTATTTCAAGCTAAGCTCTAGCCAAAATCACAAACCTTATGATGCACCGGAAGTTGTACTAAAGGTCGGGAAGAAAACTTAGAAAGGTCTCAGACATCATATCCCGCTATGACACTTGTGAAGATCAATACAATTTCAGTTTTGAAATAAACTTTCACATACGAAAAACAACTGTCTTATCCCCAGCATTTTTACTTATCAGCAACTAGAATAACGATAAATATTTTTTTAAAGGTGTAATTAAATTCCATTCTATGCCCTAATTTAACATTCTCATCAGTTATACTTGTGTTGTAAATCTTAGTTTTAATCGCTACTTACGACTGGTCAGAAAATTGTTTGGCAGTAATCATCAATATTACAGGTGAACAATAATAATATGTTAAGGAAAGCACACAAAAATAATTCTATAATTAACAGAAATATATGTACTTTCCCATATATTTTATCAAATCTAGTAACAAAGATGGTTCGACCATTTTTACAATCACTTTTCAAGTTCGCCTATGAGTCTTAAACAGTCAACACTTTCCCTTGTCTCATTAGGATATAATGCAGGCATACTTATTGTGTAAAAACGTTGTACTCAAATAAACTTGATATCTTAACATCACTTTTTCATCAACCCAAGCCGATCTTCCAAAAAAAACGCTTCAACTCACAGACAACTATAGCTTCTCAACTTGAAAATGATTGAAGGAAAACGTTGACAGCATAAATCACACGTGATGGCTTTTTAGCTGAGATTTGTTTACAGTCGCTCCGCTCAAGGCGTTAAGCTCTCTATCTGATGCAGGCTCCAAAGTAAAGGACGAAGAAATTTAAAACAAAATTAACGAGGTACTAGTGTGACTCAAAAATTGATTAAAGGATTTTGAAACAACTACTTGGGATTTCCGATCAAATATACTTAATTTGACTTTCTAAACCTCCAGCCACTAAAAACTTAAAATGTTTGTTTTATTTTAAATCGGTTGGAACGGCATTAAATAAAGTGATTATATTGCTGGCTGAAATGTAACTGAAGCGCAGTTTATACAAATTTTTATATTTGACAAAATCGTGATGAGCAGTGGATAGAATACACATCACCGTACTTTGAAGGGACGATAAATATTTCAAACCGCAAGATTCAGGATTTTCCCAGCATTATGCAACATAATAATTAGGCTAAACCACTTTACTTATTTTTGATTTTTATTAATTTATTTTTCACAAAGTCACATCACATATGTATGTTGCAGATACGGTTTCCTTGTTTAGTCCCTACAAACTCTGCACAATGGGGGAGGGCGAACATACCTCTAACGAAGTTCCAGCTTCTCTAATCAGAGATCTGTCCTTCCAATCATGTCTGATATATTGCCTGCGTGTTCACATATCTCCCAGTGACCTCTTTGGATTTGGTTACTGGGTTATAGGGTGGTTGTATCATGATGTAGACATCGTTTCATCACAGACAAAAAAGAGATGTTTTAATATCCAGAACCTTTTTTTAAATATGCTTTCTGTGATTGAGCAAGCCTTGAGATCTTGATCAATGTTTAATTTTTTTATAGTATCCCAATGAAAGGGGAATAAAAAAAAAAAAGTGACGAGAGCGGATGCAAATAAAAATTTTGGTTTGAATATTCCTGATGATGTACCTACTACAAAAGATGATGACTGCCCTTGACTCTCTAGCATCGAGCACAAGAATACATGTCTAATTAATGGGCGAGAGTCCTTACGAAGGATTGGCTAAGGATGTTTGAAGAAGAAAATGATGAAAGTTCCATTCCAGATGGAGCAAATTCGTAGAACTTAAGAGTGGAGCATCGGGGGCCTGTGTATGGATCAAGTAGAATATGAAATATATGATAGCTGGTAGGCTTAATTTTGAAGATTTATACCAGTTGATGTTCCTAATCACTCACGTTTCTGCAATATGCCTTGTAGTAACACCAGTCCTCCCAATTAAGTGAAGGCTTATATTATGTCTATTGAAGCTCTCAGAAACGTCCCTAAATTTTAACTCAAACTCCATCTTTTTTATTGTTTATTTATTAGCGTGAACATAACTATGAAGTTTCATCAAGAATGCATAAGTTTACACTATTGGAAGCTAGGAGTTTATAGTGCAATCAACATGACAGCCGACAGCCGAACGTAAACAATGATCAAGTTGAGTTCTCTCACAGAGTCAAGACATCAGGGTCAGGGTCAGAGGGTCATGTTGGGTGTATTCAGTGGTTATATGGATGCGTAGCAGCTCAGACATTATTAATTCAACCCGGGTATAAAAGGAGCAAGTGCCGAAAATATTAATACTCACTGCTGCAATGACCTCCTCACGGTGCACAGCGGAATCCACATAATTCAAATCTTGGGATGATGGTAACTTTTAAATCTAGCCAATGCGATCCATAGATAAGAAGTAGATTTATTCTGCTCAGCGTGCAATCGAATGGAAATGGAGAACAAATTTCATTTTGAGAGAATTACCCCGGTCCGGCGTGACGAATCACTCAAACTTTATAAATTTCAAATCATTCTCTTGCTACTTGTGTTGTGAATTTCACATAATTCATTTCCAAATGAAAAGGGAAAAGCTCTCTGTTCCTTACTCAGGGAAGGAACAACGCCCAAGTTTCCAGCCGGCTTCCGATGAAATTAGACGCAAAGCTGAAAATGATGGAAGAAAGCATCGGTGCTAGTTAAGTATAAATCTTGTTAAGGAGTTGAGTGCCAAGATCTGTGATGCCGGCTTTAAAAGTTTGTTAATTATAAATCGGGTCCCGAACTAGCCCTCCAGTAAGCAATTTTCGGCCTAACTGCGCGACTGCTGTTTCCGTCGGTCAGAACTTGTAAATTTTTGTAATTAATGATTAAGGGTTGTTTTGTGAACATTAATTATAAAGATAATGCTGCCGTAGTTTTTACTTTAGTATAGTAACGCGACAACTTAAACATTAGGAAATTCGTATTGTTATATTCAAAAAATACGTTTATGTAAACATCAAACAAATTTAATCGATTAAATAAAATTATTTATCCTATTTTCCATGTACAATCGCTAGTGTCAATACTTTATTGATTTATTTTATTACTACAATTTTTTATTCATACTAACCTGCTATCGTTCTCAGAACTTTTGATTGAAAGGATTGGATACGCTTGATCGACTTTTTTGCGGTCCCCCATTGATCTATTCCGTATGTCCAGATTGGCTTAGGTATCACTTTGTAAATTAGTAATTTATTTTCTATTGAGAGATGGGATGTCCTTTGAAATAGCCTGTACAGTTGTCCAAAGCGTCTTTAGTTTTTGTCTTTTTAGCCTCGTATGTGGGTTCCAGGTCAGTCGTTTGTCGAGATGGAAGTTTAAGTACCATACTGTCTCAGATAGGGAGAGGAATAGAAGTAAAATAAACCAGTGGACAAGACTCGCGACAGAGGGGAAGGTGATGTGGGAACATTTTGTTTCATTAACTTTGGTGCACCAACACTCGGGTGCTATATCGGTGTGCAAGACTGCAGTGTCATCTGCAAATGTTGCCAAGAAGGTATTGGGGATAGAGGGTGACATCAGCGGTGTATAAGTTATAGAGAATGGGACCCAGTGCACTGCCCTGTGGAGCTCCTGCTTTTATGGGATAATAGTTAGAATATTCTAAACCACAGCGGACTTGGAAGAGGCGGTTTGAAAGATAGGACTGTAAGATTAGGAAAAAGGTCTGTGTTAAATATCTTTTGAGCTTGTAAATCAAACTAGCGTGCCAAACCCTGTCAAAAGCTTGGGCTATGTCCAGAAATGCAGTAGTGCAATACTGTTTGGATTCAAGGGCTGAGGAAATGTGATCAACAACGTGAAGGCCTTGTTGAGCAGTTGAATGTCGTTGACGGAAACCAAAGTGGTGTGCAGAAAAAAGGTTTCAGGATTCAACAATTGGAAGTAGACGTTTTAATAGGATATTTTCAAAGATTTTCGAGAGGATAGGGAGTAGGCTAATTGGACGGTTAGATGAGGCGTCATTGGGCCATCAGACTAGAAAATAAAGTAATAATATTCATAGTCTCCAAAATCAGTATTGTATTTCATAGAAATAATCTGTGCTTCATTCCCTCCACTGAAGATGAAATATGGAGGTTTATAGTGCTTGTCAATTAAGAAATATAAAACTTTTGTGGAAGAGTCATTTTATATATATCCCAAAAACTTAGGATTAGTTATATTTGTTTTCATAACCAGAATCTCTTATTTTTCCATCTGTGTGTCTGTCTGTTTTGCCTGGAAACAATGAAAAAAAACTTTCATATTGTATCAGATAAAAAAAATGATTGGCATTTAATGATTTAAAAAAACAAAAACAAAAGCCCCCGTCACATAACTGGCGGTGTAAGCGCATTGTTTTTGTGCTGTAATAAAAATATTGTGTTTATAGGGATTTTTGTGTTGATTCATTAAAATATATTGAAACCTACCTCATTTTTTACCATTTCTCTTTTTATTTTATTTGATCAATTTAACTTAACTAATTTGACAGGTCCGTCATGAGATCTTTAATTCAAATTGTTTTATGTCTTTGACCTAGGAATTTATCCCGATTGAATCGACCGATCTCAAGGCGTAATAATTATAATTGTAGTTATTAATAAATTGAGAAACTAGGAATTGTGAAATATATTCAAATAAAATGGTTATAACAAATAATTATAATTAACATAGAGTACTGACAAAATTATAAAAAAAATATTCAATTCCTTTTAAATTAGGATAATTACAAACATGAATTTGAGCTTAATTTCTTTTAATGGATCCATAATAAGAAAAAATATTAATATCACCCAATCGACGATCTTCCTGTAATCCAATCAACGTTACTTTCTACTGTTGGTTCTTCAATAGTATGGTAACCACCAATTCGGGAGCTTGCCACTGCGTTCTTCTCGAAGGCTTGACTAAGACTGGTTTCCCGCTCATCCCCACTCCTAGGAGTATAAGGGAAAAATTACCCTTACCATATGTGAGGGTCATGATCTTCATTCTCAAATATCATGAATGTTACAATATATATATTTATTATTTAATATTTAAAATAATAAGATGGGGGACTCCCCTTAATGAAAGGCACTCATTAGCCCAAAATAATTTTCCCACATCCTATTTTATAAGTTTGAGAGCTAAGAAAAAAAAAAATAATATCGATTAGGATATCAATGTAAAGATATTATCGCCTTGATTAATAATATGTAATTTTTGTATTTTATTTGTGAGCTGTTGTTACTCAAAGTCATTAAAACTTTCATTAAAATAGTGTTCGCAACTTTAGCACATTCCGTGTTTTACGAAGATAGGAGGACTTTTTCATGTTAGTTTCAATTAATACCCCCATTGGTGTTAAAAATAAAAGTTGTTTGGCAAAAAGTGATGTGTCATTAGTCACTTACTCCCTAGCTACGAGGGTGTCATAGCTGTTGCCGTGGAATTGTTTATTAAATGTTTCTATAAAATCCTGAAAATTATCTATAAAAGGTTTTTGTGTAATGAACCAATCGAGGGCAAAACCTTTCAAGTGTTGCGAGATAAAAGTATGAAGATCTCGGTATTTGCCGTACAGATAATAAGCTTGAGTTAAATTTTTTATAAAACTTTGTGGTAAATCGTTATTAAAATTTTCGAAATAAAATTTGTCATTAAAGTCCCTTTTTATATCTTGGGTAACTGACTGATCTTGAGAGGGTTCCACGTATTCCGCCATGGGCGGGTGTCTTTGCTGAGTTCCTTCGAAACGGGGTGGGGCATGCTTATGCGGTCCTTTCGGTTGAATTTGCTTCCCAACTGTTTTTATGCCGTCTTCGATTTTCCTGGGAATCAATGAAATTTCCTGTTGCATTGACATTATTTTGCTATCGAAATCGGTACGAAAATAATTATATTGGCTATTGATCCTCTCGACTTATCGGTCTAATTATCGTTGAGGTTCGAATTTATGTTTGGACTTCAAGAATTTCCTGGTCCCTTTTATTGATTTCTTCATTTAATTTTGAATTTAAATTATCATTTCCTTGGAGTATTCTCTCCTCACAAATTTGTAATTGTCTATCTAATTTATCGTTTACATCTGTGTAGCATTGTTCGAATTTAGCCGATATTTCCGATTTTAGTTCTTCCCTTAATTGATCAAACTTCCCGCTCAATTCTTTTTGTTCTTTATTATTTTCTCTAAGTGCGTTAGATTGACTGTTTATTTGGGCAAGCACTTGTTGCAACATCTGTGTCGTAATGTCTTCACTCGGATTTACCGCGGGGGCGGGGGCTGCGTTACCCCAAACCGTGGGTGGCGTACCCTTCGTTGCCGTAAGGGTCTCGTGAATATTTGTTTGTTTTGTTTCGGTACCCTCGCTAGTGAATGCGGCCTGTACCGGGGTTAGGGGACGGGTTTTATTGCCATGTTCTCCCGACCTTAACGTATATTTTGGTTCCTTTGTATTCCCTTTTTCTAGTGGGGTCGTTTTACCTGAACCTGACCCGGACATATTTGTGTTTGTGTATGTATAGCAAATGCGAAATTATGAGAAACATATAAATTGTTAGTGGTTAGTTCTAGTTATTATTCTAACATGCAATACCTCACAATTCCTTTGGTTTCTTTTGAATTTTTGAAGTTAATCCCGGAGCGGCCCCCATTGAAACCTACCTCATTTTTTACCATTTCTCTTTTTATTTTATTTGATCAATTTAACTAAACTAATTTGACAGGTCCCTCATGAGATCTTTAATTCAAATTGTTTTATGTCTTTGACCTAGGAATTTATCCCGATTGAATCGCCCGATCTCAAGGTGTAATAATATAAGGAATAAATAAGGAATTGTGAAATATATTCAAATAAAATGGTTATAACAAATAATTATAATTAACATAGAGTACTGACAAAATTATAAAAAAAATATTCAATTCCTTTTAAATTAGGATAATTACTACTAATTACAAACATGAATGTGAGCTTAATTTCTTTTAATGGATCCATAATAAGAAACAATATTAATATCACCCAATCGATGATCTTCCTGTAATCCAATCAACGTTACTTTCTACTGTTGGTTCTTCAATAGTATGGTAACCGCCAATTCGGGAGCTTGCCACTGCGTTCTTCTCGAAGGCTTGACTAAGACTGGTTTCCCGCTCATCCCCACTCCTAGGAGTATAAGGGAAAAATTAATACTTGATTAATAATATGTAATTTTTGTATTTTATTTGTGAGCTGTTGTTACTCAAAGTCATTGAAACTTTCATTAAAATAGTGTTCGCAACTTTAGCACATTCCGTGTTTTACGAAGATAGGAGGACTTTTTCATGTTAGTTTCAATTAATCCCCCCATTGGTGTTAAAAATATAAGTTGTTGGGCAAAAAGTGATGTGTCATTAGTCACTTACATTGAATGTGTGTGTTAGTAAAAACCATTCAATATAACGTTTTTTTTTCAATAATTCTCTTCATTTTTTTTAAAAGTTACATTATATTTACCATATTGTTACCACAAGAGTGCCTATAAAACAAAAAAAAACTTAATTAATAATAATAAAATAATAATTTCTTATTTACATGTATGGAAATAACGTTAGAGAAAGGGGGATAGTTAGTAAGAGGATAATTAGTAAGGTCACCGTAACTTGTGACGTACTGCTCACAACTAAATTAAAATATGTAGCAAACAGTTCTCCAGCCCTTTTCTAACCACTCGCTCTATTTTACAATTCAGACAAAATAAGTCTGTCTGAGGCTTTGCTTTTGGTCGAGTCAGACTCAACGGTAATATGTAAGCCGGGGAAGAAGAAATACCAAGTAGTTACGTACAGATTTTCATCTTCAAACTTTTTATTGATATAGTCAAGCAATGATTGAACTTTAAAAGACTACCAGTATGAAAAATTATATCTTTTCTATCTCTTGACCCCTTATACACCTCTCCAGTGGTGAAGCACAGCTCCCTCTGACTATCCACTCTAGATGTGGGCACTAGACGAACACACTGTGATTGCTCTAGACAGTACACATGTTTATCACCAACGCGCCGAGGACTATAAAATCACGTTAGACCGACGGAGCTGTTTGCACATGTCTGAGCCAACTCATGCATAATCTATGGGCACTGCTGTCTGTCGTCCCCGCCTCTAAAGCCAATAGAGAAAATTCAATCTTAGACTATTCGTGTGTTTAGATGACGCGCTACGAACAGCGCACTTATCATGACCCTTAACATTACTATTGATTAGTGCAATATCATACATATTAATGCTAGACAAGCGCTGTATTTGGTGTCAAGAACAAACCAGGAGAAATTCCGCTGACTCATTGAAAACTAAGGGTAAGCAGCTAAAGTAACATGCAAGTTATCTAACTGCACTCACATTGCAATTTTCAGCCGCATAAGCAGAATTAAGGCCTGGTGAACAGATCCGGTTTTTAAACGTGCGGTGCCGTAATTAAGGCTTGAAGTACATACTTACAATATAAAGCCTACGTTCATCTTGTGGTCATTGTTTCTAAAAAAATCAATGAATGGATGTACCCTGTATAATCTGCTTTGTTTTAAAACATATTTTTGTACTCTAGGTTAGCAAATACAACACTCTTTCTCGATTTGCATCCGAATGGTTAATAATGTCGATTCCCGGCCATGTGTGTATAAATACACTAAAAACCTCACGCGTGCACCGGCCCTTAATATAACAAGCCGATCTCATCTTGTGGTTATCTGACTACCAATATGATACATCATCTTTTGGCATTCGTTGAAGAATATAAGGGCGTACAACATAACCTAGAAATGTCTCGGCATATTGTGATGTAAAGTCAATGTTTTGTATACAAATTATGCTTAATCTGTTTACAGTTTATTTTATTCATGATATTTTTATATTATAAAATGTTTGCAAATATCAAATGTGTATAGTCGGTACAGGTTGGGGTAAATATATTTTTCTGGTGTCAGGGGGAGTGACATTTTGAGGTATAGAGGGGAGTCTTGCCCACTGCCACGGACCAAATGTTTCAAGCTGACGCAGACCTGCTACGTTTGAAGCTGCATACAAGTTGCAATACTGAATGTTTGGCCAATGATAGCGAACTGAAGCTTCAAAGAGGAAGTTAACGTAAGTATCCTCTGCTGCCCAAAAAGGAGGTAAGGTACAAGTCGCTACTTACTTTCTCTCACCACTTAATAAGTATAATAATAGGTTAATAAGTTAGTTTATAAGCAATAGGTTTAGGGGTATTGAATCTAATGTCGTAGAAATAGTTAACAGAAAATTAAATGCATAAAGTTTTGTTGTTAACAATCAAGATGACACGATCGTTTATTTATTTATTTACTTTGGCTTAATCAATCGACTTTTTTGCGGTCCCCCATAGATCTATTCCGTATGTCCAGAAAAACCACAGTGGACTTGGAAGAAGCGGTTTGAAAGGTAGGACTGTAAGATTAGGAAAAAGGTCTGTGGTAAATATCTTTTGAGCTTGTAAATCAAACCAGCATGCCAAACCCTGTCAAAAGCTTGGGCTATGTCCAGAAATGCAGTAGTGCAAAACTGTTTGGATTCAAGGGCTGAGGAAATGTGATCAACAACGTGAAGGCCTTGTTGAGCAGTGGAATGTCGTTGACGGAAACCAAAATGGTGTGTAGGAAAAAGGATTCAACAATTTTTTCAAATATTTTTGAGAGGATAGGGAGTAGGCTAATTGGACGGTAAGATGAGGCGTCATTGGGTGGTTTACCGCGTTCGGCGAATAGGACAATGATGGGATGTTTCCAGAGGAGAGGAAAGTGGGTCGTTCGGATAATGCAATTATACATGTAGGTTAGGAAGATTAGGGCTTTAGGAGGAAGTTGTTTCAGAATTTGAGGAGATCCTATCCAGGGGATTTTTGGTAAGGTAAGTTTTTCAGAAGGTATTAGACCTCAGAGGGGTTAAAGGGTTATGGTGGAACAGAGAGAGGAATAGGAGAAGTGAGAAAATCTTGAACAGTTGTGCTGTGAGCATGGTTTTGATGAGAAAGGTGAAGTGTGAAAGTATGGGTAAGATGCAGAACAAATTCGACTGACCTATCCCCATCCAAAGCCACCTAGGACCCATCATCACGACGGAGTGGGAGTGAAACGGGATGATACTTTAGGATTTTTTTAGTTAGATTCCATAGGGAGTTATCCCTGGTAGACAGAGTGGAGAGGTGGGAATCGAAGGAATCGGAATGGAAGGTTGTCAATAGCCGCTTTACCAATCTGCAGTACTGATTGTACGAACGGCGATCAGCAGGATGCCGGGATCTTTGCCACACTGTTCTCCAGTGGCGTTTGGATTGGATTAGATCTTTGAGATGCTGAGGTAAACGATTATGATTGTGAATTTTTGGATGACAATGGGGCGGCGATGCCTCCCAAGCCGACCTCTGGATCAGAGTAGTGAAAGAATGTACTCCATCGTCTATGTCTTGGGGTGTTTTCAAAGACACTGTAAGAAGCTGACGAAAGTGGTCCCAGTAAACTGGGTCCTTAATAAATGAAGGAGGAGGCAGTTTGTGAACTGGTTTTAGGGAAATGGTTAATAATAAAGACTATGATCGGAGGAGAGGTCATCGAGGCGCACGAGTGATTAATTCCTGAACTATTGTAGAAGAAAAAGTCAAGGAGATCTGGATTTTGGTTGGGATCTGATGGCCAATAGGTGGCTGTGTCAGGAGAGAGAGTGGAGAAATGTTTCCGTGTGAGTGCAGACAGCAAAGCACGTACTCGTATATTCGTGGGTCTTGACCCCAAATGTTGGTGCTTTGCATTAAAGTCTCCATCCGCAAGGAAAGGATATCCGATGGAGTCTAGAAAGGAGATAAATTGGGAATCGGAAATGGATTTATTGGGAGGGCAGTACACTGGTGCTAGAGTGAGGGGGGAAGTGAAGGTGCCGTTTGACACTGCAATGGGCTGAAGGAAATCATGTGCTACCAAAGGAACTATGTGATGGGAAATGGAGTTATGGACAATGACAGCGGTACCTGCATGAGCTCTTCCATCTGAGTGATCAGTCTGGTACTGTCGAACGGTAAATGGTCGTTTACTATTAAGTCTTGTTTTAGTAATATGAGCTACGTCAATGTTCTTGTCATGGAGTAGTGCTGTCAGTTCGTTATTGTGGGTGCGAACACCATTCGTGTTCAAGAGGAGAATGTATAAGGAGTCGGAAGGATCCACTTATGGATTTTATTTAACGGGGAAAAGGTAGGAGACAAGATTTGTAAGAAAGGAAATGAGAGGGGTAATTAGGGTTCTGAACTCTGTAAGGAATGATGTTAATAGGATAGTGAGATCTGAAGAGCTTGAAGTTGGAGGAATATCGTTATAAAAGCAACTTTATAATATGGACATGTATATGTGCAATGAGAATTGTGTTTTAGATCTGTGACTTCGGACTAGGTAGCAGCAGAATAACCATACAAACAACCCGTATCAAAAGTGGTCTTCATTCATGTTAAGCAAAAATTTATCATTGATTACTTCTATACACTTGCTGTTTTAATCAAGGTATTTAATCACCTCAAAATAAGACAATAACTGTTTTGATTAGCCTATTAAAAGTTTGATTGCTAGCTCCTACTGTTTTAGATGGAATTGATGAAGACAAGAACCTATTTAGTAAAAAAAAAAAAGTGGTTTCAATATAGCGTTTAAAAGATTAATTTTTTTATTTCTTTTGTTTGAAATATATATCTTGGTTTATAAAACAGAATATGTTAGATGTAACGCCAAGCCAAATATGGCAACAACCTTCGACCGGTCTATCTTCAAGAGGTGATGCGTCTTGATTTAATTTAATTTAAATATTTAGAATAAATAAATTAAAGCATAAGGCACCTAATTAATTATACATTTCAATCTATGGCTCTGCATTAAAAAGATTTTAGAACTATGATCTAAGTAAAGTTAATAAATAGTTAAGAGAGCGTGGGGAAAACATTGATAGACAGGTGTTCCAACAATAATGTTTCGTTGGATACTGTTGTAATCGCAATGTTTCGATACAGATTTTATAACATTGATTATAGAGGGGTCAAGAGTTGATTGTTATAACAGTAGCCTGAGTATCGAAAGGCTGCTCAATTCTGTATCAGATACAAAAGTATGAGTATCATAGCCATTAATATATAAAGGAATGACGGATGTTGAATATATTTATTTAAATTTGGCATGCAGTTTATTCTATTTTTTATTTGGATACTTGTGTTTCTTCAAAATGGAACCGAATTTCGAAAGCAACCAAATTTTCTAAGGAACTTGATGTCCTGTAATGAACTTCGGAAATTAACTATGGAGCCCTGATATAAACTTGAAGAAAATTAGGTGTTCAGAAGAATTCCATTAGAACCTAATGTTTGTCCTTGCTGTCCCCAAAGACTTAACTTGTTCCCCAGTCGGAAGTGAACCCCCCCACCATCGGCTTCGCTGGGCCTAATACAGTCCCAGAGCGCATGAAATTTTCATGGGATCTCTTCCTCCTTTAGATCCAACTCTTTTAATTACAGCACTTCTTGAAATTTTAATCCCGCAATTGTTAGTTAAATAGAACCGGTTCTCTATTCAAAAGTTATCAATAATAAAGGAAACGACTGAAAATCATTTTTAAAAGTTCAATGCTTTACAATAATATTTCATTTAATGCCAGTTAAAGTTTTATTGCCACAAAAATAGTTTATTTAACTTAATTCTGCATTGAGAGAGTGGATGACCATATTTCCAAAATGAGAGCTTTCACGTAATACAATATTACACGTCATATCGAAATACCCTGACCAGTTATCGGTTAAAACAAAATAATGGGAGTTATGAAAAAAAAAAAAAAATTAGCATAACAAAGGCTCGGACTCATTTCGCTAACTATTTTGATTGCTCCAGTCCCAGCTATTTGTTCACTGTAGCTACAATTTTTTTCTCATTGCTTAAATGCAGATTAAGCACAGAATAATTAAGATCAATACAGTAATGGGAAAGGAATAAAAGAAGGAGAGAACCTAAAATTGAAATTTCGCACTCAACAAGCAAGTCCTGAGCTGGTTATACTATTTTTGTTTTGTCATTATGTTTGGTCTAGGTAATGTAGAGGGAGCTAAATATTACCCAAATATATCTTAAAAATTGAGGGAGAGAGAGGAGAGTGAGAGAGAGAGAGAGAGAGAGAGAGAGAGAGAGAGAGAGAGAGAGAGAGAGAGAGAGAGAGAGAGAGAGAGAGAGAGAGAGAGAGAGAGAGAGAGAGAGAGAGAGAGAGAGAGAGAGAGAGAGAGAGAGGCGTTCTTCAGGTGCCGGGTTTTGAGTCTATCTCAAAGCCCCTAATCTCACCCCTTATATAGGCAGGTCAGAGGCGGAGGGAAACCCCAACGTGACCCCTCGTGGCTTCAGCTGTTTCGTACCCTAGTTGCCCCCTCTCTTACTGACGCTTTAAGGTTTTTATTATTAAAATATGGAAACATAGGTGGATATTTTCTGGGCAAAGAAGAGGGTAACTTCTAATTATTCGTGGTGAAGAAGTTGACACAACAGCATGATAAAAATAAATATATATACAGAGTGACGTATGTGGTGATTGAAGATGAATCTGAAGCGACGAATGAAGCCAGTGTTCATTGAAGCTTGGGTGGACTTACTTGGAGTTAGATGCATTGATAAACCCTGGTTAGTTCAGGGTGGCTACAGTTTTGATGTTGATGACCATCACTCTGTTCTTTTCTTTATTCTCCACGGGGTGGTTGAATGAAATATTTTCACTCATAGTAAAGTACGGGGCAGTAGAGACAAAGGGTGTGAACTATGAAAGTGCATACGCTCTGCTTGCTTCTAGGTTCAGATAGGAACAAGGTTAGTCATGTGAGATGGAGGGGGTAGTTCTCCGAACTGCCACAAGTTGGGTGTCCATGGATAGTTTTTCTGCACTTCTTAGCGTAGGCTTACAAGGTCTTGAAGATGTGTTCAGGGAGAAGTGAATGGACACTGAACTCATTATGTTTGCTATTGTCTACGTTTTGTATTTTTTTTACATGGTTTATTAAATAGAATGAAGGATGTATTTTTTAAATTTGTTTCCTTGAATGTCTTCTGAAAAATATCTTCATGGTTTTTTACCCTGTTTTTTATATCCTTATTATTATTTATTTATGCCCGCCTGCCATTACAGGAGAATCCTTCCAACTCAGAAGAAAAAAACCATTGGGTGTTTTCCCAAATTAAGTAGTTTTGCTCAAAATCACCTAGCAGCTCTTTTTAGTTTTTAAGAAACTGAAGCGGAAAATTTGGAGCAAACATTGTCATATCTCTTTCACTTTCTACTTCTATGGAAGTCTATTTATATTTCCAAATATGGAGAAAAAAATAAATTGGTATAAAATAATATCTTTGATGTAATGGAGAAAAAAATGGCTAGGAAAATAATGTTTGTAATCGACTAGTTTGAATATATTAAATATATGCGTTCCCTTCCACTTTTTTTTTTTTTTTTTTTTTTTTACGGATTTAAGACAAACCATATTTCGGACTAACCCTGGAGCTTAGCATGGTGACCATTGGTCCAGATAAGGAAGAAAGGTAAGATATACCTGGGGGACTTAGAGGGAGAGCACCCTAATCCTGCCAGGTGCAGCTCGGCCACCACAAATAACCCCTATCTACATCTAACTGGCCCCGAAGGTTCCTTAGTCCTTCTTGCGTCTGTCTCGCCAATGATCACCGCTACAGATACCCATTCTTTTTTTTATGTTAGATTCCTTTCAGGGCATGTTCATAGGATATTTTTTACAGGAGTAAGCATGCATTCTACGTGAGAAAGTATGCTTCTAAGTTGCTTTTGATAAAACAATAAAATTTCAAGATTTTATGCTATTTTTTCTTTATAACTCAAAGGGATGTGAAGCAAATGGTACAGTCTATGATAAAATATTATCTATGGAGCATATGCTAAAGCGTAGAAAATACAGCTGACCAGAGAACGACTCAACCATGATGGGACTAGTAATATGGACTTAATGGGAAATAATAAAGAGTATTAAAGAGATCATAAAGAATGCCAAGGCCTAAATTAGAGAAAGTGACTCGTTTTAATTCATGTAAGTTCCAAGTTCCAAGTGGAAGTGGCAAATAAAATCTGACATCAACTGTAATTAACTGTTTTTTAAATAAATTAAAAAAGTGGCTTGTCACTGTTGGGTAATTAATGGCGAAATTGTTTAGCTATTTAGTAGTAGACGATTTTAAATCATACTTTACTAAGCATGCGTTAAGAGGGGTTTTTGGGAGGGCACATCAGACGTTAATTTCGGATACTGTAATCAAAGCTAATAATAGTACATTAACTCAAGAATGTGTTATCAATCAAATCAAATTTGGTAGACATTAAATTGTGACTCAGATAAGACAAGAACGTCAATAATTTACTTATAGGAACCATCCCACCCCAAACCCAAATTATAAAAAAATCTATATTATGTAGAAATGAGTTATATATTTATCATCATAATTTATTTATTTTTAATTGTTACCTATCGTTCCTCTTTCAAATAATATTTATTCTGGAAAACTTCATACAATGAATAGAAAACGTTAGGGATTTTACTGAGAAAAAGGTATTTTCTATACTATACTATTAGTTCGTGGTTTTGTGCACTTTAGACATACTTAAAATAGAGCATACAGTTTGATAAATAATGTGCGTCAAAAATGTTCTTACGTGACAATTTAAAATGTACAGTGCACTACCCAGAGGGAGTAAGGGTAAAAAGGATGATACGGTTGCTCTGGCTTTAAGATGGACTAAAAAAGAAAGAAAAGAATCCTGACCGCGAATAAGAGCCCCATTAGCCGTCATGAAATTTTGATAGCGTCTCTTTTTGAAGGAGGGTTAGGGGGTCGTATCTTATCCTGTCCTCCCTACCACCCACCCTCATATACTCACAGGCTATCTCATCTCCTCGCTTTTCTCTCAGCTCTTCCGTCATCCGATTTAATACCATCAATCTTATTGATGGTTTTACTGTAGTTTTGTTCAATGTTTATGCTTGAGTAACGAGATATCTATAATTTCTGCCTGAGTATTCTGCAGGTTGTGGGGTTGACAAATAATTATTAAATGAACGGATTTGGGTCCCTAAGATGATCCTTCGCACCATGTCCTCACTAATCCGGACAATAGACAATAGGACAATAGGCTAGCAAGTGTAGAATTAACAGATCTGCTCAGGGCAATATCACTTCATTGTCGATTGTTTTAATTTAATGAATTACTGTATTTAGTTATATGTTTAAATATTTTAATTTCGGATACTATAATCAAAGCTAATAATAGCTATATACATCAATTCAAGAAAGTGTTATCAATCAAATCAAATTTGGTAGACATTAAATTGTATTAAATACTAATGAAAAAATATTTATGCTAATCTTTAGCATCGATGTTCGAGCATTTACAATATACATTTTCGCTGTAAATCCATACTAAATAGGCGTATATACCTATATATAATTGGAACAGTGAATTGTCACTTTGCCGACCATGTAGAAGCGAACGCATGTAGCTGCTTGGTAGCTCGCGGATTAGTGGGAGCGGAGGCTGAAGGAGAGCGCAACATCCCTTCCCTGTTGCCATGTCATTTTTAGATTTTATTAACGTTGGGCTAGTGTTTTTAAAAATTTTTTTAGGCTTTTTATTGTCGCTTTAAGTATTTATAAGATTTTGAATTTGACCGTTAGTTATTGTGATTTAAATTGATTATAATATTTTGTTAACCTTAAACGTATCTGTGTAATTTTATATGAGCTATTTTGCTTCTCATTGGCAGTATAAATTTGCTCTTTTAAGTATTTATTTATAAAATCGATGGTTGTATGTATCTCATGTTGTACCACCTCAGGATGATGGTTTAAACCTTTGTGTTTTATAAATAATAAAAAACTGTGGGAAGAACAAATGTATATGTATAGGAAAGAAATATTCATGACAATATGGCTCATACAAAATATAAAGCTGCATGCTATTAAAAGATTATCAGATGAATTTCAACAGTGACATTGTTCATAGAAAATTTTATTTTTCGCACCGAAACAATGTCAATCGCAAGACATTCAACACTAAATGATCTCATCAATAAAGATACTTCTGTTCAGATTAGTTGTGTACAAATTTCAGGAAAATAGATGATTTTAATTTAATTTAATTTTCTTCTACCATCTATTATGTTATGATTCCCTTGAACAAATCAAATCTTATTTTTCTTTGGTCCGTATTTTAGAAAACTCTCGGTAGTATAGTAATAATATCTCATTGCTGTTGTAACTTCATTCCCGTTTTAAATTATTTAAATATATACTTTTTTTTGTTTCAAAACCGCAGATTCTACAATATGGAATCTTCACATAAATGAACATCGTGCTAATTATATTTACTGTAGCTACGCTAATTTTATATAATCGGTGAAGATTAAAGAATTTTTCTATGGGAGGCTGACGTACAAGAATACGAGGCGTGTGAACAAAGAAACTGATAGGGCTCACCTTAAGAACGAGTTGTGCTAATAATAACCTAAATCTAACTAACTAACCTAACCATGTTTTCCCGGACACCCTGTTTCTGGAATAGGGTCATAGTGTTAAACACTGGGTTTGTCAGATGCTGCGTGAGTCAAAAAACATGATGTGTCTCCGGTGGTTAAATATCAACAAATGAGTAGAGAGCATTTCATGTTACTTGGTTCTGATTTTTTGAGTAATTTGAGTGGGAAAATATTACTTAAACAGCTGCCCTGAAATAAAAAAAAAAAACTGATTTTTTTTTCTATACGACAGGAATGAAAAAGTTAAATAATTTTCTCTATAAGAAATTCGTGAAGGAATATTGTGCAGTACGTAACGCTGAAATTATCAAATAAAAAAAATGTGCACAATAACAATAATGAGCTGAGCAATAAGGAGTTTTCCAGGTCAGTAGTAGACAACGGCTGAAGCAGTAGTTGAAAGGAATAAGCCGATTAGCCTCATATCGGTCGGATTATCCAGCCTTATTTTTCGCCACTTAAACTCATCAAGTCACCAGGAGAAAATTCAACGCTCCAGTTAATTTTTATTTTAAATTCCTACCCTTATAACATCTCTGTGAACGAGTATACTACTGCTGCTAACATCCCTTAAGGTAATAAGCATACGTATCATAAGCAACATGCTATCATTGAATTCATAAATAACAAGATTATTATTCTGCTTCTATACCTGCCTCTGGATCGAGAGATGGATGTATGTAATTTGTTTAATCTGACACAACATATGTGTATTTTTTTTTTAATAATCTTTATTTGAAGACAATTATAATCTGCACTTTATTCACACCATGTTTAAAAACTGACATTTACTCACTCATTCATACCGCATTTACAATATACATCCATACTAAATAGGCGTATATACCTCAATTCGAACGGTGTATTGTCACTTTCCCGACCATGCAGAAGCAGCTGCTTGGTACCTCACAGATTAGTGGGAGCGGAGGAAAGCGCAACAGCCGCAGAAATGAGGAGAGAAACCTGACCAGAACTCCTAGTGACTTTTTTTTTTCTAAGCTCTCTAGTTAAAAATTCAGGATGAGGGAAAAATATAGAATATTTAGGTTAATCGGATCCTTATACTAGGAGTACCTGCTTGAAGGTGGTGTGAGAGGATTAAGGGGTGTGGGAAGCCCCGGTGGAGGTTGGTTGTTTCGGTACAGTGGTGAGAGTCCACTGGTGGCTGGGCCTAGAGTCTCTCTAGGCATGTATTGTAGTCATACTTAGTCTGATTTCAGTGATGGGTGCCCCTTAGAGGCTTGTTGTTGGCGGGCCAAGCGTGATGTCAACCATTTCTATTGCTTTACTCGATCTTGTGAGTTGCCATCGTGCCGGTAGCGGTGGTGGTGTCATGTCTTTGAATAGAGGGTTTAGACTGTGTTTCATCGAGTCGAAGAACTTGATGTGTCTTCTTTTGATGACGTCGGTGATGGTGGGGAGCTCGAACTTTTCGTGCATGTCGGAAGCCTTCATTTCACGAAAGGGGGTATGCCAGAGTGCCGCTCGCAGGATCTTGTTCTGGGAGCTCTGGAGCCGAGTTATGGTGCTGGCATGTAGGAATCAAAAGAGTGGTGTCCCAAACTCCTAGTGACTTCAGACAACAACAACTTTACTAAGATAAAATTACAATCTGCCTCATTGGGCAATAAGTAATTGTAATAAATGATCTCATTCATACCATATTTACAATTTTCATTCACTCGCTCATTCATACAGTATATAAAAACAGCCCAGAGACCTCCCAAGTCCACATGGTTGTCACCTCCCTCGCGCGCGAACGAGGAAGCGGAGTCTTGAGAAGTCCCCAACGCTCCTCCGTCAGCCACGTCATTTATCCTCGTAACTAAATGTTTATAAAAGATCACGGCGCCACTCCCGCTTCAATCTCCAACGAGGATTAGATGGATGGGTGATACTACTTGACGAGCTCTTGCTGAAGGATTAGCATGGTCGGATAATTTCTAATGGAATTTAAAGAATTTTGAAGAAATCTTTTCTTGTATATTTGGAATTTTAAAGTCTTTATGGAGGGTTTTATTTGTCACAGGGTTGGATCCGTTTGATGATTCAGTGTTTTGCTGACTCCCATAGTTCACCAAGTCCAGCTTGGTTTTAATATATTTGAGTATTTTGTTTTCTAATCTGAGCTGAGATTTCCTATTAAACAGTCTACACAGTTGTCAGGACCGTCTGTTCACTTGCTGTCTTTTAAGCCTCGAATGAGAATTCCGGATTATCCAGCTGAAATCCAAGGAATATGTTCCCTTATATAAAAAAAAACATAACATCTTTTGTGAGACGCTACATACCGCAATCCTGAGTTTTAATTAGCGATTTGAGGGTACATAGGGATTAGAAATATATTTAGAAAACTGCCACAACCTTTTCTTTTATTACTTCTAAAGAAATTTTAATAGGGTACTTGAGAAGAAGAGAATACCTATTCCATGTTCCCCATAAACATCACCTGGATATCACATAAAGCTTAATTGTGAAATTGGTTCATGTATTTGTGATACGTGAAGGACTTGCATAAAAAAAGATGAAACATAACCTCCTCCACATAAACAAATAACCCGTAGTATCACGACGCAAGTATCTCAAATACGGTTGATACAAGAATCAAGCTATCTCCATGCGGGATCTAAAATAAGATAATGTAAATACATTTTTGATTACACCTTTCATTTAAAAATGTTTTTATAAATTACTTGAGATAAATATCATCTTAATTTGATTATTATTAACACATTACCAAACCTTTCACCGTTGTGTCTTGGAGATGGCATTCATTGAACCAATGACATGAAAAAAACAGTGTTATTAAATAATTGATTTCTTAGAAATAGTAAATAAATATATTTCTATGGAGTAAGATTTCAAATTAAAGCTTTCGGCGCCCTTAAGCCATTAGTCCATTAGTGAAATGCAACCAATAATTAACGTGTAACAAGATTAAACTAAATTCCTCTCTCATATTACACTCAGTAATTCCAAACATATTGGTTTTACAAATGTTATTGTTCACAACCAGTTTTGTGATAAAATTAAATATTCACATAATATATTCCCTATTGTACCCAATATTCCTATCGTGTTCACACACGAATCCTGGCTTATACTCTCAATTAATTCTTCATCAATGTTAACCAAAGGGCGACTTGTAGGATACGTCCTTTGAAAATGTTATTCCTAGGATTGAAGTTCTTCAGACATTCTCGTATACTCGTATAAATACATATATCACATAATAAATGAAACGCACAGAAAGTTGGTGTTCATATTTAAATATAGGATCAGACAATATTAACTATGATATAAAACTACATAAAAAAAAGAGTCCAATAATGACATAATATGTTATTTAAAAGCCAACAATGCATTCACGCAGAAAGACTTTTGTAACAACCTAGTGTATCTATATTACTGAACAAGTCGTCTAGATATTTTAATTTGATTTGCTACACAACTTGATGCAAAACTATTCATAAAAAGAAGTAGTTAATTAATTATTAAAGGAATAGTAATATTATCTATGTCGTCACATTCAATGGGATATAAAACTGCATATCTCTATATGGAACAGGTAATCACCATGGCATGGATGAAGACATGAGAGCTCCTGGCATAGGAATGAACCGATTTTCTGCTAGTACGGACAGTTCCACGCCTGGTCTTAGGGTCACTTAATAACAACTGAAGGAACTTGACAAGGGATGACCAGATGACGCAATAATCCGGACGATCATCCTTGAGCATTGGTCAGTGACAGTAACACTTTGGCAGACTTAGTTAGCGCTAGTGATCAGGTAGAAAGCGTGCAAAGCGGATTGGCGCTGCTTACACTTTCCGAGGAATAGGTACCCAGTAATTGCAGTAGCGCCACTGCCGTCTAAATTTTTTTATACGCTTTCCCGTCCGCCTGTTTGCATAAAAATATCGTTTATACATTGGCAAATCCCGTTGCAAAAGTTCTGATAAATGTGAAATCAGACCATACTCTGTATTACAACAATGGGGAGGTTGTACGTCTCCATATAGAAAGTATTTCCGGGCACGTCACAAAATATCTCTTGTCCCTGTTGTTTGTGCGTGTTCCTGTGTGTGTGGGAGTATCCAGGCGTCGCGATATCCATGGTCTAAACGAGCTTCCATTCAATTGTAAATATTGTCCTCTAGACGGAAATGTATCACGGATTGTAAGACACTGCTCACAATTTACCGAAGTGAGAGCTTAGGTACACTATGGCAGAAATATTTGTTTGGGTCTCGGCTCTGTTTGGTGAAAGAAATATGTTAGATTCTGCATTAAGTCCTAGTGCGAGTTTGTTAGAGTATGGAAGTAAGCTGTTTCTGTTCATTTACAAACAGCTATGTGGTCAATGCTATCCAGTAAATTTTGTCAAATGATCCTTGACAATAGTTAGGAATGCACTTCAGTCTCTTATTGACTTGGAAATAGCATATGAGAATGAAACTGTTGAAGCATTTACTAGATCATAGTTCAAACCTTCCCTTATCATAGAAACTATTAAAATACAAATTTATACTGAAACAAATCTTGACATACAGAGCACAAATTTACGGGTACGATTAGACGTCTAACATGAATTATGTACATATTTTTAAGTAAAAAAACAGAATCACGCTATCTTTAATATTACTAACATTCATGGCTGCATTAGAACATTATACAGAAACTTTCAGGACAAACTGCACGGACACTAAAACCCACTGATACAAGCCAGGGGTAGCTTGGTAAATTCAACTATAGTTAAATAGACAGAACTCTTAATATAACTGCACGTGCATAAATCTATTGATAAAAAGACCTTGCAAATAAGAACCATCTCTCAGTGTCATCACAATATGGAGAACACCGTAAAAAAAAAAAAAAAGAACTTATCCGAATTAATTCATTCTATTCGTATATGAGAATTTTTACTTACTGGCGTAAGAAGAACTGAGCATACTCTCGACAATTATTACTTTTTAAAGTTTATCTCACAGCAGGCATGTCGAGCACAACATAATATCCTAGCTCTAATTCGGTTTCATAACTACAAATATTAGGTTTGATCTGATACGGGTCCAAAGTATTATCAAACTTCTAGAAGCATGCACAGTACAGTCGTGCCGTTAAAACTCGCCCGAAACCAAAACTCAAATATCTGTTCAAACATGACCAAAATCTTTCTTGAAAATGGTTTGTGATTGTCAAAACGATCCAATGATTGGAGTAAGGACTAAGAATCAGAGACACGACTGTCATTCTCTCCTGTTTTCCCACTCTCATTCAAAGAAAGGTTATAAATATCGCCTAAATTAATTTAAATCATGTAAGTCATAGAAATAAACGAATAGAATATTCACTTTAAAATTAATAATCATTGAAAATCTTTATATGTAGAGGTTAATTTTAATGTTTTCATTTTATAAATGAATTTCAAATAATTGATCATTAAATCAGTGGCCAGGTATTAATTTATGCACGAAGAAAATATTAATTCAACTTCATTTTATATTCTACTACATAACTATGCATGTAAAGATATCAACTTATCTTTGACATATTAAATTAAAAATTAAAACCAAAAGTTTCTGTAATAAAAATAAAAAATAATTCGCGTTATTGCAGTCCAACAAGCCGGGCCATAAACAAGTAAATTGTTTTTAAAGCAACCTTCTGAGATAGCCGACAGTCAGAGATTGGCAAAAGTGTTGCAACATGTTTCAGACATGATTGCATGCAAACATCCGTGATCAGGTAACGTTTGTGCTTGGTCAGTAAATAATCACAAACCAGTTTGAAACTAGTCCGTGATTCTGTGTTGGAACAACCTATTGAATACTCTTAAGCTGTGTACTGAATTATGATTGACATTCAATGAACGCTGGAATATTTCTCCCTATTTTACATACGATAAAGGCTGATCGTTCACTAATAGCAGCTCGTAGGACAAAGAGGATAAGCCATAAGTGGATCGGAATGAACAATGATTGACTGGGAAACGTTCCCTTATTTACAATGAGCTAGCTGTCCTTAGGATCGAATTCAACCATTACATATCATGTTACTAAAATGTTTTTGTTAATAAATTAAGATTAAATCCCTAATTCCTATATACTAAATCGATGAAATTTTCAAATCTGTATGTTTAAATAACAATAATAACTGAATAAATAATTAAATTATTTATTATTTATATTAAAAATAAAATATTTATATTAAAAATAAAATATTTATTTAACAATAAATAACAACTGTGTGTATAGTTGTTCATACCTTGTTTACATTCACTTTAGTTAGGCTAGGTGAATAATTGCACGTAAGCGCTTACAAGCATGGCAAGAAGCGTGAAGATTATCTTTAATTAGAAAGGAGTGAGATACGAGGCGTGAGAATGTTCCCATCCCAACAGCAACTTATGAGACCTACAGAATGACATTACCGGTGATTCAATGTCAAACAGTAAAGTAATACTCATCAAACATGGAATCTAAAAAACAGTAATCCTGGTTACTTTTTAATTATAAGTCGCATTAACTCCAGTGGCTGTAGGCAATGACTGTTGAGTTTATGTCATTGATGTCCCTGATCTCTTTTAGGTTCATTGCCTGAAGTTTTAATTATTCGTTCTCCAAGCGTTAACACAACGTTCACACGTGTGATTCTGTGTTGGAAGAAACCTATTGAATACTTTTAAGCTGTGTTCTGAATTATGGCCGACATTCAATGAACCCTGTTCATGTCATGTCGTTCTCCAAGCGTTGACACAACGTACACATGTAGGCTGTGGCCAATCCCGAGTCTCGTAAACACGCTGCTTACGAGCTGCTCTTGTCCTTCTTAGTGCTTTCTTTTCTTCCTACCATTTTTCCTTCAAGTTCTAACTTTCGTTCAATAGCTGAGTTAAGTACCAAACTAGGTCAGCGTGTCCATTTCCTTCAATTCCAACCCGAGGAGGTACCCAGAAGAACGGTATACTTACCGACTACCATACTTAGTCTGGTCAACTACTTCATTAACAATTTTTGCGGTACTTGTAATGAGCAGTTCGTTGACCATTTATTTTGTTGTATTATTACTCCATCCAGCCGCAAAGATATAAATTGTATTTGACGGCCTATAAGATTTTTCACCTTATCATAAAGTCTTACTACTTTGATTTTAATTATAAATACCATTCCAGATATTTACTACAAATTTCCGATCACGTATCGCGTTCTGACGGATCGACAGACAAAAGTGTAAGTTCGGTAACTGTTTGTTAATCGCGCACGGTTATGAAATCCAGGCGGTTTGTGTGTACAGCTGAATGTACTGATGACAGATATATCTTCACATAATGAGAATTGACTCCCTCCTAGCTATGTGTTTAACGATAACGCACGAACATCTATCTCACACTAGTCCACAGCTTATTTGTGTTCAAGGATGAATTGTCAAACTTATTTAATTATCAGTCTGAACATCTGATAGCATATTAAAAGAAATTAAACTCGTTCAATCAATTTACATTAGAACCTTACCAATTCGACTTCCGCTTCTCTGACTCTCCAGGTATTCCCACCATCTCGTGGCCCCTCACTGTGCACTCAATCAAAGAAACTGACGAAAAAATGTTGAGGATATTGGAACATGCCCACTTTTTTAATTTCAAATAGATTTTCGAAGGTATAGTCAGATAGGTCTACCCTGTAGTAAAAGTAATTGTGAATAAAAATATTGTTCACTTTAAAAAACATATTAAATCCTATTTGTTCATTAAAGACTCTTCTGTTTATATTGGTAATTTATATCATTGTTTAACTTATTTAACTACTTTCCTCTATTTATTTATTTTTTTCTATCCTTGTTATGGCGATTGTGTGTCCCTCGTTCGACATGAAGATATGCAATTTTTCAGGTTCATTTAACGTGACGAAATAAAAATTAATACTAACTTAATAATAATTAATTAATAAGTACTTCCTTATATAAATATTTTTCCACCATGATAAGTATGAAATCAAATTAATCCAGACGTATTGATCAATAATATGCATTATACTGAGTTATTGCCAAAGTACTTGTGTATAAAGGAATGGTTGACTTTTAATTAATATATATATAATTTATATCATAGTGTACATTGGCTAATCTTTCATTCAGTTATGTACACCAATTATTTTTGCGTTTCATTTACTGTTTTATATGCAACGAGAATGTCCAAAGAACAAATTGTGATTCGCGCTCTTTGAATACACTATTGGACAAAACATATTGAGTCGGCAGAGGATGTAATTAGTCCGGCCGAAGGGTGCATTGAAATAGGCCAGATAAACCTTTTAACATGGACCTTTGTCAGGTCACCTTTCAGTTGTCGATGATGATGAATTACTCAATGGTGTAAGCCATTCGAGGACCATAGGGGCTTCAAATAACACCGTAAGTATATCAAATTTTAGTATAGTAGATAGAGTGATACACAGTTAGGAAAATGACTATCACACATAAAAAAAAAACCAATAAATTATTACAACCGATAAAGAAATAGAGAGAGGCAATCGTATAGATTCGCTCTTAATAAGCAGTAGGATATTTGAAAGGTCAGGGGTACCAGTTAAGTTCTGGAAGGTACAAACAAAGCATCTGCCACAAGTGATGATGACTGACCTACTAAACCTACCTAGATATCCAGACCAAAAAAGGACGTGAACGACATTTTATAAAATATATTTGAAAGCTTACTGATAGGACCCTTTCCGTTTTCGGAAACTTCCTTTCGGAGTTAGATACATCTTATAGGATCTTTGTATAAATCAGCTTGAATCCAATACGATACCTGTAGTCTCATTGATTTTGGAAACACAGTTTATTTCGAAACCTTAAGTGACATCGCTAAGTGGGAAAGTTGTTAGTTGCCATTTGCGCTAGTCGAGCGAGCTGTGAAGAAGAGAGACGTATCCATCAGATCTAATATGGTTAATGGGAAAGTCATGTACTCGTACTATTTTGTCGTATCTCTACCAGTTTGTAGATCTTCGCCAGTGTTGATTAAATTGAATCAGGAATATGTTATATCAGCGATGCAGCTTAGTTTCACACGCTATATATGCAAATGATACTTTAGTTGTTACTTGTAAACATATTTTTTGACAACATAATAGTTATGACAAAAAAAAAAATGGTTCCTTCTCATATTACTTGATACATGTCTCTCTACATTAAAATTCCGGGAAGTGTTTTTTTTTTTTTAGGGAATCATTTTTTTCAAAACAAGAAATATCCGCATGCTCCAATATATTTGCAGTCCATGTTGATGTTTCGAAGAAATGAAAAATACTGCAGTCTACATACAATGTTTAACATCGATTGATTTTGTGATAATAAACAAAAATATATTTCTATAATTTTAAGTAGGGTATCAGATTAATGATCTTGATTTACTAATTGACATTATGTAATTGTATTAATAATTGCTCTTTATAGATGCTGCAAGAGATGCTGTTTGGCGCGTGCATATCTCATTAGATATAATATATATCTATATTTATAATAATAATATAGATCTATAAAGATATAGAATTATTATTCATATTCCACTATAAAAAAGAAATTGTTAGCAGCGTTGGTTGTATGCATTTCATTTGGAAACATCATGAAGAGCTAAGTCTCTATTATCCTTTACGCCCCGTTATATTGCCGGCCCGGATCGCACGAGGACTGTTGTCTAAAAGGCTCCTAATCGCTAAGAGCCACCGCAAAGAGCGTAATGAGGGCCACATTAGTAGCGGAAGTCAACGGTACAGAACGGCTGCCGTGCTCGCCAACCTGCAATTATTTAATTTAAGTTACATCAGCTGTCTAGATGTAAGGTAGTCATAATGTCTCCTCTACACTTCTTAATTTAGTTATTATCTTAATAATGGAGTTGTTTGTGTTGTGGCTAGTTGTGCCAGTTTTCCTTCGTTTAATAGAATGTCAGGTATGCGATTCAAATGGGACAGTTGAAACATCAAGAGGCACAACATATTGCCAAGCCTGAGTGAAAACTCTACTTATTTACAGAGAATGTCTGTCCGTCGGTATTCATGATTTTGATTAAGTCATGAAAATGATTTAATAGATCTGAAATTTTACAGGCTTATTCCACAATACCTCCCAATATGTTGATACGTTTTTGGTTAAAATGACCTAACAGGAAGTATGAAAAATGGTCTGGCCCATATTAAGAATAGCCATTTGACTTTTTTACTCTATATTTACTAACACTTGAAGAGGGCAAAGAAAAAGGAATTTCCAAGAAACATATAGTTTTGAGGGTCAATAATTGATATCATATATAAAATAAGGTTTTTTTAATGTAAATATTTTAGCGATTTTAAATTTAATTCGACTGTTGAAAAGGCGATTTTCAAGGACAGCAATTGTTAAATACATAATGTTTGTCAAAAATACCCATTAATTTTTGAACTTCAACATTTGTAAATATCTCTGCATGCCGTTTTTCTTTTTATTTCATTTAATATACTAAAAAAAAAATAAATATATGTAGATTATGATTGAAAAAATCTTTTAAAAAATGGGGAAGCTCAACTGGTAATAGTTTAGTTATTAGCTGGTGAGATAAGAAGCCACATTTAACTTAACGGGTTACACCAAGGCGTTGTGTTTGGGTGGTTTTGGGGCACTGAACCTAAATATGAAATCAGTTTTCTCTGTCTGCTATACTTTTTCAGATCAGAGTTTTAACGTGCGGTTCTACACGAAATGTGCAGTTCTAACTCCATTTTGTGCAGTTCTAAATCACATATACAAGGATTGGTTCCTGTATATTTGCTTTTGTCAGTCTGCTGTCTAATTGGTTCCAGGAAAATCAACCAGATGGAATAAGCATCTGGTAACTTAAGTCATATTCAACGCTTCAACTAGATGTGGTTAGTTTGTGAGTTCTCGCCGTGCAGGGTAGATCGAGGGTTGCCTTGTGTTTAGTCGAAGTGATATTTTGGTTTAGAAAAGAGTTCTTATGAAGTTAAACGAAAACGTACTGTGTTGTATTTGTGTGGTTGAATATAAATAAAATGAATTCAAATAGAGGAAGTAAATTATCCTGATGTGTTTTGTTGCAGATGTGGAGAATACCAGTTAAAAGAAAACCTTTTAGTGACTTTGTAAAGAGAGCTTATCTTGGATACTTTGGGGTTAGGCTTGGTGATCAAAATAGAACCTGGGCACCGAATCAGGTCTGTAAAACTTGTACAGAACATTTGCGGCAGCGGACTACCGGTAAAAGAAAAAGTCTGAAATGACTGCCATTTATGCCTGGTAAATATTACTGCCATGAATCATAACAACCGTAGCAAGTGGACTTATCCTGATTTAGTCTCTACATGACGCCCGGTCCCTCTCTCAAAAGAAGTGCCAATTACAACGTTTCACCAGAGGACGAGTGTTGTCCCTCTTATCAGTGATCATGAGGGAATGTCATCAATTCCTCAACGTTTCAACCAGGAGGAGATAAATGATCTCACCAGAGATCTCCACCTATCAAATGAAGCTTCTGAAGGACAAACATTTCCTGGAAAAAGGAACCGAAATTGCTTTTTACATTACAAGAGAAAGGGTCTACTACCTTTCTTATCTCAAGAAGACGGTCTTGTACCTTGTCACGAAATAAGAGGACTCCTGGAACAAAAGGGGTCTTCTTGACTATTTTCCAGATGATTGGTGCCTATTTATTGACAGCTCAAAGTGAAGTTTGAAATGTGTCCTTCTACACAATGGGAATCAATATAGTTCAAAGAAAATGAGAAAAAGAATATAACACCATAGCTTTGGTCTTGGTAAAGAAAATAAAGTATCACGAATATCAACGGGTGATCTGTGTGGCTTAAAAATGGTAAACGTTCTCCTTGGACAGCTTGCTTAACAGTGTCAACTCCCTTGGGTGTAACATGAGCATTAAGGTGCACTATTTACACAGCCACTTAGACTGTTATCCTGACAGTTCATAAAACACCAGCGAGGAACGAGGGGAAAGATTTCACCAGGATATTAAACTATGGAGGATGCTACCAAGGAAGATGGGACACGTCCATGATGGCAGATTACTGCCGGAGTTTAAGAATGGACTGTTCCAAAATTTATTCAAGAATGTCAGGGAAAAGAAGTACTCAGTGACTAGTTGGTTTCACGATGACTTTTTCCTCTATCTTTTTTTGTAATAATATTTCTGTAATATAATAATAAAGAGTTTAGTTTTTTATTTGATCCAAGGATTTAACTTAAAATAGCGTAACGTATATTTCCCTGAAATGTTTTATCGTATAAATTTGAGCTCCTAGGCAAAAAATAATGCATTATTTGAATTCATGACATCAAATTGTATAAATGTATAAAATCATCTCCAAATACGCCGGTACAAATACACCTGTTGGCCTGTTCAATTTTTGTATTTTATTTCTATAAAGTAGCTAACCTGCCATTACCCAATTCAGCGAGCACAATTTTAACGATTGAGTGAATTTAATGTCCATAAGGTTCTTGAAGGGGCTAACAGTAGATGAATTTGAATAAAAAGAATAAATTGACTTATGGCATAAAATGAATTTTCTATGATATTTAGAAAAGCATTCAACGCCCCCCTAATGAAATTTCGGCGTCAGCGGCGTCCGGGGCTGTAGAGAGATATCGGGGGCCGTGGTGGGGGACAGCTAGGAAGCCAGTCTCAGATCCGCAGCTGCGGGAGCTAGTGCCGGCCGTAGTCCTCTTCACCGCGTGTATATCTTCGTGTCTTCCAGTGCACGCCTGCCTGTCTTCGCCTGAGGACCTCTCCAGTCCACGGTATGTACTGTCAGGTGTTCCCTTCTCTCCAGTCGAGGCTGCGGCCTTGGTGGCTGGTGTTTACCTTGGCGCTGTCACCGGCTGTCTTTCTCCTTAACGCATGTGTACCCTTCATTTCGCAGATTAAAAACCAATTGCCTCGTATCGACTCTCAAACGAGTGAAAAAACACTCTAAATACGGTGTCGGGTGTTTGTTGTCTCCTCGTAATCACGTGTGTACGTCCCCAAACTCGTGAACATTTCGTTATATTGCACCGTGCACATAATAATTTAATGTCTTGAAATTTACTTACATCATGACGTTTTGCTAGACTGCGGCTTGATCAACAAGTGATTTAAAGCCTGTCCATTCGCCAAAGTTTGTGTATTCACGTGAGCCGGTTTTTATTTGCTTAGTAATCAGTTTTGAGTGAAAAAAGAGTTAGTAACAATTTTACTCTGACCTATGTGTTATTTTTATTTTCTATTAATTCAATAAATGTGCAATATCCTGAAAAAATGAATCAAAAGATATTTAGCCGTAAACTGCTTTCTTAAAAGTCCATTCTTAATAATTAATGGTAAAAAAAAATCGTATTAATTGTTAGGGTGTTTCTCAGTACAAACTGCTCCTAAAGTGTTTAGAGTAATATTTATCAAATACAAGATAATGGTGTTAATGATAAGGTTTAGTTGATTGTAATGCAAACCAATCCGAAATCAGTGCCTCATATAATGTATTAATCGTTCGTATGTTTCTTATTTGAATTGGTTATTATCTGAAACACACCATCCGAACCAAAGATAAAAATAATGGCACGTTTAAATGCCTAATAACCTTCTCTTAACGAGTAGTTATCAAGGCAAAACTATTCCGTTCCGAAGACCAGTGAAACCGTCGTCATATGGCTAAAGGGCGATTATCTATTCTAATCAAATCTACCAGTTAAAAAAAAATAATATGCGATTTATTCTTGATTTATAGTATTTTTCAGACTACCTTCATAACCCATGATAAAACAAAAACCATAAAAACATTTTAGGTAATGCAGAAAAGGTTTAATTAAAGACAAAAAAATACACTTATAGTAATCTTAAAACATAGCGCAAAAAAATACGCATTTAAAATTCAATTTAAAGTTCAAATTTTTAGTGACACCACATTAACTCATCTTCTTATAAACTTATAAACTTAATTTTCCAAGAAATGTGATATAGTTTTTTAACTATTACCACTTGAATTTTAAATTTAACTTTCAACCAATCAATTTGTAAATTTTATTCCCACTGATTTAATAATTATCAGGTAAAGAAACAAAATAGTGACAGGGTCAGGACTTGAAACCGTGCCCTCCTGAATTGCGGGTCAGGTGCTTCATTCATTATTGAAAAGTTCGTTGATTATTTTTACTATTGAGTTCTTAGCCCTTATAGAGTGCCGCGGATTATAACAGTTTTGATTAGGGTTAATATTAGTAACGTTAATTTGGTATTGCAAAGTTTATTGGGAACCATCATCTTTAATAATTCAATTACACATTAATATGAAATCCTCCTTTAACTTCTCATGTCATATATCTCTTATATTCTTTACTATTTAAATGATTCTTTACATATTATGGGGGTGTAACTTTCAACAAAACGTTTACTGAAATAAATAAACATCTATAGTTATTCGTAAGATTTTAATTTACATAATTAAGTTAATATAACTTATATTGTTAATGCAACTATAATTATATCATGCAACAATTAGTTACTTCAATAAATGTACAGATCATAGATTGAAATAAAAAAGATTTACAAATGGCTCTATCACGTCCTTTACAGTCTCTATTAAAACATTTTAGGAACGATTAACGTGACATCACCATGTCCGTCAACCGGGATTAAGGAAGATTGTTTAGATTTCATATCGTCTCCATATCTGAGGAGTTTGAATTTAAATTTTACAAACCAAAGGCTGATCCGTTGGAAGCTTTAAGGAAATCTTTTTATCCCACTAATGATTTTTATGGTTATGAGCCGAAATATGGTATTGTTTTAGGACAGGAACCGATTTCTCGCAGGCATTATATCGCTATCTGCATTTACTGGGTCCACCATGCATCGAGATGAAATTCGAAAACCCAAACAATATTCCATCCGATGAAGTTTCAATTTAAAACTCGAAAATAGATTCGACTAAGTACGTTACAGTTGTGCAAGTTTTGAAAAGAATGATACAAAATCATTATTTAATGTAATTACGCGAACGAAATTAAATTTATCCTTACAAAAAGTCAGTCTTTTTAGTTTCAAATTTTAAACCGTAATATAAGTTTGAAATTCAATCAGCATTGGACATGTGGTCTTTACGGTTCAATACTAAAATGAATGATGTAAAACACAAAAATACAGGATTTAAATAAACCCGGTATTCATTTCATAAATGTATATTTCAGCTTACTTGCATCAATTTTTCCCTCAACTAATCTCACCTCACCTCTATGCTAACAAACAAGGAGATGATTAATCACCGAATATGATGAATTAGAGTTTCCTCAATGAAACTGTCGCAATGGAATTATCGCAATGTTTGAATTTTATCGCTATTGTTTTATTAACCGTAAAACTTCGGTTTGTCTAGAGTATATTACTAAACAGACAGATTACATCAGAAGTTTTTCTTCCTATTATTTGACTAGAACAATTGTACTTGATTCTCCGTTCGGTGCTTAGAACTTGAATACATAAAAAATAAATAACTGCATCTCGATTTGGTGTTTTGTTGCGAATTGGCTTAGGATAATGAAAAATAACAAGTTTGATTTTTACCAAACTTATTAATGAATGAAATCCAACCTAAGTCCCTGTTTGATAGTCCGGAAGTATACAGAGATACATAGGATATTAAACTTATTAAATTATTATTATTAAATTTAATTCATAAAATAAAATTTCCTTCATCAATAAATTTAATAAAAAAAAAAATTTGTTTATCATCCTTAGTCAATTCCCTTTATCAATTTAGATTTCCATCCCCTCCCATTTAGGTTTATCTTTTCTGCTTCACCCGCAGTTATTTATTTTGAATATGCTTGAGCCCTAACTATGGAAAACTGTATAGCTTAATTAATAATCACTGTAACTGGGAGATAAGTTCAATTAAAAAAAACAAAGGATATTTAATGCAGTCAACCAACTAAAAAATATACTCTAGGCAAAGAGAATGTTGTTAGTTAAATAAATAAAGATGAGCCATTCAATTCATAAATTTGATGAAGTAATGTGAACTTTCGATTCCAAACTCGATGAATTCGAAAACGCCATTCATGGCTTCAAAATCAAATCTCCTGGGTAGATTTTTTCGTTGGAACCAGTCTGTCTCCGCGTTAATGTAAGTGTATCCTATTCATGTTCGTAAATTTTCTCATAAGTAATGGTAATAGTTTGATTTATACCGTTTAGTTTTAGAAACCGTAATTTCATTCTTCTGTTCTAGTTTTTTTTTTCATTTTCCACGGTTCTGTGTAAGTCTCGTTAAGATTTCACCTTCACCTTCTTCCCGGAGGCGTGAAGGATTATCCCGTAGAATAAAAGGGAACGCCTTGCAATAATGGGAAGTCCATTGACGATTTCCAAGCCTGGTTTGGCGTTGCGGTTTCTTTACATTTGTTCCTCTCAGTTTTTTTCACTGATGAGTTTTTTTGTAAGGAGCTGATTTTATTTTTTGATGAGTCGCACGCTGATCGATGATAAATTCTTAAAGGCCCGGTGCAAACATACAACTATTGAGACAGACGTAGCCTATCACTTTCAGTTTTGAGCATAAGCGTTTCCCACGTGTATGACGGAGCCGCGGCATAGTCCTGAGTCACTGACTCTTCATCCTGTTGGACTTGTTGACAATTGCTGGCAATAATGCTCATCTTGAGTTTCACAACTCATGCGGATGCTCTGCCGTTTGTCGGCTATTAGGATATAATTTGTTTTCTATTGACGCGTTATATCCATACTTGAAAACACTCACAAAACTCTAATTATTGTACACGATTCGGGCGTAATGGTTTAATATCTCCTTTTAAATAGCCTCCTTTTAAATTGGAAAATATTTTCATATAGGGAGTAAGACGTAATTAGTAGTGGAATTCCAATAGGTTATTGCATGAAAAAATAAAATGATTTGAAACATTCGTCATGTAATATATTATATTATGTTATATCGGAGAATGGCCTGTCTGAGTTATTTCCATCTAAATACTATTAAATTCTTTCTCCTTATCAACAGGATTTTATCTCCTGGGTACCATACCGAGGAGTCCAAAAAAAAAGTACTTTTTTCACGACAGGAGAGTAGCGTTGCTTAAACATTTTACTAGACAGCTTTTTATCTCATCAAAACACCTGGTAACGGCTGAGGATTTTCATGAACTAATTTGAAAATTCCAGTATTTCAATTATTATTTTTTCTGTTCTTTCTATGGGAAGGAATGTGTCCCCATAAATTGCACATGTCCCTTGAGCTTTGTATACTACAAATATCAGTTTAATTATTAGTTTCAGTTATTATAATTAAACTGACCGAATAAAATGCCAGGAACAAAATAAATCAATTTAAACATTATAAGGTATGTGCTTCGCAATATCCTTCTTGAGATGTTTATCTCTTCCGTTTTTCAATTCAATATTTAATTAGTTATTTTTGCCAAGCATCGCCCTTTGACAATAAAATAATGTAGTGTGTTGACAATAAAATACGTTAGGGATGAGCTTTGATAATGGTCGTGGTAGCACTAATAATAAGTTCGCTGGAACGGCGAACGGGTCAGTATATAATTCGGCAGCGTTATATTATTACACAAAATGATTTACATGAAGTCTATACAAGCTCTCAACAATGTTTACAACGTGATATTATATGCGATGACGATTAACAAAAAAAAAGCTTACGAGCATCTATTTTAAAAATTCACTGATAAAATTTTCGTATTTTTGTTTACTAAAAGCGCCTTAAATCAGAAATATGAAGTCTTACAAATAACTTTGGAATATTAACAAGTGCTTTAATAACGGTAGTGTGGTAGTCAAGTAAGGCTTTGCTTTGTCACCTGCTTGTGTAATCTAGTCAAGTAGACCATTTCCATATTTTTTTTTTTTTAAGGATTGGGGAAATTGGGATTATTATTAAAAATATTATAATATTGTGTCAAAAAATAATTTACATAATTAATTAAGTAAGCGAAGGAAATTATCAGGAGAATTTTCATAAATTGATACTTAGATTTACATCACATTTAAGGTAGGATTGCCTGCAAATTAGCTTGTATTAAACGCATTGAATATTAGGATAAGATAATTTTTATTATGTTATTATTGGAAATAGATAGATTGATTTGGATTTTAATTCAATTGTCTTATGGAAGAAGTTGTTAGCCGATTCGTGGTACGGGTTGGAGGATTGTTATATGTGTCAGAAAGGACAGGATTGGATTTATGTATTAATCGTTGATGCTCGCTAATTCGGAACATTGATCACGTTCATATTATCGCCATGGTAATAATCGTTTTCGATTTAAATCTAGTCGTTATTTGGCTAAATAATTTGAACTTCCGTGACATGAGTAGCAATACCTTCAGTCATACTAATTCAGACCTTAACTCATATCGCCTTAAGTTCAAACGTGTCTATTAATTACCTTGATAGGCTCTAATTTTATCAAAAAATAAAATATAAAAGAACAAAATACTATACGATATGTAACCTCCGGGGCCTAGGCTTTACTGTCGTAAAGGTACCTAAGCTCCCAAGGGCATCATATTGTCGGCTGACCCATACTTAGCCACCAGCATTATGATGAATTCTGCCCTTAATAAACTTTGTTAATAGATCATAAGTTAACTAAAAAGTAAATATGCCTGGGGTTGATAATTTAGTCCACCTTCATTCACCGAAGGTAATGTTCGTAGTAAATATCCACAATTAGGAATATTTCATTTTAAGCTTTATTAGTTTGAATTCTTATGCTGGACAAATGACTACTACAAATGACAGTGAACCATAACAATAACATTTTTATTAGAGATAAGAGGAATATCATAACTTACAATAAATAGAACCATGATACCGCAATTACATTGAAGCTTAACACAATCTAAACTTCTCGAAAATACATCTGAAAACATATGTTTTTGCCTCAAACAAAAATATTTAATGAACTTATGATAATATTGAAAGAAATTCACGAACATATGGTCTTCACATTTGCATATACTTAGCTCTACTTTCGTAGGAGCTGAATAAGTCTAGCTTCAGAACAGGGATTAATGAGGAGTCGTCTTCATTTTGGGGAGCATCGACATCAGAAGTGAAAGCCGTGACAAAAAATCTCCGCCAGCGATACTGGCGAAATATTCTCAGTTCTGCAGCTGTGCTTGCACATTGAATCCTCCCAAGCCGACGTTGCCTCGATTCGCTGCTCAAAGCCTCGACCGTGACACCTTAACACTACAAACATCAACACCATCCATTCCAATTGACAAAAAGTCAATGGAAACCTAGATCTACTGCACATTACATGGCTGTTCCATTTATAACAGCTTTTTTTTTTCTTTTTTTTTTTATATGTACAATACAAATCTTTATTGTGAAATAATTACAATCTGCCTTTTAAAGGCAATAATAATACAGATAAATGATCTCATTCATACCATATTTACAGTCATCATTCACTCGCTCATTCATACAATAGGACATGATAGGAGAAACTGGCCATTGCCAGGACTCCCACTGTCACGCGATTATAGCAGGTCACGAGGCCACTGCCGTTTCAGTCTCTGAGGAGGATTATAGGGATGAGTGGCGCAGTGCAAATACTGCGCTACAGGATTAGGGTGGTTGGAAAGGCTACTGTGGAATTTCATAAACTTGGAAGGGAAGAGTTCTAGACTGTAGGGTATATTAAGGTCGTTATGAAGGGTTTTGTTGCTGACATAATAAGGGGCATTTACTATTGTTCTCAGGACTTTGGATTGAAAGGATTGGATACGCTTGATGTTCGACTTTTTTGCTGTCCCCCATAGCTCTATTCCGTATGTCCAGATTAGTTTAAGTATAACTTTGTAGATTAGTAGTTTATTTTCTATTGAGAGATGGGATGTCCTTTGAAGTAGTCTGTACAGTTGTCCAAAGCGTCTGTTTAGTTCTTGTCTTTTTAGTCTCGTATGTGGGTTCCAGGTCAGCCGTTTGTCGAGATGGAAGCCTAAGTACCCTACTGTCTCGGTTACAGGGAGAGGAATATAACAGCTTTAAACCACTTTTACTGTCTTTTAGCAAATGAATATGACATTTGTATTACACCACAAGGCAATGTTGCCTGTAGTATAGAGCACATGCTTTAGAACATGAAGGAGGGAATCTTCTGTGTATCTCTGTAATTAGATTACATTTTATTATTTTATTTATTTTTTATTCTTCCTATACCGAAGGCCAATTATTCTTCCGAATACGATGGCCAAAACGGGGCGTGTTGAAACTTCCATACAACGTTATACACGAGATGTTCAAATATTCGATGGAAGCTCTCAACTATTAGTCCTCCAATACAGTCTACTTGTTATTAAGGTCGTTTTTTTTCTCTTCCTCTGGTTCTTGGGATGTCTTCTGCTCTCTTAACTGTGTTGACATGAGCTGGCCCTGTTCTTCCTATGGTGGACAGAGAATGCCCTGTAGTTGCCCTCAGTGGCTACAAACAGCTGGCAGGGCAGATTCCGGAATGACATGTCCTGTTTTACTGAGCTTGGCTCTGGCCTGTTCCAAGATAGAACAGGTGAGCACAACGTGTTCGTGTGTGTTGCCTGTCTTCGTATCTACATTGAGGACAGCACCAGGCTATCTGCTATCTGAACTTGAAAGTTTCCCACAGAAACCTGTCCTGTGCATTTTCCTGCCAGCATCTGCAGGCTACTCGAGTAATCTGGGCAGATCTATGTAACCCTCGGCTATTTCCAATAATTCGATAATAGTCATAAAAATTATCCTATCAAGGAAATTATATCTTAAAGGTATGTTCCAAAACGCACTGGATTATGTTGTACACATATATTAATTAAGGGAAAGTCTGAAAAAATTAATAAACCCATTCCGTTTTCAAGCTATGTGATTCTAGCAACTGAGACGCTATTTTAAAATAAAAGTACTGAATAATGTTTAGATAGGCTCACTGAAACCGAGTGGCGTGTAGAATTAAAGTCTAGTTTCATTTCCTTTTTTAGTGACCGAAAATGTTCAATTTACTACACGATTGTAATAACTTTCGAATGTCGTTTGAAAATATCATACAGATTTGGTAGAAATCTCAGTCCTTCGGATGTTTGCTTGACATTAAAGAGCGACAACTAGGAACAGGAACTGGTCCATACACGTATTTTAACAGCAATACTGAACTTTTCCAAAGACACCACTTTCCAGGGGTACAATAGAAAGTAAAACCAAAGGGAAACTGCGAGTGATCCGTGAGCATTAAAAAAAAAAAACGTCCCCGATTGAAAAGAGAAGTGGCTTCAAGCATGGTGGTGTATTACGCTGGATTTAAAATTTCAAAACGGGAATCAAATTATACAATTTTGAACACCTTGGAAATAGTGAAATAAATTAAATGCCACTACTGAACATTTTATAAAAAGAGAGAGCAAGTGTATTAGTTCTAATAATCGCGTTAATTTTTAAATACTCTGTTATCTGCCGGTTTAACTTAAATATTGTGCAAATATTGAAATTGGCATTACCAACCAGATAGAACTGCCAACACGGTTTTAACGAAATATTTGAGATAAGTACAGGATGTGGTGATGAGATGAAACAGAGATTGAAGTGACAGATGGGAAAATTGAAGGATATAAACCATTAAAGGAACTGGCAGGCAGCCGAAATCCACCAGCTCAAGCATCTACGGTTTAGTTAGCGTACAATGTGGGTCTTCACCTTGCGTCACCCTTGCATGTATGGCATACTCTGCACACATGTTCCTGTTTATTGTGTGATTAGAGATACTTTATTGAATCGTGATGTTTAGGACTTCGTTACTTATAAATGTGCAATTATTATATTTCTTGGTAAAACAGAAATTATTTCACGACAAAACGTACAATGATAACAATAAGACCCATTCCCAATAAATGTTTGATCGTGACATTGTTTCAGCTAAACAGATCTATGATAGGATTAAAACAAAAATGATTGACTACTAATGATTTTAAAAGGCTCTGGCCAATCTTCCGTTTACTTTCGCGCATGTAAAGATTTTCTTACTGAGCAATAACAATTTTGTGTGACAAATGAGCTTGGTTGTTAAAAGCGAAGAAGGTATTAAAAAAATATCTATATAGTTATGAAATCCCACATGATCTAATATTCTTGTTGATAGTTGTTTATTAGAATTCGCTGGTAACCCATGACGTGAAAACATCTTAATTTTCTTCCACTTGCATTTTCATATATTGCCTTCCATATTATTGTTAATAGCTATTAATTGCAGTTTGTTATCCCTGTTTTATTGATTATTACCGGAAGGAAAATATAAAGCAATTTTACTTAGCCTAATAATTGTTTGATATTACAAGTAGTCAAATCCTAGCCTGTGCCTGTACAATTAGTACAATAGAAATTTTATAAGGGTATTTATTACCCTGCTGCTGATTGGTTCGATGGGCTCAGACGAAAGCTGGAATAAGCTGATTTGCACGGACTCGGCTGTAAAGCCGCTACACATTTGTGTAACAGCCTGATACCGGAGATTATAACCTCGCCAAGCAACAAGTGGTCCTTCCATTGCTATTCCCTCCTCTCGTTCTCTGTCTAAGCCACTTATCATCCCACTTTGTCAAAGGGCTCTGTTTTTTTCGTTTCGCTTAATGCCTTTATGATTTATTAAATGAAATGAGAGGCTATACTTTCAACAGGTTGAGGAGCAAACTTTCACCAGGCTATACAGGTAGACAAATATGAATTATTTTTTGAAAAGTCGTAAACATGATTCAATCAGATTTGTTTTCATCATAAACGAACAACTAGGTAATGGATATTGCTCCTCCAGGTATTGGTAAAACAGTAGACTCTACTTGTATGGGAGAGTGACTAGGATATATACGAAATAAAGAAAAATGTAAGTAATTATACATTTATTTTATATATTTAGAATTAACCTTACAATTTTGTTAACGTTTTCCGAGCGACGATGTCTCACCATAGCCTTTTGACCATGACATCATCAGAGGTAATAATGGTGTTCTATTATTAAAAATAATTATAAAGGTAGAACTACTAGTTCGTTCGCTAAAAGAATGACGTCAAAAGGTCTTCCACTAACAATCTCTGAAGCACTTGAGAAGTGACGAGTTGAAAGATCGCTGACGTCGGTAGGTCCGGTACACGATGAGTTAGTAAGGCGGGTGGGGGAACGAAAAAGATGTCTTGCCCACTACTCAGAGGTATTCTCTTGGCGAACGGACAGTATATATATATATATATATATATTCACTATAATCAAGATAAATATTACATGAACGATCAAATAAACTTAAGTTTAATGCATGGAATCCCCCTTGGGGAAAAATGCGTGTTTCGTCACTGTCTGGCTCCTCATTCTCTCCTTTTACAAGGCCAATAATTTAGTCATCTGCTAACTCTTGTCCTACATTACATGTCACCCGGTCTGAAAGTTTAGTGCCAGTAATGTTTTCGCAGCAAGCAGCCGTTTAGCCCTTTGGCAATAGCAGTTAGTTCATAATCAATGTTGACATATGTTGTCTCTGGGATTTCATTGAACAATTTTTTCAAACATTTTTGAATGAGTTGAAATTTCGACGTTGATGCATTTGAAGATTAGTTTAAACGCTTTTTAAATTTACATTTTTTTTAACGTATTTAGTGGTCCGGATATGGGCGAGCCTACTGTACTTTTAATAAACATAACTCGAGCATACATTTGTATACTCGAGTATTTCCAGCAATAAATCGCCTTCCCCACAGCTACAATCAGATAATAAATTACACATTTTATGATACAAAATAAATTGTAAACTTTAATATTATTCTTCAGTGTTGTACTCAAACATTTAGACACTTGTGTGTTGGTAATTATACTCGTATATGATAGAAAAACAACCTGGGAGTGTCTCAAAATATATCCCTATTATTTATATGCCATCCCCAGACAACTTTTCGCCTAGTCAGGCATCATGACTACTATATAGAATAATATATATAAATTTACACACATAGAAGCAAAATAACATAACACAAGAATGAAACTGAACTTAATAAATAATAAGATTCGAAAATAATAAAAAGAGTATGACAACGCACCTGTGAATTATATTATCTTTCCAATTTTTATTAATCCATTGTTGTATATACCGAATCTAAAACCTTATTGAAGTTTTATTGCAACTGATATGAATGGAACGTTAATTCCCTTTGACTCGTTTATAGGTAAAATATGATGTAAAATCTAGTGTTGGTGAGTTTAGTTACCCACATATTCAAAAGAGGGTTCATTTACTTCTGTTGTTTTAGGAGTCAAGTGTGATCGACACTATCAGGTGTTGGCTATGACCGGGTGTTCGGAATGCTGAAAGGTACCTCCCTATAGCTAGAAACCTTCGACTAACAATTTAATTTTTATATATTCATTTTTTTTAACGATACACCGAGGGTAATGTCACTTGGAGAGTTCAATTCGGAGGCAAACACAGAGCTCCACGGGCTCCGTAGCCCTCTTAATGGCGATTTATATATGCGAGAGAGTTTATACAGAAGTTTTTAATACCTTTTGCACCATTTATTGGCGAAAATTGATCGTATGTACTAACTCATAATGACTCGTTCTTCAAGAGTTGAACAGATATTTAGTGATATATTGGTCAGAACTAAATATTACCACCATAAATAAGTACCTACCTTTCGATGTCGCGGAAAAAAAATTGGATGGCAATTGAGTGAAATCAATTAAGTAAGACTAGTAAGACATTAGTAGGGGAAAGTAATAAATAAAAAAAACTATCTTATAAAAATATTATTTTCAACCAATAAACGAAAAAAATCTTTATATTTAATGAGTATCTTTTAGACAATCAGAAACATTGATTAGTACTTGAAGCTCATACAATCTACTTGTACGTTATACCAGCAAATCGATAGATGTTCCTGATGGTGATATTGGAATTGAAATTAATTTCATGATTACCAACTACAATGGAGAGGTTGTTGTTTCCCCTCTCGACGGAGGGTCGTCGGTCCCGAGCCTTGTATTCTGTACATCAGTTTATTATAGAAAAAATCTTTATACCTCACACATTATATAAAATGTAGCTACGCTACAGTATATACAATAAGCACGATGGGCATTTATGCAAAGATTCCATATTGTGGAATGTGTAACTCACTCTGTGTATTTTGAATGAAGGCTTTAGACACAAAACAAATAGAGTGGTTTTATACAAAATATATTTTTATTGGAATGACTAGTATGATGAACTGTGCTTGGTAATAAACGGGTTGTACGTTTATTATTGTTTTAATCCTCTTAACCCCGTTTGAAGAGTGGTGAACATATTTACATACAATCTGGTAATTGCCATGTATAATTATTAATTTTTGTTAGTTTCTCTAAAGGTTTGTCAAATACCATGATTGAAATTAATGGCGTTAAAACTGAGAAAAATGCCTTGTTGTCAAAATATGTAATAAAACAATTCTTTTCTCTTTTATCACCAACAGGGAGAGATGAAACGTTTTAGATATGCCCTTACATATAGCTTAAACAAATATTTTTCATAAGCTCTTTTATTGCTACTATTAGATTAGTTTTACACAAACCTTTGCCACTCGGTGAAAGGAATTATCTTTGCAGTTATTGAATCCGTTAACTTATATCATAGTATTTAAATACTAGTTATTTGACCAAAACTTTATATAACCTGAACCACAACAATGATTCATAATCCCGTCAGATTGAGCAGTTACAAAACAACTGTTCGATTCGATATTAAAATCTAAGTTGTCCGCTTGTTTCAGAGAATTAAACATTATTGCGAAGCTGATACCTCATGCTGATTCATTCGAGTGTGAACTTAGAGTAATGCCGAGCAGAACTAAATTACGAAGCGTGAATAATGTGCTAAAGCCCGTTACTTAAGAGGTAACTTCGTTCCAAATGGCTTAAGTTTTTTCAAGCTATTATGTCAAAAAAGATGATCGTGACAAGGACTCGAACCCGTTAACACCTGATCTAGCAAAGAGACTAAAGTGTAGTCTATTTAAATTTCCCATGATTTCGTTTGCTTTTTACGTTAATATAAAAGTAAATATTTTACTTTTGTAGGAATTTCAATAAAAACTATTAGTTGTTTATTTTAGTATAGTTTAATATTAGTTAGTAGTTATAAGTAACTTAGTTAGATGGTACAATATATAATAAATATTTGAAAATTCACGTATAGAACACAAATATCAACTATTTGTTTATTATAAGTATGTGCTCTCGTATGTAGCAGCAGTTCATTCTTAAGCGTGCATTCCTGAGCCGTCGGTTTCCACACTCTCCCTTTATCGTGGAACAACAGGCAGATTCCAAGTAGCCGTTCACAGCAAGGTTCCGACTTAATTTAGTCTCATTGAGCTCATACCTGGGTTTACCTAATTAGAACACCGTAATTTATATATTTTTTATAATCTAATACTTCAGAATAGATTGGGTGGAGGTAGATTCGGATTGATTTGATTCGGATCGATCATCATTTTAGCTAAACAAGGGCATGTCGTGTCGTTCATTATTATATGATGGCACCGTTAAATGAACCAAGATATCAGGGGGTTGGCAGCCTACAGGCTGCAGGGGTTTTCTAACACTCCTGTCAGTAGGTAATGTTTTGCAAAATAAAATTACTGCCTTGGGGTTGAAGCCACTACGTAGGCAAACAATTTTGGCATACACATGGTATACACAATTAACCTGAAGGGTAATTACTAAAAATATAGAATGTAACCCGAATGCAACAGGATGCACGAACTAATAAAAGGATACCTACAAATCGCTTTCTGTTTTCTCGGGAACTCATTCCATGCTGTGGAACTTTTTTTGGTGAAAGTTCACATACTACTCATACATGGAGATTTTTTTTTACAAAAATTAATCATTCCTACAAGGAACATACCCAACGCTTCTGTCGAAAGAATGAAACGGCCAACAAAAACTCAAGTGAGCTCATCTATTGTTTAAAGTGGCAGTCTTTCATAAGAGAGTGCTGTGGCAGCAGGAACGCCTTAGTTTTTCTTCTTTTGTAGGAGTGAACACATTCCGTTCAGGGAAGAGAAGATAGGTTACATTTTATAACCTATCATGTTTGCTATAATTTAGATACATAAGGGCATAGACAGATAACATTAATATTTAATAAACAAAACATATGTTGAGTCTAACCTAACAGTATAAACAGGCCATGGAGCTCTACGCAGAAAAACCGACCACAGAAACTAGAACTTTCATCACTGCAACGCAGGACTTCGTGATAGCCTCTAGTTCGATGCAAGGGTGGCGGACCACCATGGAGGACGGACACACCATCATCGTCAACAACGAACCAGACGCCGAAATGGAGGTCTACTTAGGAGTGTTTGACGGCCATGGAGGTCAGTCCGTGTCTCACTTCGTGACCAACAACCTCCACCATGCTATCTTCAACGAGATACAGTTGGCTGGCAGGGATCCAAAAGCCTCCATCCAAGAGGGCTACCTCAGGGTGGATAATATGATGCAGAGGAGCATCACCTTTGAGAGCGGAGGGGCCGGTTCGACAGCCGTCGTCGTCATTATCCGCAACGGAATGCTCTACTGCGCCAATGTCGGAGACTCGCGGGCGGTAGCCTTCGTTCGCAACACGGCGTTTCCCCTGTCCCACGACCACAAGCCGAACTGCCCGGACGAGGTCACCAGGATCGTCCGGGCAGGGGGCTTCGTCGACCAGGGTAGGGTTAACGGTGATCTGGCGCTTACGAGAGCCTTCGGTGACTTCGTCTATAAGCTTAACCCCTACAAAATCCCAAAGGAGCAGGTCATCTCCTGCTTTCCGGACGTGATTGAAATGAAAATCGACGTCAACTTAGAGTTTGTGGTGCTGGCCTGTGACGGAGTCTGGGATGTGATGTCCAACGAGGCCACCTGCGAATTTGTAAAGCGGAGATTGGGCCGTAACGTGAATTTGAGTGCTATCTGCGATCAGCTGCTCTTCAACTGCCTCTGCAGTACCAGGTGCCAGAGCAGTGATGGTATGGACAACATGACTGTCATCATCCTTGTCTTCAAGAACAGCTTGAGTCAGCCTTACCGGAGGATGACTGAAAGCTCTTCACTTAATGTCCACTATGTTTGCACTCCCGATACCATCGAACGACAGATGTCTGTCTCTGGGTGACCAACAATAATTTAACCAGCATTACGTTTTATGATTAGATAAATAATTGTTATTATATAACTTTAAAAATTGAAAAATAGTCAGGTGTTTTTTATTAGAAATATTTTTATTATTAGGAATTAGTGTGGTAATGGCACCAGGTATTAGGTTATAGGTTCCCAAGCTTTTTGCACCTAGTAGCACCCATCTTATCTTAGGAGAGGTTTATAGAGTTTTTTGTAGATAGTTTTATAGAGCTTTTTTAGAGTGTTATACTTATAAGCACTGACAATCAGTCCAGGTGGATCGCCATCCTAAAATACTTATTTTATACATAATGTACATATTTGCTTAACATTAAATCCCTGTTTTGCTTTATTAAAGTTTTTAACTAAGATTCGCTTTTTGTATATTGTGTAACAACTTGCTTTTTTAATAGGCTTTTATGATTGTTGTATTATTATTCGATAGATAGAAAAAATATTTTATTCATATAGTTAATATATTTAGCCATTATAGGATAGTTTATTATTTTTTTTTTTCTTAATAAATCTTCTCGGCAAAATTCGCAGATGACAATGCATTACTGTCATCCCACCCAGACCCCGATATAACATCCCGTAACCTTCAAAAACACCTTGATGAGATCGAGTATTGGTGCAACATTGGCGGATCAAAGTTAATGAAGCAAAATTTCCCACATTACCTTTACCCTCTGCAGCAAGTACTTTCCAATATTTTTTTAAATTCCATTCCTCTTCCTGTTTCCGAGGCAGTACGGTATTTAGGCTTCCATCTCGACAAAAGACTGACATGGAACCCACATACGAGGCTAAAAAGACAAGAACTAAACAGGCGCTTTGAATAACTGTACAGACTACTAAGGACATCCTATCTCTCAATAGAAAATATATTACTAATCTACAAAGTTATACTTAAGCCAATCTGGACCTACGGAATACAGCTATAAGCGGCAACAAAAATGTCGAACGTCAACAGTCCATCAAAAGTCCTGAGAACAATAGTAAATTCCCTTATTACGTCAGCACAACACCTTTCATAACGATCCAAATATAGTTTGTATTCTTGAACTGATCCCTTTCAAGTTCATGAAATTTCAAAGTAATCTATCCAACCACCCTAATCCCCTAGCACAGTCATAGCACTACTCATCCCTATACTCCTGCTTGGAGACTAAAATAAAAGCCTCGGACCTGCTATAAATACGCGACAGTGGGAGCCCTGGCAATGACCAGTTTCTCCAATCATGTCTTGAGCGTCTGTGGCTCTCGCGCTCTTGGTCAGCCTCCACTGACTCATGTCCAGTGAAGCGGCTGGTGGAGGAGCGAGGGGGACTTCCCAAGATTCTGCTTCTTCTTGTGCATACGAGGGAGGTGACAACCATGTGGATTCGGGAGGTCTCTGGGATGTTTGTAAATACTGTATGAATTAGCCAGTGAATGAAAATAGTAAATATGATATGAATGAGAACATTTATCACAATTACTTATTAGTCAATAAGGCAGACTTTAATTTTATCACAAAAAAAATGTTTTTTTGGTTAAAGGTTATTTACTGTTTTATTCAAACGATATTACAAAATTAATTCATATATTACATAAGGAGTTCATGATTAAAAACATATGGGGGAAACTGATCAGTGGCAGAAATTCCAGTGACTAAATATTTACAAAATGGTCACTTCCGCTTCAATCTTTGGGGAGAGTTGTAGGGATGGTTTTTACTTAACAGTGATCCTATCACAGGCTTTAGATGATCAGATAATGGATGATGGAACTTCAAGAATTTTGAATATATATATATATATAATATTGTTTATATCAGCGAGGACTTTTCCAATTTTTCCAAGTCAAGAAAACAATAACTTTCATCCACAGAATTATAGACTCTTGGTAATATCAGAAACTGATATAACAATTCAATAAATGGGTTAGATGAAACGTTTAACTTATGAAAACAATTATCTCGTGGAAACTATCTACGTACTACTTAGATTCATGACAAGCTTCCGTTCGTTCATTAATTTTTTTATAAGGAACAGTTTTATCTTATTATTATTATAGTATTATACCTCATTAATATTTCCAATTTCGATTAAAAAAAAAATCATTCTGTTTTTTTTAGTATATTTAACCCTGATTGCTTTTAGGTCAAAGCCAAATAATCAACGAAACATTCAATAAATTGATTGTACAACCTCTCCGTTTACTCTCCGATTCGAAGTACTTAGAGTGTGAAAAAACAAATAATAGAGTTCTAAAGTTTTGTTTAATTACATCCTGGACTTTATTTACTAAGTTTTACAGTGGTACGAATGATTATGAGTCGAGTACTAAAATTATAATTCATAAACATTTTAATAGCCGTTTGCGGTGAATATACTCTAGCGGAGAGGAGCTGTCTTAATAACGTTCATATGGGGGAGTGATAAACTGAACGTCAAAAGTTCAAGTTGCCTATCTGCATATATATTGGTTATAAAGCACACAGCGGCTGCTTTAGAATATGCCGTTCTCTGTTAATTTACTAATAAACGACAGGGAATGTCAGTGCGATGCGATGCACCCAAATTGAAGAATGGAAGAAATATTTAGCCTTCAAAAACCTCCTGAATATTATCAGTATGTTGACAATATTACGTGTTCACTGCGAAATCATCAGTGAGTCAGACAGCAACGGTCTTGCCTATACTGCTGTCTAAAAACCCAGTTCTCGTAATTTGCAATTGTTTATACCCTTGGGATTAGATCTGGCACTTTTGCATATTTCTAAAAAATCAGAGGTTAAGTATAACCGCTATGATAACCAAAATGAACTAAGTTTGGATCAGATTGTTGTTCAAGATATCTCTTCACTAAAAATATACGATATTGTAAAATCGACTGCGTTCTTGTTTGTTTAATAGGTCTCTTCAAACTCAACAGAAATGTTTAAAATTTTGAAAAACGAACGCTTAGAAATACACGTTAAGTTCCTAGGGTCAAAGGATTCATTTTTTGTCATTTGTTTACTCTATTCAATGGGCTTTTGGTTTAAATCGACCTTAAGAGGTCATGTTCTTCCTGTTATTTACTATTTCGTTAGTAAAACAATGAAAAAAAAAAATCATTTATTGCTACTTTACACGATACTGAATTCGTGACTTGGGAACTCTTGTAGGTCCGTGACCATGCTCAAAACTTACTAGCTGACTTCTCATGTTGAAATATGGCAGAATGTCAGTAATTCCTAGATAGTATGATTTTCTACGAAATTAATAACATGGCTTTTTCGCCGTCATATTATAACTAGGCCCATTTAGTTAGTAAGGCTAGTGTAGCTAATTCAAAATTCGAGATGGACGCATTTTTCTCTTCCGTAATAAGTGATTGGCTTCTTGCTCTGTTTGGGTCGTCGGAAAACACTTTTTCCTGTTGCAATAAAAACAATGTAGTACCTTAAAACATTGCTCGTGCTTGAATTATTCAAGAAACTGTAAACAATTTAGCGCAACTCTCCGTTGCCTAGTTCTTAGCATGCTGACTTATGAATGTGGAAGCCATACATGGTTTGATCGTCAGCTCTCTTAAGGATTTTTCTTTGGGGGATGGGTGTCGTCGAGGTTCGCTTACTTCGTGAGGCTAAATGAGTAGATACTTGAATAATGATAAAACATAACCGGTGAAGCTACTACGCAAGTATATCAGTGACACTGCCAACCAACTATGACAATTTTAGAAACCAAATGGGATAACTGGGATTGAAAATTGGAAACTCAGCTAAATGAGATTATAATTTGAATTGGACAATGTCCTGGTACTGTTGAATTAGTTGAAACGAGCATCTGAGTGTAGATCAAGAGGTCCATGGTTCAAATCCTGGCCCTATCATTATTTTTTTTTTCATATCAACTAATGATTATTCTTGCAATGATAGATAGAATCAATATAAAATGCAGGTTGTATTTCAATTAATACACTCAAGAGTATGTGACCATATTGTTCCAAGCTCCTGAAGTTGTCATGAATGCTACTGTTTGTGATTCTCTCTATGATTGCACGTTGTTATGACAATATTAATTAAGATTGATTTTCTAGCATGTAGCAAGAACTATGAAATCACTGCTCAGTATTCGAATAATCGAAGTATGTATTTAGGTTACCATTTGCAACATTTTTTCTCTTTTTAAGTACTCCATTTAGGTTGCTGTTCTACTTTATTTTCACGGCTGCTGTGATTTGCCTGGCTCACTTATCCAAACAGATTGAACGTGATCCACGTGGGAGCCGATAATCGCTTGGTAATTGCTAATTCAAACTAAGCTGCAACTGTGAAGTACGGGTTTTATTTGCTGCTCTAGTGAGGGAGGAGTTTGTCGGCTACGGTTGGTTTGCTACCAGAGGATCCGCTACAACTTGTTAAGTCCTGCAGCTGCCATCTTCTCACGGCTTGTTTGCTATTTTTTTTGCTTTTGATTCCGTCAGTGATTTGCACCCAGGATTAGCGAATTTCCTGTAAATACACTAAAAACACAATTACATGGTTTTCCTCTTATACAACATTGTTCACACATGGTGTAGTGGTAAGAGCTTTCTGGAAGGTTTTGGGTTCAAATCTTTAGTCAGACAGTCAAGTTTCCGAAAGAAAACAGGTGAAAACCCGAAACTTCATAAAATTAAAATGGTTCGCAATAAGGTAGCCTTATTACCTACCCAAGTGGAGTATACAAGGTCATACATACATGATATAATTATAATAATGAATAAAAATAACATTTTCAGAATTTGTTTGGTGTAACAAGCTGACTTTTAGCTGTCGAGGACAAGGTTGAATCCAGGTGTAGCGGGGATCTTTCTGCAGTCCTTAGGCTTGTAATTCACAAACCGGAATAAGTTGTCCCTTACGATGGTTTCGTGTAACCGTAGGTCTCCCATAGGTCACACAACAGCCCGGTTGTAATTTTTCATCTTCAGCTTTTGTGAAGTACAAGAACAACTACACTAAGCACGCTAGAGACCCTCGTGGAAAGTTTAAGTTTCAAAAAAAGTAAAGATAAAGATAAAGGTATTTTACCCTCTAGTACCTCCGATACCTTGAATACTAGGCAAGTAGTGTGAGATAATTTCAACTAGAGATGTGGTATAAATAATAATAAATAGTAATAAATTTGTTGGCAGGTGTCACTACAAAGTCATTATGGAGTGTAATCTCTGACATAATGGAACCCAACTCTATAGGGATGTACCCCGAAAACAAAAGTATTTACCCGAATAAACAAAACCAGCTTAGAAAACCGAAACTAGGGTTGAAAACTAACAGTCTAGCACCACTCACACAAACAAAAACCAAAATCAAACAAAAACTAACTAACACATTTCAGACCTGAGCAATATACATCATACAATAGGAAAAGTTATTTTTAACAGCTATACTTATTTTATTTCTTAATGATAAAATTTTTGATAAATTTTTTGAGCAAACAAAAACCAAAATCAAACAAAAACTAACTAACATTTTATTTTTTTTTTATTTTATTTCTTAATGATAAAATTTTAGATAAATTTTTTGAGCAAACAAAAACCAAAATCAAACAAAAACTAACTAACACATTTCAGACCTGAGCAATATACATCATACAATAGGAAAAGTTATTTTTAACAGCTATACTTATTTTATTTCTTAAAACAGTTCCTAAGCGACACTTATCAACCTTCGGTCGGCCTTGCCTTCTAGTTGGTTCTTTGACCTCTATCCAATTTATTTCTATTTCACCATCGTTTTTTGGCTTGCTCAAAATAGCGTAATTCTAATTTATGGACGCTTAAAGTTAATAAACCTTCGAGACCACGAATTCATGTCCTAAATATCTTGAAACATTTTCCATAATCACTATATTATTTGGAGTATACAAGTATCTAAAATCTACTTTTGAGAAATTATATAGCAAAACTTTTTTTTTCTATTGTCAATTGGTTTCAGCTGAAAACAATACCTCCTGAGATAGCCATTAGATTTCTTCAGCGGGTCGTTGTGCTTGACTATCAGGAATACACTAGAGCCCAGACAGCTCAATTTGTATAAATATCTTTTCTTTCTTGGCACTCCTATGGTAGACACTATGCTCCCTAATAAAAATAACATAATTATTTAGAGACTTCATATTTATGAACATTTGTCATCTTTGTTTCGTTAGGTTGATGGAGCCAAAATATCGACAAATACTCGTTAATAAATTTAGAGATAAACTATAATAAAAAAAAAATTCACTTTATAAAATCTATCATGTAAAGTACATAAAATAAACCTAATATCAACAGCAATTAGAGAAAACACTCGACAGGAGTAAAAGTAACGGCAGCAACAGGAACGGCACTAATGACGTGTGGGAATCATTTAACTGGGTAATTATTGTTTTGGCCAATTTAGCGTTCCTAACCCGCATTTCAAATGCATGGAGGTTGTCAAAGAAACAATGTTTTCTGTAAATGAAAATTAATGGTTGATATAAAATAGGGCTCCTATTATTATTATCCTTTTCCTTATATCCTTCCATTATATTAAAGTTTAATTTAATTTATTCTTTTCTTTTTGAATTTGTTAGATTAGTTAATAGCTGAATTGTATTTTTGAATTTAAATGAACACATAACCGAAACCATGCAAAAAAAAAAAGTAGATTATAAATTAATCAAATCGAAGTATCCTTCATAAATGGGGACTAAATATTTATATTTATACTAATAGGTATTTCTGACCGAAAGTACTTTGTTTTGCTAAACGTAAAAAAACTTTTTTTAGTTGATGTTGTACCAACTGCTTCACCACGAATAAATAGAAGTTCCCCTCTTGTCGTACCAGAAAACACCCACTTACGTTTCCATATTTTAATAATAAAAACCTTAGGAGTCAGTTAGAGAGGAGGAATCGGTTCACGACACGGGAAGCTTACTGCCTACGTAAGGCCGAAATTCGGAGTTTTTTTTTTGTTTCATTCGGAAGCCCCTGAAGTGAAAACATCTCTCTCTCTGCACTGGCGCAGTTCTCTTCCTGCTCTACTCGAACCATGGCTTTCTTATTCAACTACCTCTGCACCTCTCTTTCCTAACCTCACTATATTTTAGTCCTGCGTCGTCAGACCCCACACCTTCCTAGTGGAATACTGTGCCTTCGTGTCGTTAAAACTAGCACAACATCCTTAGAAGAGATCCCTTCCATGTGGACGACGGTCTCTGGGGCCTGTCGTACAAATTTTACCTAGCAGCGTCTCCCCCAGCGATTCAGTTTCAGTCTGCCTCTCCCCGGTTCTTATTCTCCTTTGGGATCCGGACGGTCTTCTCCTACACTTAGGTACCAAGTGTGATTTCGTGTTCATTCCAAGACCACCTATAATATTACCTATAATAACTGCACTGTACCTCTTCTCCTGAACATAGTGCACGTTCGGGGCCAACCTTCTAAGATCTTATGAAGTCAGATCAATAAGAATAAAGCTGCCCTCCGTCTAGGCCACTAGTAAAGGTCAAATACCACAGGTTTACTTATCTCTTTCTTGACACCCACCGGGCAGCGGCCGGGTCGACGAGACCCTAGCCCGAGGGTGGGTGACTCCCTTTACCTGCCAGTAGATTAAATATATATTCTAATCACCTTCTAATATCGAATCGGATGATTGAACCAGAGGAATTCATAACTTTTCTCTTTGTCTGTGGGACTTTTTACTTTAGCTCGAGGTCGTCATCACCTCACCAGAACGAAATCATCACAGATGAGGATTAAACCCTTAGTCCTGGTTTAATAACAATTAATTTTTTATGACTATATTTTATAATGTGATAAACACATTTGGAAGCTTTTTATGGTAGGATTTGTTATAACACATTTTATTAACTGATTATACTCGTTTTATCGCAAACTTTTTTACGCATCATATTATCTACATCTTGATAACTAACACTGTTTGCAGTAACACTTCGTTTCTTCTTTTTCCTGCCGTATTTGTATAGAGGACCTCCAAAGCTCGTTTTAGAGTATAATTTATGTCACTCTGACTCCTCGGGTCAATAAAACAATTACCACGTACACGAAAAACACATTACTGAAGTAACTGAAAGTTCTCTGAACCTTTTAAGCGAACAACCCGAATATAAATACCTCAAATAATCGAAAGTGTTTTTTCAATTAGAAAAATCAGTCAATTAAAGTAGATTTGAATACATACCAATTTCGGATGTTTGTCATGTATGCTCACACCAGGTTTACTAACATGTTTTTTTATTGTTTGGTGTGACGCCAAAGAGTGGTTTCTAGAAGTCACCAAAACAATACCAAATAGCAATACTAAACACAGGGAAATAAAGAGTTTCATTTTGTCTTGTCCACATAACTGTATTTTCAATAAATCTTCTTCGGGAGAGCGTCTGAATGTCCTACTAGAATATATCATAGTATTGCCTTTAAAGTTAGCTCATACAGTTGATTTTAGGTTTGATCTGAATCGTCACATTCTTGGTTCTTTTTTGAGAAATATTATTTAGCTTTATTTCAAGTACTCAAGTACGGCTGCCAGTTCAGTTCATTACTATTTTCTCTACGAGTTTTATTATTTATGTTTTATTCGCGTAATATGAATTTTTGATATATATGAATGATTGAACATTTTTAGTTGTTTAACTTTTATTACCTTTAATTAATGCCACTTGGTATTAGTGTACATGGTATATTTCATGGTTTTATCTTTTTGTTAATACATCTTTTTTAAAAAATAAAACCGGTAATTGTTATATTACACTTTAGTTTGAAAATACAATACGTTTACTCTGATTTATTATTTCTAATTTTGTCTCTTAATCTGTTTTCCTAGGGGCCGCTTTTGGCAAATTATTTTTCATATCGCTAAAATTATACTAATTTATAATTATTTTTTCTAAAAGTAAAATCTAAATGGTGCATAATATCATAAAGTAAATATTTTATGCTTTTAAAAGGATAATTCGTAACTATTTTCTATTTGTTGTAAATCAAGAGCAAAATTGGGTACCGGTTTTGGCCACTTTTCCTATTATAATTCATATGTAATATAAAAACTATGCAATAAGTTTTTTAATTATTATTTTAATATTATCTATGGAGGAGTTTAATCATTCATTTATTTAAAAAGGAGTTATAGGAAACACATTTAGAAGTTATAGAAAACATGTTTTGATTCATCGGCGACCGTTGTCAGGAAGTATGAGGTACTAAGCCACGTACAAGGTAGTGTGGGAACTCACATTGACCTATTCTCAGACAGAGGAAAAGCACTTCTTTGGTTGAATGATACACATTTCCTTTATGTCTCTTTAAAACTGTTTGTAAGCCTCCATTTTCTTTCCAATGAGCTTGCAGCCGTACGCTTAATCCATTGCCCAGTCATTCAATGGTACTGTAAAAATAAATGCACAATCGATGTCTGCAGTCATCCGGCTCAGTATCCGCTGTAATCTTCTGGTATTTAGCTATAACATATTTAATAGATACCAACGGTGTCTTAGGTAGGGATGATATTCGTCCCGGTTTCCCATTCGGTTTTTGCATTCATCTTCCATCTTTGACGTATTTTATATTTTTTTAAGTGTAATGATATTTTAATACGGTTGTGGACAAGTTTTTCACGCAGTGATAACACACACCTCCTTAAGATAGAGTAAGTACACAAAAATATAATAAAATAAAGTTGCATCAACCTAATGAGCCCGTATTTCAGGAAACTTCAATTTGATGCATTTTAAAAAATGTATATATGTAATGTTTTCTATCTGTAATTCTGTCTGCCTGTCTGTCTTAACCTCAGTAATAGAAATTTCTGAGTCCTGTGACCATTGAACATAAAATATATCTCGTATGTTGCTATCTAACTAATGGTCTTGAAGAGCCGTTGAATTGAAAAATTATCAACTCCATAAATCACAATGATTACTTTTGTATAATGTTAAGTTTTATTTTTTATTTTTACATTAGTAGAGGAATGACGAGCTGTTTCATGGAGATCTGGTCCCGGTTCAATGAATGATCATGATTATTCCGGCTGCAGGTCCCCTATAGCTGCCTGAGCAGGTTTCGAAGCCAAATGGAGGGTAACAAAAGATCGGCGCTGTGATGAAAGCGATCCGCTATTTTTCAGCTATTAGGGGCCTCAGAGCCAGTGAAAGTGCTGGGTCCGATCCCTGTGTGGTGAGGTATCTTTCTGTGCGGTCATCGGTGATCGTGCACTAAAGATTCAACGACTTATCGATTCTTAACTGGAGAAGGAGGGCTATTTTCTGTTTTTTTTTTTTTGGAGCATGCAATCCAGCGGAAATGGGTTAGTAAACTACAAATGCTTTTCAATTATGTGAGCTCAGTTCTGTTTGTGAATATAAAACAGAGAGGATGAATTGGTCGGGAGATCGGATTAGGGTTGATGCAAGACAGTTGTTAGATTTTCATCAACTTTATTAATTGTCAAAGTTTCAAGAATCAACGATTTACTGCAATAGGTCCTAACAAATGAAAAGAAAAGCAGATATTAAAGAAGTCTGGTAATCATAATGAACAACAGTTAAACTCAATACCATGAATAGCTTATGAATGCTATAAATATGAATATGCCGTTTTTACACATCAATTACATTACAATTACGTTATTATATTATTGTCTATGAAATATGTCAATCCTTGAGATAAGTAAGAGTTATGGAGTACACTTACTCGACCGTGTGATTAAGCCCTATTTCCTTTTCGATGTACCTGATTTCTTCCTTTATTACTTCCATGTGCTAATGGCAACAATAGATTTCCTGCTTAGTTTTTCTAATTGTCTTAGAATTATTAGTTGGAAGTAATAGTGTCGGGTAGAAGTGCTGCTGTAGCAACTGCGCACTCCACTGTTTGATTTGCGACTCAGCATGCTATACCAGGCACTATAATTCTGAATAGATGGCAGTAAAACGTACCAAAGAATTTTCTGGTAGATTATTACTGTGAAAAAGTTGAACTTACAATAACATTAATGAGGAAGGAAAAAAAATTTTTGTTTTTGAATAAAATTTTCCTCATTTTCAATGTTCTTTGAAACGAGGTAATTTATTTTAATGTTGACTACATCATATTACTTGTAAGATTTTATGGTAGGTGATTTAGTAATGGTCCTCCGTTCTAGCTATCACAGCACGCTCTCGTAAAAACTATCACGATGAATTTTTTCATTCCTCTCTCTCAAAGCACAGGAAATCGTGGAGAATAAATACAGCATACATTTAGGTTAAGGCTACCCTTTAGTGTTATATTTACTTCTTCTTCAAATTTTGGGTGAATTTGTGATCTGAAAGTTTTACGTTTTTGTAATTCACCTTGTTCAGCTCTGAAATATGTATACTGTGTGTAAACTGTACGATTTTTAGTGCTTATAAGACTAAAAGGGAGTGAGCCAAGGATCTAATAATGCCTCCTTGAATGAGCCATCAGAATCTCCGCAAGTCGAATGTTATTAGTTACAATATTGACACTGTTGGGCAGAGAAGAGCATTTAAAGATTAACTAAAACCTTCTTAACTAAAAGCCTCAACCTGCTGCTGCTTAAGAACAACTTAGTGAACATCTTGAAGTAGCAGGACAAGTTTTTTTGTATTTAACCCTCTTTTTTATCGCTTCTTAGACATCAAGAAGTGTATAGATTTAAAAGGTGATTTTTTTTACCTATGGAATAATAATTGTTTTACTTTGTAAAGGAGCTTATCTGTTATCAGGACGGGTTACCGGGCCATAAACATTTTGAAAACAGGTTCCTTCGATCCTCGATGGTCACATGAATCCATCCATGTGTGCTACTATATCTGATACATTTAAACCAAAAAATCGTTTGTTAGGTTTAAGGGGTTATGACTCCCTTATGGGCTACCATCAAGTCATCTATGTAATGCATTAATATTCTATAGGTAAAATAATGTGAATAGGATTATATTTTATATATCATTCATTTAAAAATTAAAGTTATCATTCTCAATTGTTTTTTAACTATCTATGTTTTTTTCACTTATGATGGCCATGAATTGTTTTATTGACGTATTATCATTTAAAATTTATAATCTGATCACATGTATTTTTATGATTTATTGATAACTAAATGTAGGATAAAAATAACCATATATGATATATTTGAAATTAATTTCGTTACAAAGATAAAAAACCACACATTCAATTTCCTATATGGTAACATAATAAGAACTTTATTATGTTAAAATTACAATCTGCCTCATTGGGCAATAAGTAATTGTGATAAATGTTTTCATTCATACCATATTTCCTAAATGGTAAAACTTATTTTGCATTAACATTTTTTTTTGTTATGATAAATAGCAAATTTGATAGTAATTTCACTCAACTAGAAGAAATTTAGTACTTAAAAAAAATTTAATGCCGTTATAACCTGAACTACTGATGTCCCATCTAACACGGCATTTCACTCATCCTATCTAGATCCTGAAATGCATCTCAAATATTTCAGAGATACCTCACTAAAATTTCACATTGGTCCAAACAATGGTAGATCAAAGTCAATGAAAGAAAATAGGCCCTTTATGTTTACTGTCAGTCGTGGGTCTTGTCCATAAACATATTGTCACCAACATTTCACATCCTGTATCCTACACGTTACGGTACCTAGGTTTTCGTCTTGACACAAACCAACATGGAACCTATATATGAGACTTAAAGGACAAAGACTAAGATCAGTTGAGCTATTGACAGCTACAAAACGGTCATCCAATACTTTCAATCAACAGCACCGAGAACAATAGTAAATCCCCCTTATTACGTTTAGAACAGAACCCTTCATAATGATCCCTATATACCTTCATTCTTGAGTCTCTACCTTTTAAGTTCACGAAATTGCTCAAAAACTACCAATCGCGCAGCCCAGTCAATGTAAAACTCCACACATCCCTATAATCTTTCTTGAAGGTTGAAGCTGCTGTAGACTTGATAGCTCTTGGAAATAAATGATGCAGTTCTGATTAAGAGGAGTTTCTTCAATCACGTCATTCTGTAGTATGTGATCTTTCTTGGCTTACTTAGAGCGGCTGGAGGAGGGTAGGGGGAGAAATCCCGACCTTCCTTTCCCTTCTTCTTACGCGAGGGAGGTGACGACTATGTGAGGTTGAAAGTTTCTATGGGACGTGTAATTTGTACACTTTGTATGAATGCGTGATGAATGTGGTATGAATTGGACCTTTAATAATTGATTGTTCCCCTATAGGACAGATTTGAAATTTTAATTTTCATTAAACACTCATCTGTCATTACCTGATCAATAATAGAATATTTATTTATTGTTCTCATTCAGTCAATCTGTCTCAGCCTGCTGTCCTGTCACTCGTGTGATAGATCGGTACTAACAATGGGAAAAGATGTATGTGGTCATATTATACTTTCCATACATTCTGATTTCTTAGATAAATTTTTTTATCTTTATTTTATAAAAATTACATTACATTACTATTTACAATATATATATATTCAATAAATATAGACATATGTACATATCTCAGGGATCCACCAAATACACTCGCAGACTTCGTCATTCTCCCGGTTATGGAGAAGACAATGAATATTATTATCCCTGCTGCCGCATCACCATTACGTAGGGGCAGAGGAGACTAAAGTAATGCACGAAAGCCACAGTCGCTCAGTCATCTTGTTAAAGCATCGTGGGAATTTTATGTTCAATACAGAGGGTTCTGTTTGTGACATAAAAAGGTGCGTAAACTGATGCTCGCAAAACTCAATGAATAAATTAAAGGACATAATATTAATGCCACAAATAAATCGAGCTACAAAATTTTTTTTAGGTTGCTTATTTATTGAAATAAAATCATTGTTTTCTTACTGTTCTGTATTTTATAGCACATAACTAGTAAATTTGACAGTCTAAAGAGCGAGATTCTAAAAAGGAAGGTTTCAGAAAGGTGATGCAATAAATTGTTATTTTAAAAAGTTCATACACACTATTATACCATGCGAAAGTATTAGCGTTAAATGAATGAAATAAAATAAAAAAAACTTTGCGGTTTTTATGATTTTTCATTTTATATCATGATGTACTTGATGAATAGAATGACGTTCGATAAGTCCTGTACTATAGACTAAAGAACCTATGGGGGCGGAATGGATTAATCAGCAACTGAATGAAAATGCCTTCCCTGTTCTAAATTCAGCATTTAATGAAGCTAAATCTAAATATAGCCATAGCCTTTATACCTGGGACAGATCTTTCAAGATCAGGTGCACCTAGTTCATGAACAAACTGCAAAGCAATGTAAACTCTGATCCACCTCCTGTGGGAGGCAAACTGTGATGTAGCTTGAATTTATAACAAAAGTTTCCATGTGCCTCGAATTTGTTCCCCATAGCTACTTTGTAGTAACATTAACTTAGGTCTGGCTGTTTGTTTGCTTATTTTGCTATCGCTCTTTTGATAGCTTCACCCCGAATGTCCATTATTGCCGAGCCCGAAGATAGAGCCTTTACTTTCAAGCAGCTCTGTCTGGTCGATTTGAAATTTCGAAGGCATATTCTACAACACGTTGAAATACGTCAATTAGTTTTTGGTTTAAATATAATAAAGGAAAGTGTGTTAAAGGAATTGAAAGTCATTATATTTGTGTATCAAAAATTACATTTTTTTCCCCATGATTAAAAACATGTTATATAGTCCCGAAAATAAATAATAGTCCCGAAAAAATTCCAAAAAAAAGCTTGAAGAGTCGACCATATTATACGTTACATATAATAGATTAATAGGTTTAAATGTTAGAAAAGGTAATTAAAATATGTTAATAATTATATTTTTTTTAAATGAAACTCACGAGTTTATCTCAATATTGTATCTTATAATAATATTATGGTATAGTCTATAATTGATGTAATATAAATTAATAAGAAATCAAATGACATCCGATCATATAGAACTTCAGTTTCTCTCTAATAAAAGTGATGAATAAAATAATGAAATTGTCCTAAATACACTTCTGATTTCACCCCTACTGAAGGTAGCACTCATTAAAATAACAAAATTAAATTAAAAAATACATTAATTTTCCCCTAACCTCTCTAATCCGACTTACGGCTGGAGGTAAGATTGTTGGCTTGATCGTTTGCAACCGTAATGAGGTAAGCGGCCATATTTAAGCCTTATTGGTATGCCACTGCTTGGTTGCCAAGTCGTAGATATTTCCTGAAAATATTTAACAAAATATATAAATTAAAAATCTGTTGAATTATTGCCATTGTTATTCAAGAGGCAACGCGGATGTGACCAGTTGCAGCTTTATATAAATTCTTGGAATAGATCCAACTTCCCCAGACTGCTGGTCGCAGCACATATACTAATATAAATTTTATATGCAGAATGATTTAAGACTAATTAAACATTAAATAAAAAAATCTGTCTGTAATGCAAAGAGATATTTTATTATCATTCAAATATTTAGATTCATTAGGTAATGCAGGAAGTTATGCATAAAAATTACTTTTATCACAGAGTAGTCGATTGAGTTCTTCAATCTCTGGATGAATATTTTGTATGAAATATTTGTTTAGATGAGGTCGGTTATAAAATTTGTTTTCACATATTTCCTATTTTAATATACTCAAGCAAATACTATTAATGGTATAATTCATATTATTTCCTCATGTTATTAATATAGTTACATTTTTAGTGAATGTCATTCACCTATATTCACTTCAGCTTTTTGTTCCTCCTTTATGCTGTTGATTCATTGAAGTCACCATGTATGGATATAGGCATGTAGGCACATTAGTACAAGATAATCAGAGTAATTTATAATTTTTTTGTCAGACAGACTAATTTGTGTTATTCGTATATAAATATTCGCATAAATATTCTTTAATTAAATAAAAAATAAACTAAACAAATAGTCTAAAACTCATTATCATATATTACGCACAAGAGTTACGTATTGTATCCTTTTTATTCCATTTGGAATACATGATTCAGTCAAATAGAACTTATTAGAAAATTGATTTCGTTTTCATCGGTTAACTAGAAAATCAGTGTCTTAGTACTGGAAATTGGCCTAATTAATTTAAGATTTTTTTTTGTGCTATTATCATCCTGCGAAACATCTGCCAATGCGAAAAATTCGAGAAGAGAAGTTCACGATGATAAGATAGACCCACATTTACACAAAAGAACCCAGCAGTCATAGTCGATAAAAAATATGCCGTTGGAAGAAATGTATTTTTTTTTATTGAAGGAAATAGGAACATAGTCAAACTCACGTGGTAAAAGTCTCTCTTTGTCCAACTTTTCCGCATATTATGAACGTTTGTAGCTATAACATTCCAGCAATGTTTCGAGTTTTTTGAGGAATAATAATACAGAAAAGCAATATTAAAATGCTTATTAAGGTAACTAACGTAAGCTTTAAGTGTAAGTTATTGGAATAGAACAATAACGATATATTTTATTGTTTATAGAATAATCGTTTGGTGTGGGCGTATGTAACAAAATATATTTCCTATTTTTATCCTTTAATATTATCCACCTCATGAAATAATTTCATTTTATCATTTCAATGCTTTTGTTTCCAAAATTTTATATAAATTTATTTCCAATATTTATATAATTAAAATAATTTGTTGCTAATATGCATTTGGCTTAAAGCAATAACCCTAACATCATCTCTTTCGGTTCCTGGTTATAAATAAATTCTTCATTGAAGTATCCATGAGGACTAAAAATATAAATATTACTAGATAGTAATAGAAAAACATTTCTTCATAATATATTAGCCCTATCCCCCTTACTTTTAGACAATTTATTTATGTTAGCAATAGTTTGAAGTAATGGATTCTCGAATGCGTTTACATTTATGTATACATTTTGTGGTTATTGGCTCGAAGATATCAGTTATGCGTGCCACTTCACTATTGTAGCGTGTGTTAAACTATGTGCTATTGTAATATACTATAAATTTCTACTAACATTTTCCCTCTAAAGAAATAAATAGCATAGCCAGTTGATCATAAATTATTGCTTTAATTATGGCTTCGTCACTTTGTACAATGATGATATAGCTATAAAATACCACTAAATAGTTTTTTTTACGACATAATTACTGATCCATCCGTTCCACCTTCAGGTGAGCATTCGCAACATAAAATAAGGCAGCCCGAACCAGTATTTTAGCAGTAATCGCTCAATGAGGATACGACTTGTTGTCCATTTGCGTTAACTAGCCTGGAAGGTTAAATGACTGAGCTCCCTGAGTTGAGTCATGTTGGATCACCGCAGTAACCTCTTTGTCCTATGCCGGAGGAGACCGCAGTATTTTCGTACCGATCAGAACCTTTCACGCTGTGCATTGGTGGACAAACCATGTATTAAATTCATTATTTTATTTATATATCACTAATTCATTGAAAAGCCAACATAATAATTAAGAAAATGTCTATACATTACTCAAGAATGTTCATTTAGAATCCAAATTATTAATAAAAGTAAATCAAGTGCGATTTTTCACACGATTGCCGTATACGTCGTGCCTGTTTTACAAAAACATATCAATGATAGTTTTAACCAAAATTTCAAAATTAAACTAGAGATCCTTATTCTACTAAATGATTGATCAATTATTGATTGTTAGCTGCGCTGGGTCATTAATAAGAACTGTCACTCCTCTACATCAAACACAAGATGCGAAAAAATTGTCACCATTGCAAATACGATGTAAATGTAAATGGGAGTTTTATTATATTATGTCAAACAAATCCCAACTAATATTTCAAATCATTAATTAATCAAGATGGCGAGAGTTTTATTGTTTTTTTGGAATATTTGCCGATGTAGGTCGAACCTTGATAATTAATTAAATCTACTTATATTTGCCCACATTTTTTAAAATATTTTTTGTAATACTGGTGCTTTCGAAAGCATAAACCATGGTTCTAGTCGAAGTGTAGCAGCCGGGGAGGTAGCAGCTTTTCGAAGCACCTCAAGACGATGGTTCAAGCTTTTTTTTTTTTTTTTAAAGTTTATTGCAAGTAAGACACTGTAGGCATAGATGAATTGATTCAATTAATTATTATGATTTAGTGAAAATTGTTCATTTAAATAAAAAGTCCAATGGGCCATAGATAATGGTGATAATAGATAGCATTTGTACGAATTTACGTTTCCTATTTTACTCAAACCATATTACATTGGTTACACGAATGTGCTTACATTATACATTCGTTTCAGGACATGAGGGGAAGTAACTAACCAATGTCAGAACTTCCAGCAACTAATCATTTACAAAATATCACGGGGCCACTTCCAATCTCAACCTCTAAGGGGGGTTGTGCAGATGGGTGACTCTTGAAAGTGATCTTGCTAGAGGTTTTATGGGGTCAAATAACTTCTGATGGAATTTTGAGAGGTTTGGGGTAATATGGCCTTGAATAGAGGGAAATTTTACGTCATTATGGAGGGTTTTATTTGTGGCATAAAAAGGTGCATTAACTGTTGCCCTTAAGACTTTAGATTATTAGATTAGATGCGTTTGATGTTCTAAGACTTTATATATGCGAGTTTGGTTATTTAGTGTGAGGTGGGGATTTTTTGTTGAGTAGTCTAGACAGTTGTTCAGTCTACCTTCTGTTCAGTTCCTGTCTTTTAGGTATCGTTCCAGGGTAAGCTTTTGTCAAGGATGGAATTGAAGGTATCGTACTGTGCCTGACGTGGGAAGAGGAGTACTGTCGAAAAGGACTGGTGGGCAGGTACCGCGTCGTATGATATATGCAATTTTGGTACATTTTCCTTTGTTGGCTTTTATTGACTCAGGTATGAAAATTACCGTGAAAAACATTAGTTTTATGAGCAATTAGTAGATTAATCAATGAAACGACCTTGATTTATGTGTGTGAGGAGGGTGGGGGGTATATACCTTTCTTGTCGCCACCACAGCAAATGAAACCTGTATGTCATTCTGGTCTCCAGGTCAAACAGAAAACTCACAATCATTAGAACAGTCATTACCGGAATATATTAATAATTGAAAAACAAACAAATAATGACATCAATAATTAAGAAAGTAGAAGGCTTTAAAAAGCATAAATTAAATTACGTGTGAATTTACTCAACTACTAAAAAACCTAACGCATCCCTACTGTAACTTCCTAGTCACGCCCTACTGCATTATGTAAGGGGCGTGTATCAATCGATTCACTGTATAGTCACGTATAATAAGTATCTACTTAAATTAGAAAAAATATGTATAACCTTCGCCTAACATCTCCGAAAAGATAAGGAGGACTGAGGTTTTCACCATAGTTGGCAGGTGTGGTGTAGTGAAATACCCAAATTTAAGAAGAATTGTTCGAGGCAATTAGGGACAACAATATACAAGAATTATAACAATAAACAGAGATAACTAAATAAGAATTGACTTGAAAAATTTCCCCTCATTTCCCGCCCGAAAAAAAGATTCTACTGCTAAAAATTCATAAATACTACCAACGGTTTAGTTTATCTATTCCTCAGGTAGGGTTATGAGAGAATTATTGTGCTATACTCCCAGATTTACTCCACCTATGCTATGAAGTTCGTACACTCCACAGCTAAACTTTTTCTCCAACCTTTGGCCAGTACATCTAATAACTGACTGAAGCGTGGCGATGGATTTCAACTGGAGTTTTCGTCCTTTTGTTTTTTTCTACGATTATTTATTTTTTTTTTTATTTCCCAACTGTTTACGATCCCTACCAGTCTGCAATGAACTTCCAGTTTGCTACGTGGTAATCCCAAGGTTTTCTGCGAAACAATATATGCAGCAATAGCACTTAAACGAGCATTCCATCTTTTATTTAATTACATTTCGCGATATATCTATCGAAAGCCAAGCCGATGTTCTCAAAAACGTAGTTGCATAGATTAGTCAAATATATTAAAATCCTAGATTTTCGAATAAAAAATAGATTCAGTTATGGAGCATTAATATTAAAAGTACTGTGCTAAGCATACCAGTTTAAAAGTAAGCCCCAAACTTATGATCTCGGACAAAGAAGGAAAAGATCCGCCATCATGTAATCCTTTCCAGAACCAAAACCGGATTGGACTAATTTCACTGCGCCCGTGAAACGCCATTATTTTATTTTCAAAATGGCTCTTGTTTGTAAACTCCTGCTCTTGTTCTATTGCACTTATAGAATATGCATTTAACTACAAAAGGTTAAATGAAAAATTATCGGTACCTTTATCGAATTTTTTCATTAACTGGAAGAGATTTATAACTTGGATAATAGTTTTATATTTAAGGGCTGAGGAACTTATTAGTATTATTGATTACTAGCCATTATGATCAGTGAATGCAGATTATTCATATTATATTTAAGAATGGATTTGTATGAATGCATTGTATTTTTGAAAATGAACTTGCTCCTTTTTGCCGTAACGATTAAATTATTTATGGATTAGATCCTTAGTGGTATTCTGCAGCAATGAAAATAATGCACAATACATACTTATATATGTACGAGTATGCGTATATTTAATAACTTTTATTATTATATTATCATGTAAAACCTTTTACATTCAATATTAGTATCTCTGGCCACATAAGTAAATGCATAAATATTTGTATGTATAAACCAGCATAGGAATAAGATAAGATAATGAGCTATTTTTAATTCTCTGCATGCTTACGTAAGATATCTTTGAGAAGCCTTTGGTGTGAGAACATTTACAGGAGCGTGTACATCAACACTACTAGTCGTGATTAGGTTTAATGTTACATAATATAATATTAGTAATAACTGAATATAGATTTCGAAACATCATCTAAGACAACAACAAAGTGTTATTTAAACTGTTAATGCTGTACAAATATTTAGAACGGGTGGTATGATATGGTATTTTTCAATCAAAACAGTTAAAACAAAAAGTTAAACAGTCGAAACTTTTATATGTCAATTGGTTTTCAAAACCAAAACTAGAAAAAAATAGCATCGAATCTATTGAAATTGTATTTCCATCCGTCTACTTACTCTAATAATCAAGGATTTTTTTCTTTTATATTGTATTTGTTGAATAGAGCAGCTGTGATTGCATTTATCTCTGGAACTAAAATGCGTAGCTCAAAGATCTATTTTTCGCTTATGAAATTAATATCAACGTTAAAAGAAAGTTTAAATTATTTCTTCGAATTCACTATAGAGTTACTACTTCACTTTCTCCGCCTCTATTTCTATTTGTATTTAAATTTGCGCAACAGTATTTTCTAAAAGGTCTTAAGCCATCATGAAGTCCCGTTGGGTTTCCTTCAACGGACGACGCAATTATGGATTTTAATATTTGCTATCAGGATCCAAGAAAGTTGTTTGAGTTGTATAATATATAAACTAGGAAATTGCCCAGAAACGATATTCCCCTTTTCCATTTTCAAAACTATTTGATAGATGGTTAATCAATTTCGACTGAGGTTATCTATATCCCATATCTAGATAGTGTGTATGAGGTTATCAGGTGTGTGATGAATGCGATTTTGTTGTCCGCTCACAAACGTTGTTATATAATGGAATAACCCATAATAATATTTGTGCACAGACAAAACTGACATGGAATGCTCACCTAAATGCCTAATACTTTTTGGAAGCTGTATTTATTTATTTTTAAGCATTGTTAGACATTTCTGTTCCTGCACGAAACGAAGGACAATATTTGGCAAATAGGTTCACCTATGTGGGGAATTAGTTCGTAAACTTTGACTGTATTATCACTATTCGTTCACGAGGATTGGGGAGATATTTTCTTTGTAATATAGAAATAGCGTTCAGCATTCAAATGAAATACGCCAATTATGCCAGATAATAAATCATTCATATTTGGCCATGTCACGGACGTTCTCATGTACATATCAAACAAGACATTACACAATGGCTCAAAAATAAGATGCATTAACGAATTCTCCTTGGAAAGATACTTTAAATTCCACACATGCATAAAAAGTCACTCTGTCAACCTCTCAGAGGCGCCTTTATCCTTTATCTATTGCACAAACCGGCGACGAGGACTCGAGAAGAAACTGGCAGCGAGAACTGTCCTAGGGAGAGTAACTCTCACACAAAGTTTAAGTAGATGCTTGTAAGCTTATCCCACTGATTATCTGGTATTTCAGGAAAGTAGTGGAATTTGTAAATATTATGTGATCGTAGGCATATTTGAATAGTTTAAAAGATATAGAATGTTCAGATTCGGCGAGACCGTGATCCTGTTATGTAATTGTAATAAGATAATTAATACAAGGATCAGAATTTTCTTTTCAATTATTTTTTTTAAACAGCTGAAATGTAAAAAGATATCAACCCTAATGTTAATCAACATGAGCTATGTTAAATTCGTAATTTATATCGTTTACACTTCAACCATTATTTGAAATTATTTCTGTGTTATGATTATTGAAGTGTTGTTAAGCTTGACAAAAATTGCAATTTTTATTTTTGCATTGTTTTTCAGCTGTGGTATGAAAAATATTTAAGATTTTTTTCCTATAACTATATTTTGACCAACAATAAATCAGCTTTTTTCAGATGTATGGGCTATTCCTTTAAAATTTCAGATAAATTGCACCATTTTTACTACTACTATCCTTGAACTTAAATCTTAACTCATCTCGCTTTTAGTCTAAAAAATCAATAACATTTATATAGGGGACTGAAATATGTAGTATTTACTCTTAGTGTTAAGAATATGAATATGAACTCTGTGTTCGGTTGGTTCATGACCTCACCACGGTGCTGGAAATAATCCAAATATTCTGAAGAATGATCCAGTTGTTTATATATCCAAAAATAGCGGTTGAAGTTTATTAGCACCAGATGGTAGAGTACTGATAATTCTGTTTGACATATAGCTGATGGTAAAATATAGAAGCAACTACTCAGCAAGTCTTATGCTAGCAGCTCGAGTCTGGGTCGCTTTATTTATATATATGCTGACGAAACATAAAGTGATTTAATAAAACCAATTATTATAGAACTTTTAACATTAATCTTTTAGTAACATTAAGATCTGACAAGTGGTAGCCCAGAAGTGGTTTATGATTTATTTTAATGTTTAGGTAAGCCTATGTTTAAGTATCCTTTAAAGATGGCTGTTCAAAAATTCTAAGATATTCATAAGACATTTTATCTAAAGCTTTAATTTACTTTATTTTGTAGAACTCAAATCTCATCTATTAATATACTTTACATAGATTTTCAAATCCTCAAACCAATTGTGTAATTTTTAAAAGTGCAATACAGCTTCAGCTCCATTGATGGTCCACTACAGCTCACTAACATAGACGAGAGGCTACAAACAGAAATATCATACCTCGTCATATGCAAGAGCTCCAATTATAAATTGATCAGATAAGTTGCAGATCTGCATTGTTCCACTTTTTTCACGTTTTTCAGAAAATGCAAAAACCTTTCAACACCTGATAGAGTTACCAGATACCTTTTGCCTTCAAAAGGTCCTAAGTGAAGTGAGTGTAGATAGTTAAAATCGATTATAGAAGTAACACGAAAACATACGATGATAGTTTAGTACGACCAAGTTTTGCAACAAAACGTTGAAAGGAACGTGTTTTGCAGCACACGGTATTTGAACGAGAAAGTTTTGATAAATGTACTGAAAGGAAAGGTTTGTATGTCCCCAAGAAGCCGGAGCACTTATGCTTTTTTATTATTAACATCTTTAATAATAATTTTCACATTCACCGCAATTATTAAAAATTATTTGGGCGGTAGGTAAGGCTTATTATTTTTTAATATACTACAATCAAAGGAAAGAATAGCACTAAACTATATAACACAACCCATGGAACGAAAAGCAATTATTGCAACAAACCACGACTTTTGAAGGATAAAACCATGCAAACGAGCGGGTTTCGCTCCATTCTTTACTATAAAGGCGAGAAAAATCTTTTCAAAATCCAGTGTCATTCAGATTTTTTTTTTGCAAAACATGGAACGAACTAGTTTTGTAATTCACCTCTTCAATTGTATTATGATACATGAAATAAAGTTTCTTTTTAATATTTTAAAGGTTTGTCAGTTGTGAGCTTAGAATTTATATTAATTAAGGTTTTGCTTCAAGTAATTATCCATTAGCATTGCTTCATGAACACCAGAGTTGTTATTTAGCAAATGTTTTTAAACTTTCCGAAGGAAGGGGAGAAAAAAAATACATGAATTCAGTTGAATGCAGAGACAAGGGAAGGATAATATACATGAATAATGCACATACTAATAGTTTAAAATGAATGAATCCTTCACGTGACCTATGTAGCAGTAATCTTTCACGCTTATGTAAGCTGTTTTCTGATTCAGAATTAGATCTTGAAGATTTGGTTTAGCCTGATAAACATTCATGTAATAACCTTGTTGGATTGACTATTCGATATCGTCCAAGAAACCTGAGATCAGATGACTCAGATTTGATGTCTACGTGATGAGGAAAATCTTTCGGTTACAACTTTCGAAGAACATTAGTTCCGCTAAAACACTTAGATGGCTGCGCATCTCACCGTCTAAACTGCGTGCTATAACATCATTGTACTGTTGGAGCGATCTTTGTGCAGCATGCATCCTGTCATATTGAAATGTAAACATGCTGCGATTGCAATTGACCAATATTTTAAGGTTGTCGCTGGTTTTATCAAATCCAGAACCTATAGTCATAATCATTTTTGAAAATTAGTTTGGCTGCGTAGACATTATGAGCACCCTGTTCATGGCAGTGACATGAAATTTTTGTATTTCCCACTTACTCTTTGTAAGAAAGAAAAGTAAAATTTAAATGCCTATAAAACATCACTGTGAAAGATTATGTGTCAATAAGTAATTAATTACTTGGTAATATGAAGAATGTCCTTAAGTTTGAGTAAAGAATCGAAATATAATTTGACGTTTTGATTAACTTTACGTAAATTGGTTTTTATATTCTTAACCTATGATTACAAAAGCTGTCATTAATATCGTGTTCACAACTTTAACTGAGTTTTTAAAACTAATTAAACTAAAGCAACCCCATGACTAACAATATGTTGTCATTAATTAATCAATTACTTCATAATTAAAACTGAAATATTTTCCTATTATGTTGAGCAAGATATAAAATGAACAATTTCAATGATAACATGATGAGCATTTAAAAATTTTTTTTTTAGGGTTCCAATGCTGTTGTAGTCCCTCATAGGTGTTTTCTATCGCCTCATTGATAACTGGCCTGATCGGCAGTTGATAACAGCGAGCTGCCGAAAGTGCTTCAAAAGGTCATTGAAACACTATTTAATTTCATGATGCATCACACTGGTCCTTAATTTTTAAGGCCAGAACAACGTATTTTGTCGAGAGATCGTTATTTAAAAGGAAGTGATGTATTGAGTTGAGCAGATAAAACGGTCCGAAACCTTTTATAGGTCTGTAGAAGACGTTAGAGCTGTAGAATCAATTTATGACGAAGGCTAAGAGGCACTGTTAATATTTAAAGCCCTCTTACTCTGATCCCCCACCTCCATTGGCCACTACAGTTCCTATTCACATATATCTATCTGTCTCCATTGATATTTGATGTAGATGGGGCCTCATTCACTTGTACAAAACAGGAAAACATCCACTTGTACCAGTATTACTGAAAACAGGAAAAAAAAAACTGTTCCTTACCATCAAATTTAGGAGTATCGTCATCAAAGAATTTTTCTAGATTTTATCACTCCCACTCAAAGGTGGGGGCCAAACGAGAATAATAAATGAACATATTGTACTCAATGTTGTTTAGAAATACCTTTATTGCTGACTCCGGAAAATAATGGTTAGCTTTTATAATAATAATTTTTTTTTTTTGATATCCCTATAATCCTCCTCGGAGACTGAAACGGCAGTGGCCTCGTGACCTGCTATAAACGCGTGACAGTGGGAGTCCTGGCAATGGCCAGTCTCTCCAATCATGTCCTGAGCGTCTGTGGCTCTCGCGCTCTTGGTCAGCCTCCACTGGCTAGTATCCGGTGACGCGGCTGACGGAGGAGCGTGGGGGACTTCCCAAGACTCCGCTTTCTTTTTGCGGTGGATTTGGGGGGTTTCTGGGCTGTCTGTAAATATTGTATGAATGATCGAGTGAATGATGAACTGTAAATATTGTATGAATGAGCGAGTGAATGATGAACTGTAAATATTGTATGAATGAGAGCATATATCTTAATTACTTATTGCCTTATAAAAGGCAGATTGTAATTATTGCACAATAAAGGAATTATACTATAATTTTTTTGAATTTTTACTTTTGAAAAACATGCTTTCGTTTTCAACAACTTAAATTGATTACAATTTGAATTTTTTGAAACGATAGTTTTCAATTAATATTAAGGAATTGGACATAAAAGAGACCTAATGAAAACAAAATAAAAAATGTTTATTCAAAATTAATAACTATACGAGCAATTTTTATTCTGGTATAAGTGGTTATTAATAATTAACAGGTAAATAATATATATATAGCTGGAGGCTACAGACTTGAGTTCAATCCCTTATCCTGCCAGCATATTTTTTTTTTGGCTGATAATTATTAAAAATAATGAGTAGTTCCCTTAAAATTTTGAATTCGGTTTCAATAAAATTGTTTTTCTGTTTCCACACCATCTTCCTTTCTTTCACTTTCGTAATCCATCCTCACCAAGTCTTATCCTAAAAAGTTCCACTTTATTTTAAGACTCTCCCGTTCAGTTACCTGATTTAGTTTTGACTAACTACATCAATCCCCCTTACAAAAAAAAAAAAAATTATAAATGTATATATTTTTTAAATAGCATAGTAAGTATTCAGTGTTGTATAAGTGCATTGTAATATGGAGTGCTTATAAGCTCTTAAAAATAAAAAAACATAAAAAGTCGCCCTAGACTGTAAGCTCATATGGCCTTTCTATGTTTAGACACCCACACGGAGTTCCTAACAATAGAGAAATATGGCTCTGCTGTAGGTAAACCGTTTTTGTTTTTGTTTTTTCACTTATCCAGGAGTTGATCTTAATCCTGGTCTCTCTGACCTTTTCCACAGGGTTGTAAATTACCAGGGAGTTTCTGTTTTAGCTCTTCTCGTTGTTATTCTTTTATCCTTTTTCTTGTTGTTCCTTATTTTTTTGCAGAATTATCGAGGAGCTGCCCAATGCAGTCCTTCCACTGAAATATATTAATTTTGTTGCTGTAGTTATTTTGATTAACTGTAATTAATGAATGCATATCTGTACCTCGGAGGGATACAACACTATGTCCATTTTCATAACTTTACAGGAGAGGAGTTTTAAACTTTTTTTTAACAAAAAGTGTTATTGGCACAGCTATTTATTGAGATGTTGAAACAATATTTTACCAGAACATTCTATTTATTGTTATTTACATCATGCAGTTGTTATAAAATGAAAAAAAACCTTTTTTACTGTAATAAAGTCAATATGGAAAAAAATGGACATAGTGTTGTATCCCTCCGAGGTACAGATATATTCCCCTACTTATGAATGTTTCTCACGCGTATAAAAACTTTATTGAAACTGTTGAAATAAATCAGTAAGCGATATACTGTTCTCAAAGTTGAAATATTTTATTCTGTACAATGAATTGAAATTAAATTTTTATTATAAAATTCACTTTATTATAGACCCTTAAGAAAAAATTATCCTACAATTCTATTATTATTATGCATGGTTAAGGAAAACTCATCACGGTTCCATGTGTGCTATAGATAATATAGATTAAGTGTATTTTTATAAAAGTGATTTGTCGCTACGATCTCAAAAGGCGATATATACATAATATAATATTATAGTAAATTGACTTATCAGCAAACACTCTTTTGCCTAGCCTCATTTTAAATACCTTATTTACGAATTTGATTGTTTTAGTATAGTAAATTTTTGTAGAAATATAAGAGAAATTCTTAGCTACAATAAATTTAAGCAGTGGTCGAATACGATGACCAGCTTGGTACGCTACTGCCCTATTAAAGCCCTTAATAACCACAGATAGGGTTTCATTGGCCCTTTTAAATGTAATAGTATTTATAGAAACGGAGATAACTGTTTATGACCCACCGCCCTTGCTCATTATCCTGTAAAACTACCCCGCCGAATTGTTGACTAGATTAAAAGAGTCTTTAACGATGGCTCCTCATTCAAACTGATGGAAATATTTTCCTTTTGGTATAAAATAACGGACGGAACTCAGGAGGAAAACTTTTAATGTAGTTTCTAATTAAACTAATGCATAAATTAAATTATAGGATAAAGATAATATCCAGTTACAATATTTTTCATGAATGCTTTTAGTTGTTGGCTCCATCTAAGGTTTTCTATTCTGCTGCCATCATATTGTTGCCCTGACCGTTAATATTTAAAAAAATAATTTTTACGACCTTCAATGGCGTCTCGTAAGCCTCTGTTCGATAAATTATTTTTTGTTGGTGGAATGTAAATAATTTATGAATTATTGTTCGCTATATATGGATATTTATTCCTCAGTTTTTTTCTGTACATACATATGTAAACATATGTACAACTAAGTATGACATAATTATTAAGTCTGGATGAATAGGCTTTACATCAAACAGGGTTGGAACAATCGATTTTGGCTTGGCGTTGTCGGAAAAAAGATTCGGTCCAACTGAAATTTTAAATGTATATTTAACATCTCAATTGTCTCTTTATTAATGTGAGTTATCTATATGACAGCAACCATCTAAACAACCAGAGTACGGAACACTAAATTAATTATATAGCGATACCATGAATAAATACTGCTCCCACCGGGTGGGAATTGAACTTATTCCAAAAAAACTTTATAATCACATACTCGGCATCTTGATGTCTCGATGCTGAACACTCCAGAGCGATATTTACCATTACCTCTTGACCTTTAAAAGCCACCGGAATAGTTACCTTCAGTTTGAGAAAATACACATGGCATTCTTAAAGTAAATATTGGTTAAAGTTTACGAGAGGACGTTAGAATAAGAGCAGATATAGGGAAGGGGGGGGGGTTCTTTCTTAAGCTCTTCGGCTTGGCACTTACTTTACTTTCCTACTCGAGCTATATTTACTATCTGAGGTATAACCTTGCATCACAGGATACATAAAAAGTTTCTTATATTTTTTTTTACCGCATCTAACTGGAATCTTTAGACCAAAAGTCTTTTAGAAACACAATTTTCAGGTTTACTGTCTCCTTCACAAATTTAAACACCCTTAACTCTTAAATTTTTTTTTCAATATTGCCTTTATATGTTGTTAATAAAAAAAAATTATATGTTTTTCAGGAATAACTAAATTGTATATTTTTGAGGTGTTAGATCGTAAGAAGTGGTATATTTAGGTCTGAATTTTCTCTTCTAAATTTGAAGTCACTATCGCTTCTGCGCGTCTCTAATCTTTTTGCAACAATACTACCATAAACAATAAAACACCTCAAACTATTAAACTTAAAAAAGATTGAAATATCATACATTTACATTTGTCTTACTAGGAGATATGTCGTATTTTATAGTAAAAGCTTTTTTAGTATTTTTTTTTTTTTAATTTGTATTTCACATTATTGTTTACTGCCAAGATTATTAAGTTTGTTTTCCGTTCAAGTTTCTACAGTAAATGGTATATATCTGTTTTGAAATTGTTTTAAATAATCATCACTGGCGGTTATTTTACATGTAATGTCATTTATTCCAGTATCATCCAGCATCATAGTGTAGGATTATTTTTATGATATAGTATTGCCTGAAAAAAGTCTGTAAAAGTACCTGAAGTTAAAGGACTAAAGTTCATTACCTCACCCTGCTTAGTAATAATCGTTTTGTTTAAAACTTAATTATAATTGATAACAACTTCAATCAATAACAGCAGTTTGAGTTATAAACGTTCCAAAATTAAAAACTCAGTTGCTTTAAAAAATATGAGTATATGGTTTATGAATTTTAGCGATGCATTTAAAAAAAATATAATAAGAAAAATCTTGTGACTGTTATTGCCTTTAGTTCCATTTTTGATTGATCTGAAAAACAAGTATTTGTAGCAAGGAAAACTTACATGGATGTTTTTAAAAATATTATTTATGATTTGTTCTGGGTGTCTCAATCGTTATGTGATGGGCTGTCTATAATAGTGTTGGCCGAGTACCAACTTGACTAAACAGCATGCCTCGTGTTTGGCATCAAAAGCTTTGATAAACATATTTAAATGAATAGTAAATATGTATATTCGTAAAAATTGAATATTTTAAAGATAAAATTTCCTAGTTCGAAGGGAGAAATAAGTAAACAAATATTGCAAGATTAAGTTGCAGTGTCATTAATAATTAATGATCTAGTATAACATCTGCAATGTTCCGTAAAATGAGTATAAGTCATAAATGAAAAATGTTCAGTAGACACGTTTTATTGATTCTAATTTTATTTTAATAACACTTTGATTTAATATATTTTTTAAACTAAAATAAGTTATATTTTAGTTATTTATTCTAGGCTTGTTAATTGGCCCCCCAAAAATGTACCTTTTTTTAGACCTACTGATTTACTTGTCTGATTTTGACCAATTTTTGAATTATACTCCTTTTAACAAACTGCTCTACTGATTACACACTAAACCTCGTTTTCTAAAAAAACTTACTTAGCTATGTAAACCAATAACTTTGATTTAAAGTTACTATTACTCTATATATTTATATGATATGTTTTCTTTTACAGAATTCATCTCTAATTCTGACGCAAGTGTTTTGGAATTGAAGTGAAGGTAAAAAATGAATTATTACCATTTCCTATTTTTGAATATTTTAAGTAGATATCATTATTTTACCAAAGCTGTTATTTTTTTACCATAGGTAAGTGATTCATAGTGATACATAGTGAAGAAAAGCTGTACTATGTATTTTACTATTTATTTTCAAATTTTAGCTGTGCTTATAAGGTAAATTTCCTTATTAGATTTATAACGGCTGACTAAACGCAACACATTGAACGTAGGTTTTTTGGCATGTTTAAAAAAACAAGACTTGCGTTGGGAACAATTTGACTTCCAGATCTTCTACGTTCATTCTAAAGTGCACTTCTGAGACCAGTTGTTTGTTATTCCAGCCTGGATTTTTCTCAAGCACGTCTTTTAATTTTATTTTCAATTAGCTCTGATTCCTTCCAGTGACTCATTCAATTATTAATGGCGCAATTGATAATAGTGATACGATCAATGAACGACATGTCGAGTCTCTCGAATTATGTTATTGTGTGGGCTAATAAAAAGGCGTTTGCCGAAATTTACACGCAGGTGAAGCCCTCCAGGATTTATCGATCAATATTTTTCCTTTTTTGACTCCCGTAATCAATCAGTAGTTCAAGTGTAATCAATATGTAAAATGAAATTAACCTAAATTTATTTAAAATACTTTAGAAAATAATCGATGGTACAGGAAATATTTTCTTTGTAAAAAAATATAAATACATATAAAACCCAGCTCTATTTTAATGTCTATGACTTCGGTGATATTTATATCTTAAAATGCATTACAACAATATTACATCAAAGATGTATAAATTTTAAAAACAATGTTAAAAGACACACATTTACACAATTTGTAGTAAACCTGGCATTAAAATGCATTCCATAAACAAAACAAAAATTACACAATTTTGATTCTATAATTCTGATAACCTTCACTACTCTTGAGTAAGCTACTACTTAATTAATTAATATTAAGCCTTAGCAAGATTAGTTCCGATTTTCAGAAATTTTTATAGTCCATTTAAAAGCATAGAGTAGTAGTTGGTTTTTTTTATAGCGGATGATTTTTCAAGTAATATAAGTTGAATTGAATATTTCTTATGATTATTTAATAGATTTGCTTCTTTTTTGTTTTACATGGTTGAATGAACCCCTTAAACCTATAAGGGACTGGTTCTCCACCTCTGCAGAAAATATCCTTATGGTGAAAGCTGGGGTATTGAAATTGGATATGTTTAGTCATTATTAACATGAGCTGAGCATTAGTCTGCGGAGAGATTTGAAGATTAATCAATAATTAGCAACTAAACTTGTATCAGTGAGTCAAACCGCGTTCCTCTTAGTTAGATCCAGTATTCGTTGGAAATCTACACAAATAATATTACAGCTTTAGCAAATATTTAGCTAATGACAAGCTAATAGGTACGTCGGTAGTATATTTATTGATTTTTGTGGTTATGCATGAGATAATTAAACAGAACTAAGCTAATGGTTGCGCCAAAGGTTGGAGATTATGGATTGTAATGTATATATTAGTTTAGTATGAATTTACGTGAAGCTCGTTAATGTTTTAACTTGTACTATTAACATATGCTTATAAATATTTTTTGTAAATGTTAAGTATGTTGGTAAATGTTTTATGTGATTTTAATGATTCTAATAAAACCATCTAGATATAAAATTTTATTACGTTCTAAAATGATATTCATTCTGAAAGACCTATAAATACGTATACGTTTATAGATTAATTGAAAAGTGTCGTTTGCTGTTTGTCTGTTATTGCACTTGATATGGGTTGTTATTTAGCAAAGTCGAAGTGGTTGTCCCCCCCCAAAAAAAAAAATCTATCCACAACTTATTACACAAGTTTTAAGAAACGTGTTTTCAGATTAAATAAAGAATAAACTAGGTTATTAAATTGTGGCATGTATTGTCAGTGTAGAGCCCTCGGTGTATTATCTGAAGAGATATGTTTTAAAGGATTCTCCTTTGGTACAGTTGACATTGAGCCGAAAGAAATATATGGGTTTGTAAAGGAAACAAACAGGATCTGGTTGAATGGCTAAGGTTGATTGTTGACTCAGCCAACAGAGACGGCGGTTAAAATTCTCTCAGTCTTGTAATTACATCAGCTTTTGTGCCTCTACTGAACGACCATTAGATCAATTTTTATGAAGTAAGTTTCAAAACATGCGTTGTTCTCCAGCTTGTAATGCTCAGTTAAAGTGAAGAGGAAGCAATATTTTAATTCAGTTTATCACATGGTGGGCCAAATGTCATGACTAGTTATAGGTATTTCCTATAGGTAATCCTAATTGCACTACAATTTAAGGTGTGAAGCGTTTTCATTGTAAGGTTGCAATGCAGCTTCAAACGGAATAGGTATCAAAATAGAGTGACGCTGAAATGTACACATTCATACCTGCCAACAAAAGTTAACCTGCCGGTAATTATTATTAGTTATACTGGTCTGTAACTAAATAAAATGCATAGGATTTTTTTTACTTTTTCTTATAGATTTTAACCTTCTAAAACTGGGAGTGAAACTAAAATTCCATCACTTCAAGTTTTATTTAGCGTGAAATTTCCTATTTTTACTTTAAATCTAGTATTCTATTTATGATTTTAAAAATCGCCATAAAAGATGACATTTATTTTATTAATTTTTAGATGATCATGTCCAAACAGATTTAATTAGTTTACATGGAAAGGCGAGGAATCTTATTGGCTGGGTTCAGCATGTTTCGACGTGCTGTCTGGGCTACTAGGAATAAGTTTAAGTAAACCTCCTTTCAGCTAAGATCATGTTCCAACAAGCTAAATGAGTTTAGTAGCTCGCATGCTACGTAAAGCAGCACTCAGTTAACATCCGGCAATCAACCGTTACTGTGCTCCTGCTTTTATTTCTGGATTATGGCTCCAAGAGGTTGTATTTCTACGGAAATTGTTTGTTTTATTGGTGGTGAATACATTACAAAGTGATTTTGTCAAGAATTTTTATTTTACTTACTTCAGATTACCACTTGGGGGTCATGACAAAGCATGGGTTCCTTATAAGGTGTGCGGAAGACGCGAGGCATATCTTCGTTTGTGGTTTAAGGTGTTCTAGCATTCCTATGATATGGCTTGAACAGAGCAAAACCGCACTACCCACTGCTATTTCTACTAGATGTAAAAAGATTTAATACAAAAATAAAATATCGTACCCTAACCTTGTCTCAGCTATGCATCCCGTATCCCGTAGCTCTAAAATACCAGTCCCACAGCCATCTTCTAGGTTAGATGATTATGAGTCGGAGGAGGGAGACGCATTACCCGAGGACTAATGTACGTATCTTGTAGCTAATTTTTTTCTGTTGAACAGGGACCTCAACTCAGCTCAATGACTCATTAGAGAATTCGACCTTTCTAAAGATGCAGCTGAATTGCCAGGATCGAGGCTAAAAAAAAACAAACCTAGTAACACTTGGTACTTCATTTTCGTGGTTTTGGCATCGAGAGAAAGAATTTACTCCGTTTTTTTGCAAAGAGGGAAATCCAGTTTTTTGTAGTGACGTTCAAGGACTCTTGAAGTGTTTTGAGTCAGTAGTCTAGCGGCTATTCATTGATTTATCCAAAACTAGACTCAAAGCAGTATGCAAGAAATGCATAATGGAAATGTGTTTGCATCTTTTCTTATAGGAGACTCGGTGGATATGGAAGAAAACAATGATGTTATAGGCTTCTACCCAATCAGTTTCACCTAACAGTATGTAAAGCTAGAATTTTCTCATTTATGTTGCACTTATTAGTTCTTACAGCTCACTAATCAAATTGTAACCAATTACCACAATAAATAAGATTAATAACAACATTTCACGAACCTTTTGCCAATTTACGAAATTGACGAGCCATGGTCGCATGGCATTGCCAAAATCACATATATTACATAAAACTAAGTCTTACCTTTAATTTTTGACATTTTTAAAAGCGGAAATTGGAGAGTTTTTTCATAAAACATCGTAATATTTCAGAAAATTATTTATGAAACCGGCCATTTGAGCTTGAACTTAATATATCAATATTGTTTCTTTTTTCGTTGGAAAAACTTACATCGTATTTTTGAGCGAAAGTAGCCACTTTAATATATTCTTTTCGGCCTCCGAATATAGAGTATGACAGTAGGTTATCTTGATAGATTTTGCATAAATATAGGATCTTGTAGTAACATATTCAAATTCGATTTTTTTTTTTAACCTGTATCCAGTATTATCAGCCACTTGTTCCACTAGAAGCTGAGTTCCTCTCCATTGAAGCGGTGGAATGCCACTCTTCAGCGAGACATCAGCGCGACCCAGATATCCTATTCAATGAATGTACTTGTAACCAAATATCTCTGCATATCTCTTACTTGAAAGCCTCCTTTAAGATGTGATGTTCAATTGATTATGAATTGAGTACTCATTTAACAAGGAAAGAAGATCCTGAAGACCTCTAGGCCTATTTCTGGCAATGCTTTCTTTATGAGATTTCCTTGCAGCACCACTAATATATACCGTTTTCTTTTTTTTTTTTTATGTCTCATCAGTGGCTTACGAAAAATCAATAAACATCACCACATAATGTCATATTAAAGTATGAGTAATGTAATATATACTACAGCTAACCAATACAATAAGAGTTGGTGTGACGCCACTTGAAAAACGTAATTGGTTTGAGAACCTCTGCCGGCACATCTTTACAGATTATCTGGGAGCCAATGAGCCTTGAAATTTTAACAAACTTTCAAGTCTCACTTATCCGATGATTTTACACCTTTTTGAGATTTCCTATTTAATGTGCAATGTTATCTAACGTTACACGTTGCAAAGTCACTACTGTTCATTTTCAAAATTGTCCATGCGATGAAACAATCAACCTTCACGGTTCGTCACAGAATAATATAGTATTACCCTTAGTCCACTATAATCTATAATTATAGGTGAAATAACCTTCTAACCGAGACATTAGAAAATTTCTTAATATAACCCTCGAAAAAAACTAGCAGAAAGTGTCACAAGTAAGGATTTTCAATTTCTTAACCAATAATCTTGATTACTAGAAATTTCAACAGACGTCATTGAAGGTTTTTGTGGTTATAGGTATTGAATAAGCACGCTTCAGGATATAAATGTTCCGCATGAGAAAAAAATGGACTTGAGAAGAAAGAAAAAGTGAAAAAAAAAATACCAAGTTGACAGAGTGAGAGTTATATTAAAAAACTGCTATCACTATTGACGTGGAAAGCTAAGTGGGCTATCAATAGGACAGCTTTTCTACCTCTTCCTAACAAAAACAGCACTTTTTCCTCAAATCCGGTTATTTTATCATTTTTGTATTGCTTAAGAAAACGTGAATTTTCACTTGCAACGAAGAAATCTCATTATTTCATATTGCTGATTCTACATCCGGAAAAATATTACAATTATTGATCTCACGCTTGATCAATTATAAAAAACTGAAAATTCATATTTATCAAGATGGTTTCATTCAACGTGTCACGTCAATGGTTCAAGGTTCGCTTTGATTTCCTGTCCTTCCAGTTATGTGATTTATTGAATATTATGAACTCCACCATTTTTGATTGGTAACAACCATGGAACTCTACCTTTCTGTTGCACATTAACTTTCGTCTTATTTAAAACTTTTCATAATACAATGTAGATGACTCTTGATGGTTACATCGGTTAGCGGTAGCATAGTAATGTACTGAAAAATGCAATTGTGGTTTCCCCATTGCCATTTAGCTAACATTGACGTTTGGTCCAAAACGTTGGATATTCGATCTATAAATAAATAATCACAACGGGGGGGGATGACTTTTTAAAAAGCTTTATTTGACTATTTTACATAAGATTACTTCTAGCACTACAAGGATTTAGGAAGGTGATGAGAGATGTTCAATGGAACGTGGAAATATATATACTAGAAGAAGACGGATGCTTGATAAGCTGTTTAAGTTATGAGAAACTAAACAAAATTTAGTCTCATGAGGGTGGTGGGGGTGCAATGTTCAGTACTGAATTGTGATATTCTTCAGAATTTTACTGAATTCTGAAAAGAAAACAAATCCAGAGAATATATCTGAGAATAATTCGTTACTTGAACAGGATTTGCAGGGATATGGATTAAAAATGTAACATCACTGTGGGTAATCACCTGTATCCTGTTGATCCGAATAAGATTTGATTATGCGAAAATTGTAGGGATTGCAAATTAAAGACAAATTATACCATGATTTTCCCAGATTGTAACAATTATTATGTAATTCAATTTTGTTTTGATAAACGGTTTTGATTGTTTTTCAATAAAGTCTTATGTCCCATCAACCATTTACCACTGAAATATTTACATAGTACATAGTACTGATACTGTATGGAATTTTCCAAATGAATAATTTTCAGATGAATTAGCTTTCAAATTAATTTATCTGGGGTACGGGCCTCAAACAGCATACATAGGCATCATAAAATATGCGGACGCCTCTAATTTCTTCGAACAAGGTTCAACAATTCTGATATAGATAACCCAGTTATTGACTAATTGTGCGGTGTAAGTGCTGTTGAAGCAGCATTGCTTGCTCTCAAATGTGGGCCAATGAACCTCGGAGTGCTCATAAGATATTTGTTAGAAGCGTTCCCATAGTCGAAAATCCACATATGTGGTCTAATGCAAGTACAAGAAAAAATCAATAAGAAAAGGAAGGATGGCTGTGTAATTTGCTAGAAAATCAGGAAGTTGTGAAGAAGCGATGTCTAACCAAAATTAAGACTGGCTTAAGATTCAGTAGCCTCACCATCTTTTTTAAAAATTAGTGGAAAATTATTTTTTTTACAGCTGTATTATTAAATTCTATATTTTTAAATATTTCTGTAAACGAAATAAACGACGTAGAAATTGTGAAACAATACCTAACGATATTAGAAAAAACCTATTCAATCACAACCATTGAAAAAAAGTACTCGGTATCTTTGAAGGAAACATATTTCCTTTGTTAAACCACACGGGCATTTGTAAGCAGCTATTTTTTTAAAAAATATATTTCAAATTGTTTTCTCATTTCATACTTCAACATAACCATAACCAAAACCTTAAATACTTTTTTCATTTTTTTTATACTTCTATTCATGTTATTCAAAAACCTGTCCCTACATCTGGAGGTATTGTGAAATAGACCTGGATAATTTAATCCCCGTTTGTTTACTTATACGACTGATATCATGGGAAACATACATACATAATGACAAACATACCATCAAGTACCTGAATGAAAGTAAAGCCTCTACTTTTCGGTTCCAAAATTACAGACAGGTACTCTTGAAATAATTATCATTGACATTTTTTCGTATATTTTAAACCATTTCTGCAAGTATAAATAATGACATTGGTTTTTTTTTTCATATCTTGTTACAAAACTATTACAGCATTCAATATAGGTTATACAAATGAATATTTTTACAAAAGAGCTATATTTATTATATTTCCTGCAGTTTGGCTGCATTTTACACGACTTCTAATTATTACACAATGTGATCTGCGCTTGAAAAAAAGTTATAATGATGTACATTATACATTAATTTACTGAACGTTTTTAAAATTTAAAGAACGCTCACCTTATTTAATATAGACTTAAAACTAACTTAAATCTAACAATAAAAACTTAAATTAAATCTTAACCTAATTTTCCCCGACAATCTGTTGCCATCGATGTGGGACGGGTGGTGGGGTCATAGCGTTACACACTATACACTGGGTTTGTGAGATGCTGCAATGAGTCAAAAAACTTCCGGTGAATGAACTCACCCTCCAATAGCGCACCAAGCAACGGGTGCAGGTCAGCGTTCTTTAACCTCTCGAGAGAGGTATGTCTGACCACATTTCTCATGATCCCATTCTGAAATTGTTGCAGACTTTTAGCTGTATTGTCAATCAATGACATTGGTTCTAGCCACATCCATACAAACGTACACAGTGGATTTCATATCGTGTGGGTAAGGAGTGAGGCCATGGAGTTGTGAGAGGCATGAATTTCTGTTTTATGAGTCTTCTGACCCCCCTCTCTGGCCTAACCACTATAAAGTGGGTACCAAACCCTGCGCTGGGTAGCAAAAGCCTCGTGCTTGATTCTTGATACTGACCCCAACCAAATCGATGCTTTAGAAACAGTCCATCTATCTGATACTTAACTTTTCATGAAATATTATCTAGCAACGTGAGCTTTACTATGTTCTCACATAATTTTGTTCAATGAAAGATCCTTCATTTTTCTTTCTTATTTTGTTCTACAGCTACTTATTGTCATTCCACGAAATTCAGAAGTTTAGAATGGTAGATGAACTTACATTACCACCAATTTGTTTGGGAATATCAAAAAAAACATACATTAATCGTAAAAAGTTTAGTTAAAAAATTTAAATATATTAAGTTGATATTTACAACTATTGTTGATAAATATCCATAGTCCTCACTAGTATTTCACCCCAATAAGAAGCCGATAGTTCCGCTTACAAGTTCAACGGCTAGTTTACAAACTTTTGACAGTTATTGTCGAACACCGCGATTGCTTCGGGCCATAACTGAAAACTGGTATACAGTCTGTCAGTTCGGTTCAACGAGCTATTAATCTACGTCGGAATACACAATGTCCTATATTTCATGGAGTATTGTCAGTTCTCTAAGCTCGCACGTAGAGAGGATTAGTGTATGATATGAAGAGTTGTATTATTCAGAATAATTATATTATTTTTAATAATGACTGGCGTGGGGGGGGGGACGTGGCAAATATGTAGTTTAAATGTTTAATCAGTTGCAATGTAAATTTTTAAAAAATATGATAAAAAGCTCAGTGATCAAATTGATATTTGTTTGTTGTATTAGTTACTGATTATCGCTCACTATGACATGTGGACCCTTATAAGACACACATCACTTAGAAAAAACGGTTGAGGGATCACCAAATTGAGAATGCCAATTGCATTACGGCACAAGAATAACATTGGTAACTGTACGCCGTAAGAAAACCTGTATTCGTATAAAAGAAATTCTACTTTTGTTTGTTTGACTATTTATGTTCATACTTACTCTCATTAATTTCTGTAAGGTGACCTATTTTTTTGGGAGCCACTTGAATTTATGGTGTAAAAATGACACTTAGAACACTGTCCATCCAAGGAATTGATCTTGTAATCTTCCTGCCATGAATCGATTTCGCTAACCACTGCACTGCACAAGGGGCCAAATTCTATTCTGCATTACTAAAGAAAAAATACAGATTCCAAAGGTACAACCTCGATATGATACATCTCTCATTTCGCACCACAAAACAATCTTTCACTGTTATTGCCTGATGTTTTTAGCTCGTGGCAACACTCGCAACTTTTGGGCAATTTTCTCTGGCCGGGTAATTCATTTCAGTCAGAACGGTTTCCTTCCTTTTATTGCCAGGCCTATCTTCTGCGTGGAGGCTATGTTGTGAATGTTGTGTCTGCGGGCAGTTTTCCGAACATCGGTTTTATCGTTACTATATTATATATATTCCTTTATTGTGCTATAATTACAATCTGCCTTTTATAAGGCAATAATAATTAAATAAAAAGTACTAACTGTCTTTATGCGCTTTTCGTCTAATGGCTTGGATAGATGACCTAACAAATGTTTTTACTTCTTTAATTTTTTTGCTTTTTGGAAGTGTCGTTCAATTAGCTCAGGCTAAAAAGCAATATTATGCTTTCAAACTTACATATTTATGGCTTTGCGAACGCTTTTAATGGTCAGCATCATCATTATCATTGTGATCCTAATCGAGGATTTGCGCTGGGTTATGATATATAGATCAAAAGGTTTTTTTACATACATTAACCACATTCATATGTGCTTCTTTCAGTTTTTTTTATTATCACATGACTAGAAATACACATTACGAGTAGGCAGAGATGGCTGTTTTATCAAAGATAAAATATTTATATAAAAATACCTATTAAAACCGACTTAGAACATAAGGATTACGCCATTCCATTGTTTTGTATCAAAACATTATTTTTCGGAATATTTTGAAATTTATTTTTACGTTATAGTCTTTAATAAGGCCATAACTATCAGTAAGAACCATATTTTTAAATATTAAGTAGCTTTTAATCTGGCAAATTTATCGGATAGGGCCCAAATTTTTCAAATTTTTGTTCATATTTTTTAATTTTTGATTTTGGCCAAAAAAATATCAGAAGATTTTGATGTTATATCTTGTCTTATAGTTTTTACATCACTAGTAACCCATTATCTAAGCCTAGAACAATCCTTCTCTGGATGTGGAATGGCTATCCACAAGATAATGTCGGAATGTTATCTCTGAGGTCAGGGCGATTTGGTCAACTTTCAAAAATATAACGTTCCTCAATATACTGTTAGCATGAATATTTGCTTTATTAATAATGCCAAGATCTACTGATTGCTTTACAGTATATATACCAAATGGCCTGTGTAAATACAGGCTGTAAATCTCGAGATGTATTGCGTTACTATCATTAGTCATCATGAGCATTACATTTTGTCTGTAATACTTAACCATTGAATATCACAGTTACTGGAAATTGTTGACCACTACTTCATAAACGTCTTATCTGGCATTCGAACACACTAAAAAATTGTTTTTCGAAGCCCTAAAACCAATCCCTTGTGTAACTGCATACATGACTCGATGGCTGGTAGCTCATTTTAGGCTGACAGGGCACACTCGTCCTTATAACTTAGCACCTTAACTCGTTTTCATAACAGAGGAACCGCTTCCTTGAGATGCCTATCATGATAGCATATCAATCATATGTCTAATGGTTGTAAATGTATAAAAATCAAAGAAACATAATTCCAGTTATCCTTGGAAATTTTCGAAGTATTGAGTGATGATGAGGGAGAAATTAAGAAATTGCTAATTAAGACAGCTCGTGGCTGTGTTGTTAATGCATAAACCAATATTTGCTTTACTTTACGTAATATTATAAAAGTTTCCAGGAATAGAAAACAAGGAAAGAAAATTATCATGAAAGGCGAACATGTTCACTATTAGCCTTTTATGCTAGAAATAACAAAAAAAATGGCAGGAAATTAGAGGTAACGAATAGAAGGACCGAACGGGAACAAAAAACCACTATGAGGTAGTTGAAAAATAAAATAAATAAAACATGTCAACAGAGTTTTAGAATAATAATGCAGCGTAAGATGGATATAATAATTGTTTTTTAGAAAGCCGCAAAAAACTTAGTAATCTGATCTAGAGTCTACATGCCAGCTAAGCCTAACCGAGGTTAACACTGTTGGTGGAGGATACGGCGGAACTAGAGCTAGTAATCACCTCCCAACCATTATTCATTAACTACTATTCTCCCTCACGATGCTGCGTGGTCCCCAGCCAGACCTATATTCCTCAAAAAATATTTAAGGAAAGCGGTAAATCGAATACAGGCGAGTAATGCATGGAGAAGATGTAACTCTGCTACATTTAATATACAAATATATCTTACAACTAATTGGAAAAAGCCCAGAGTGGAAGCTCAAAATAATTTCTCACGGGTAGTGAGTTTATATTCAATTGGTAATTTATTCTTAATGTTATTAATATATTTTACTGTGCATATCCTTGGCCTATTATTTCTGTTTTTTCTCAATTGTCTTTTTTGGCCTTTAGATAATTTTTCAGATCCTTGGAATATTTAGATCTTTGCTCTTTTTCAGGGTTTTAGTCCATTTTGATTCTCTAGAACTTGATTTATGTTATGCCCGTGTGCTTGCCGAGTTCCAAGCTTAAAATATAAAAAAATACTTATTTTGTTTTAATATATATATATTTACTTTATTTGAGTTAGTTACTGTTTGCATTACATGTGAAGTGATGGTAAAGATAGCAGTAATTTCATTAATCTTAATTGATGTACTATACAAACATATCGTACAGGACAAAAATGACAGTGGTTTCAGAAAGGAAGTATTTTCTACTTTCTAATCATACATCGGTAACCATACAGGAAAAATAACAGGCTATATTGTAGTGGCTAAGAGCAACGTTACATAAAGAACCTCAAATCCAGAAAACGAATGATGAGAAAAGAAAATCAAAACCAAGGTCAATGCCCCAAGACAGGGTACACGGTGACTGAACTTAATTTTGATATAGGTTAGCTATTCATTTGATATTAGCAAAATATTATTTTTATACTAGAAATGAACTCACTTTGAATAAGAAATCAAGAGGTCAGATTAGCAACGTCTCTGAAGTAGGTTTATCGCCCATCGGGTGGGTTCTTGGAAAGTTCACCCAGTTCATAATTTACTGAAAAAATACTTGAGGTGGTATATCTAAGGGACAGGTAGATTATTTAATTAAAATTAAACGAGAAGATACAGGTAGAAAGAGCTCGGGTAGGAGATAGCAGGGCTAAACAGTGAATGTATCTCAATTACCTCTCAGGATCAGTAACTGTGAATTCTGAATAGTGAGATGTCGATGAGAACAGCTTCGATCAAGCCATTGTTGAGCAACAATTTTGCTAATTGTCTCACGTTCCCGTTATAAAGATACTATAGCAGGTTGATCTGAAGATTGTCTAACGTGTCAATACTCGAGTTTGATTGTAATTAATTGTTATTCTGGTCGATTGATTACTTATAGCTTATAAATGTTGTATGCCAGTTATTTCACCTGCTCTCGAATGACCTTCAAGTTAAATACGATTAGCCAATATTGAATGATAGAAGTCAATGTGTGTATCAAAAATGTTCTTAGTACTCGAAAACATGTTTGGTTGTGTAATGTTTTTCCTTTGTTTGTTGATCAATTATTTTAATTAAGGATATAACTTATCAGTGAGCACTTACTGTCCGATACCACTTCTTCACTAACGCCCTGGGTTTAATCCACTTCCTTGTTAAGACCGCTAACACACAGAAGGTGCCCATTACTTAAATTGCTTACACTACCGGCTGTGATAAAGTAGGATAACTGTCAAAGAATTTATTTTGTAATTAACGGTGACCTTGGACCGTATCGTAACAATGACTTATTTAAAGCAACTATTCCAATGTTATAAGTAGTCTTTGCTAATAAACCTTTCTGTTGTGAACATCCAGTGTGGCATTGTTCAGTAAGGAACCATTTTGTGGTCGATACTGGGGCATGATCCAGTAACTTATTCCATCTGAGGTATGTCACAATGAATGTTTGTGTATTTTTTCACTGCTTTAGTTCCATGTCCCTTAAGAAATCATTTCCGAGCTCTATCTGAATATACACTCAGTATGTATGTGTTATGATGGAAGTTGTCAAAATGATCCTAAAATCTGTAATTATAATACTGCAATAACACAAGATAACATTTAAAAAAAGGTAGAACTAATTACTATTGCTTTTGTAAGTCTTATCATTACTAAGCTTTATGTCCCGGGATCAGAAGCTATTTATTAATTTTTTTACAGATAAACAACTTTATTATGATAAAATTACAATCTGCCTTATTAGGCAATACGCAATTGAGATAACTTTGTTATTAAAAATACTATTTTACCCTAGGCTAAGATCATATGAAATACGGTAACCGAAAACATTTTTTTACATGCAACAACAGAAATTGCTAGTTATAATGGGAATTTAAGCTAATTACTTAAAAAAGAAGTTCTGGAAAATATACTCACCAGGTAGGATTAAAGAAAATATCAAATAATTAGCCGTGGGTCCCTTTAATATTTAAATATGCATTTTTATTATCTTATTATTAACACTGTTATTTGTGATTATTAATAAATAACAGGTAAAGTGAGTGTATACTGCAGAGTGGACGAAGTTATCAATATGAATCAGTTTGAGTTCTATCACTATTTGTTTTCTGTTAGTCGTTAATACGTATATTATAATTTGAACAAATTCCGGATTTCAACGTTAGGCCTATTGAGACTACTAAATTTAACAACGACCCATATAATAAGCTTCTACTAATACATAATAATAAAAGTAATACACATATAATAAATCCCACCTAAAAATGTTATATTATATATAATAAACACTTCAATAACCTGGGATTGAAAAAAGATTACTTACTAAGGCAATTATAAAAGTTTTATCTGTCAAATTTGTTGAATGAATAATTGGACCAATTTGTAATAGTCATAAAATATTGTTAGATGATCAAAACAAACCAATCAAAACCACTGAGGCCAGAACATAAATCACTCTCGTTAAATTAGACCGTTTGTTCTTTATTAGAGTACTCAGGAGACAGGGGTATTTGATCAATAGTATCCAAGTCATTCAAATAATTTCCATCTTATTTTCCCCATTCATTTATTTTTAAATTGAGAGCGTTAAAAAAATAAATAAAAAAAAGTAGGATATTTGATCGTTTCGGATTGGGGTTTCTATCTAGTGCCTCCTCATAATTTTTATTAATATTTGCTGTCATAGTTAATGACAATCTTATTAATTGTTACCTATTGCAGAATTTACCTTTAAGAATTTACACTGCTCTACATTTTATAATACATTTCTGCACAATTACTTCAAAATAAACGATTCGTATAATTAGCAGTTACTCCATAAGCTGTAATATTGAGCTATGAAAACAAAATAAGGTCAAGTGTTATTGTGTGACTTCAAAGTTAGGCGTGAGTATATAAATGAATAGCTGAGTTTTTTAGGAGATCGGCTTGGGTTGATGAAAGAGAGCTGTTAGGTTTTCATCAAGTTTATTTATGGACAACGCTTCGACAGTCTATTTATGACTGCACCTGGTACTAGGCAGTCACATAGTAACATCCCTAGTCCTAGGTAGTCTAGTCCTATGTTGACTATTTACGAGTTCCCTAAAATGTTCTAAACAGGTTGGCAGTTCAAATAGTAGGATCAACCTTAGTCATTTTTCCAGCAATATCTTCTACTCACAATTAGCTCAACTTCACGAAAACGTTGTTTCAGAGTAATTGAGTATTACTTTTCTTAGATGGTGTGTATATGTCACAGCAGATAGTCAAATAAGCCATTTGCTTAAATAACTAGGAAGAAGGCAAAAATGCAATGATTTGACTATTCTGACTACTTGTCGTTTTTACAAATGTCTATCTGTTTGATTAAACATCGGCTACTGTTTAGTCAGTAGGTAAAACAAGATAAAAACATGCCTATAACCCTTTTATTTGTTTTGTTAATTCTACACTGCCAAAATGACTTCTCAGCGGGAACGTTTTTATTTCGAGCTAGACGCTTATTATTCTGAAAAAAAACCTTAAACAAACTAAAGTAAAAGTCCATACAATCCGATAGCTTTAATTGGAAGAATATGGCAGCCTGAAATAATGTCAGCAAACACCTCGAAAATCTTTGAAGACTTAATTTTGGGTTACAACGTGATGGTGACTGTACCGAAAGTAGACGGTGGACCATCCGTGCTGTGATCTTAGAAGTCAGGAAGGACTGTTATAACATTGGCACTGAAGCTGCAGTTCTGAAAAATCGGTGTTCCCAAGATCAATTAATGAAGATGAACTCCGTAATCGAGGCTATTGAAGCCAATAGAAGAAATTATTTCAGTGTGGGAAGCAGTTTCTTTTTTTTTCTTTGTTCGACAGTCAGGGTATATATAAATGCAATTATATATATATATTGAAACTTCTTTACTGTGGTAAAATTACAATCTGTCTTATTAGGCAATAAGTAATTGTGATAAATGTTCTCATTCATACCATATTTAAAAATTTCATTCACTCGCTCCTTCATACAGTATTTACAAACAGCCCAGAGGCCTCCCAAATACACATGTTTGTCACCTCCCTTGCAAGCGAAAGAGAAAGCGGAGTCTTGGGAAGTCCCCCACGCTCCTCCGTCTGCCACGCCACTGGATACGAGCCAGCGGAGGCTGACGATGAGTGCGAGAGTCACATACGCTCAGGACATGATTGGAGAAACTGGCCATTGCCAGGCCGCCCTGTCAACCGCCCCCTGTCACGCATTTATAGCAGGTCACGAGGCCACTGCCGTTTTAGTCTCCGAGGAAGATGCTAGGGATGAGTGGTGCAGTGCAATGACTATGCTAGGGGATTAGGGAGGTTGGATAGGTTACTATGGAATTTCATGAACTTGGAAGGGATGAGTTCAAGAATGTAACATACATTAAGATCGTTATGAAGGGTTTTGTTGCTGACGTAATAAGGGGCATTTACTATTGTTCTCAGGACTTTTGATTGAAAGGATTGGATGGGCTTGATGTTCGACTTTTTTGCTGTCCCCCATAGCTCTATTCCGTATCTCCAGATTGGTTTAAGTACCACTTTGTAGATTAGTAGTTTATTTTCTATTGAGAGATGGGATTTCCTTTGAAGTAGTCTGTACAGTTGTTCAAAGCGTCTGTTTAGTTCTTGACTTTTTTGCCAAATGCAATTGTAAGTCTGATAAAAATAAAATAAGCAACTGCTGGGTATGTTTAAGAAAAAAAGTAAAATGTCCTTCAAATGCCACGATAGTCTTAGCTGCATAAACAAATAATTGCATCCCTATTTTAAATAAATAATCAAGTATTTTTTCATTTTTTACCTACTGCCTAAAGCCTTTTTGAAACCTAATGAAGTGCATAGACTCTTGATGAAATGCATATATATATATAATGATGATACCTAATTATAAATAGTTTATGCCAGTCATTGGTGAAGGTTAAAGGCCTACTGGTTATCTTGCGTCATGCCGTGCACTACCTTCCTTCAGGCCCAATTGCGGCCCATGGTCGATTAGACACCGAGCACCGTTGTCCCGAAGAAGAACCCGCAGAAGAAAGCGAAAGCGAACCGTAGAGAATTTACTGAACCGCAAAGAAAAAGAAGGGGAAAGGAAAATGTTTGAACACGCTCAACTCCATGAAAGTGTTCAGTTGAGAAAGAAAGTTGTTCGCTGTTAAGATATTATGTTCGCACCAGAGCAGATACTTGCCAGTGGGGTGTCCGTACGACGCCAGCTTTACTAAATGACGTCAAAATAACAAACAAAATAAAAATGAAGTCAAGTTTTATAAGTCACGTAATTCAAATCATTTTGTTTACATAATAAAAATAATCTTAATATGAATTGAATTTAGTCCAAAACGAAATAAACTAACATCATTGCCCTCGGTTAAGAATAAATAAATGTTAAGAATAACATTTTCTTTGAACATTTTAATTTATGAAAATATATAAATATAAACCTAAGAGCTAAACAAAAAAAAACTTTACAAACTAATAGAAAAAAAAAATCTTTATTATATATTACGCCCTAAGCCCTTATGTTTGGGTAATTTTTCTATGTTAGCAGTAAGAATTCTCTATGTGTTTACATTTGTCTTTAAATTTTGTACTTATTGCTTTTAAAATATCTAGAATTTATTCACTTTTGAATAACTCGTGAAACTTAGCTATTTTGATGTACCTTGATTAGTCAAATATTATTGTTATTTCAAATATAATTTTGGATTATTTGATGTTCTTTGATATCAGTATGACTAACTAAGCTCCAACAAGGTAGGTATGGGCTTTATTAACAGATTGTATATGAGTAATTTAGCCTGGGATTTGAGCATAGAATTGTTATTGATAAATGAGAAAGGGTAGATGCAGCTGATTTTCCGATTGTGCACGTAGGTTTATATGCGACGGTGAAACAAACCGCTGAATGAAATGAAATAAACGCTAAGGTACCTTTAAATAGGCTGTAGTTCTAATCCCTTATTCCTAAGTACTATTTTATTTACAATTTTAGGTCTTCATCTGGTGAAAAATTTTCTTTTATTTTGTTGACACTGTTTTTAATTTTCACTTATTACAGAAATGTTTACCTAACTTACTACTTAGTAGTCAATATACGATTTTGTCACACTTTCAGGATGACTTGAACACTGGTGCGCATCACATAATTAAGGCAGTGAAAGAGATGTGAAAACTATTTTAATGTTAATTATAAAAACTATTGGCCATTTTAGTCCACTATTAAGTCCCGAATTATACTGAACATTATCAAACAGTCGATAACATGACACGTTTAATTTGATCCCCTACTCAATATAATAAAGAAAACATTTATTATTTAATCAATGAACCAATTAATTGATTCTAAGTAATTGAGAATTTGTTTTTAAGGACTTGATATCATTTTTAGGACCATTGGGAAATCAAACTAGGTAATATACAACATATCACGTCTCAACCATGTGAGAAACTTGAATTACGAACATTATTAGATAGGAGACTGAACCACATATTCACACACAAAACAATAATTACATCACATCAAGTTTTTTTTAATTTGATATTCTAACAAGGAAAAGATGGCTAATTCCCACTATTAGAGACAATAAATGAACAAGAACAGGCAGACGACATCCGATAACGTAAGACAAAAACATCGGAGTCCAAAAAAAAATCTGTGACTGATTTACAGAATTATCTTTGTAAACATATTTTATTTGACTTTAGTATTCGAGAATTGTATATGTCATAATTCCAAGAAAGACTTAATGTTAGGATATATGTTCTCAGGCCTCAGTTTATTATGTTTTAGAAATACAATACGACATCGAGTATCAATTACCAAGCCACTTTTATTAATATATAACGATAGGTTTATGAATGTATAGCGATATTTGTATTAATATATATTATGAAGTTGTGATTAATATTTGTCAAAATTGCAATTACAATATTTTTCACTTCCCTAAGAAAACTCATAATTGTGGAATGGATCACACTTAATTTGAATGTTGTTGTTTTTTTGTTCATATTTTAAACCAGAATGCTTGTTTCACCTTTTGACATGTTGCAACTAAGCATATTTCAGCAATAATGTCTGTAAAACTCTTCATAAGTTTTTTTTAACATTTTTATTTATTTATTGCGGCTACTTCTTTTACTCAGGAGTTCCTTAGAGTGTCCCACTACTCCTTTGCAGTCTCTTGTATTCCCGACTTTATTGATAAAAGCATCCTTTGAGTCTTGCATTTTACCTTGTGACAATAGATTTTGAATGCTAAATAACTCACGAAATTTCAACATAGTTAGTATCTTTGTGTCGGGTCGTCACGAGGGTGGTGCCTAGTTACCCTAGCCCTGGTGACGAAGTGAGTGTTGCTTGAGTTTATAACCTGGACAATCGTTTCATGACGGTTTTACTATCTCACTCCATTTCTTGATAGGTATGTGCCCCGACAGTGCACTATGTTCAGGAGAAGAGGTATAGGGTAGGTAGGTAGGCAGTTTGTGTGGTCTTGGATTGACCACGAATTCACACTCGGTATCTGAGGGTAGGCGAAATCCGTCCGGATCCCAAAGGCGAGTGTGAACCGGAGAGAGGTGGACTGAATCGCCGTGGGAAACACTGCTTGGTAAGTTTGCAGGCCCACGACAACCGTTGTCCACTAGGGAGAGGTCTCTCCCAAGGAGGTGCTAGATTTAGCGAAACGAAGGCCGAGATTCCCACTAGGAAGGTGTGGGGCCTGACAACGCCGGACTAAAACGTAGCGAGGCGAGGAGAGAAAGAGATGCAGAGGTTTTTCATAAAGAAGCAGCAAGTTTCAGAGTTTCAAGCAGAGCAGCCACGAGCCAGTTATAGTTCCCAGGAGAATAATATACAGACCCCAAACCACCGGCCTTAAATACCCAGCTGGCTTCGTAAGTAGCCTATAAGGATCGCGTTTGTAGTACACCATGATGTTTGAGTGTGCGGTTCCCTTTGTCCTCTGACGGAGCCATGAAGGTCTCCCGGCGGTTGGGTCTAGTACCTGCCCTGACCGCTGGTGACCCAGCTCATAAAACTACTTGGCTCCTAAGCATTTTTTATTGTTTACCATATTTACAATTATTTATATTTTGGTAATGTTATTTACATTTGTTTACAATACATATACAATAGAGTATAGGGTGATTTATCTTATGTAGTTAGCAGTCGCTACACTTTGTTTATTCTTGTTTGTTGAGAAACTAAATTAGGAGTTATCTAAAATCTAAACTATGCCTTCTGTTCTAATCTAACACCTCATTGTATGTAGTTGATACTATCAGTTGAAATAGATAGACAACTTGAATAGAGCGGTGTTATTATACTTTTATGGAGTACATAGGTTCTAGATGTTTAGGTGAACCCGACACCAAAATAAGTACTTCTTTACTCATTTTCCTCATATATATTTATATCGTGCCAATCGCTGTGGAGTAGACACGGACAATCTCCTCCACTTGTCCGTATTTTTCTTTTTATCTCATATTGTATTGCCAAGTTTGCACCTGAGTCTTATCATACATACATTATATGACAGATAGGCTTGCCAACAGCTCGTGGTACTTGAGGCTACCCGGTCTTCCCACTGCCGCCAATCCGGTAGACGTGCCCAAACATCTCATGTTGACTTTCTCGCAGGACCTCTCCGATTTTTTTCACTTTCGGACTTCCTGGGAACTGTTCTTTTATCATGCAGTCCTGGTTTCTTACAAGCCTCTGTTCTCAAGTACCTAATCTCAGTCACTGTATTCCTGCTTGCATACTTGCCGAAAGCAGAGTCATAGTTATCTGGTAATTGGTCTTTGTAACCAGATTAACCCTTGTAACCAGTACCTCTTAGTCTTCAATCCTCAAAACCATTTTTAATTACAGCACCTAAGTAACCTTAATTGTTAACAAACGCTAACTGCTGGCAATTGCAAACAATGTGAAGTAGTACGAGTACATCTTTCCTACCTCTATGCTAGGCATCACTTTCCTTTTAGTTGGATGTCTGTGAGTTCTTCATCCCATTCTTCCCCAGAGGTCTGAAACTGCTCAGAGGAAATAGCAACTGGGACAATGTCAAGAGTGACCAATAAAGGCAACATGTTACATTGTTAATATGTACACAGTTGGTTACTATGTTAATATAATACTATCTACACGTGTGTTGTATTCCACCATCCATTTCTTCTGCTTTTTGAGCTTGAAGATAACCCTATAAAGGGAAGAGCAAGTGATACCGTTTCTTCTTAACAGATCTTGTGGAATCCGTTGTTTCTTCCCTTAAGAGCAGACAAGTTTTTCCCCAATAAATAAGTTATTAATTGTTTCTACATCAATTCGGAATATATTGGCTTTCGCTATCTAGCTATGCAGTTGTAAAGATAAATTGTAGACTTAGAGCAGAAGATCCTACAAAAAAACAACACTAAGATAACATGATTACAGCCAGTTACACAAACGACTAATTATTGAATTGTATAAAAAAAATACAGGCCGATAGTTTCCAGATCCCTGGGGAACTTTCGTAACATGGGAAATCTCTGGAACCAATTCCGTCCTATTTACTTTCCTACAGGCCAGTGGTTCTATAAACGTCAAGTATCCCTGCAATAACATCTTTTCGTCGCCCGAAAACCGATCTCTCCGCAAGGAATTGGAGAGTAGGGTCTCTTCGTCTCAAAAACTGTCCAATTTACGTAGGTCTTGTACTTAGAGAAGCAAAATATATTTATTCATCATTAACTAATTATATATAATTAATAATAAAATAAATTAATAGCTTGAAGAATATTAAGTCCAATTTTTTTTTTCCATAGCCCCTGTAGAGTAACTCCAGTGATTAATATTGGTAATGAGTGAAGTGAGTTATTTTTGTTGTTGTATTTAGTATGGCATTTTATAAGGCTGATTTTTGTTATGCAAAAGATGTTATAATTATGTTTTGTAAACAGAGAAAATAATTATGTTATGAAAAATATGTTAGATAATTATATTTTTTTTTATGTATCAAAGTTTTGTGTAATTAATAACGTAACATACTTCATGTTACTGGGAGAGGAATAATGTAGGGTAACAATAGAATAACAATAAAATTAATAACTATTATTAAAAATATCGATTTATCAATTATTAAATATATCGATTGACATGAGTGAGTGAGGAGGTAAAAGAGGGGTTATAGTAAAAAAAACTTAATGGAGAATAAAAGAGTTTCGCAGTGAAGTGTTTTCTTTTTATTTTGGCTAAAACCTTGTGCTCAAAGTATAAAGACAGCAACACCCCTTTAAATTTACAGATAATTATAATTTAGTTCAATCGAGCTGGCATAACTAAATATTTAAAACGGAAAACTTGAAAGTATGGGAATGGAAAGATTGTTTTTAAAATAAAATCTATGCGTAATAAATCATTAACAAAGGCAAACCTATGAAATTAGCAAGTTACATGACTACGGTTATCTGGGGGCTCCATTTTAAAATCAGATGAAACTAATTAGTAGACTAATTTTCGTCTACTATCTAACTTCGTAATTTAGCTCATGGATGTGTGATAGCCAGCTTAAAAAATAAGCCACAGAAAGAATTTTCTTCGTGAAAAGGGTGTCTTTATAATGTTAAAAAAAAAAAAAATGCGGTTTTCGCTGTTTATAAAGCATAGAAAAAAGTCTTAGAAGTCAATGAGGCAAATCCAAATGATGAAGAGCAAAATCCACAACATAATGAAGAACAAATCAACACTGAAACATGTCTTGAGATATTAGTAACGATTTGTGATTTCAATAAAGTAGACCGAGACGATAGATATAGTTTAGTGAATAGAAAGTGACAAGAATGATAAAAGGCTCAAAAACAGTTCACGGATGAGAGCCTAGCACTTCCCAAAGTGATATTTTAGACATCGCGGTGGATTCATTTGATTTGACCATAGAAAAGTGACTTCAGATCAAGTATAGACACAGTTGACCACCTTATATTTTGAAAGTAGAAATTCTGAATATGGAAAAATTATAGATTTATAAAGCCTAGCAACGAAATCTGAGAGTGAAAAACAAAAACTGATAAGAGGGAAACATTCTTTAATTAAGTTGGGCATGTGTTTATTTTTTTCTACATGTATTACCTTATGCACATACTACATATTTTTGTTTATTTTCATCAAAGTTAGACTGTTTTCGATTATCCATGTTTTTTGGTTAACATTATTACCGGGGAATACTCTGGAGTAAAGGATACTTTCATTATATGGGGATAATGAAGGTAGTGTCTTTTGTACCTTATCTTTCATTTAACCCTGAAATATGTATATGAACATAGATTTATCATCATTCAAATCATGGCAATAATTGTTTCATATGTAAACAACCCTGATAATATGTACACTTAATGTTACTTTCATTTTATATCGACCGGGTGGTCTACACGCAGACAGCTCTCGATAAACATTCAAGAGATGTGGTTCCGTCGTTTATTTAACTTTTTTTTTTATTTGTTAGCTCTTCATCAGTGCTCGTTAACTCCTAAACCATGCGGATGTATTGCATTGCCAGCATTTGTTGACCGGAAGTAGTTTAAAGTGGCCATTTCAACATACCTATTAGAAACGGATAGAATTATTACAACATATTTAATGTAAATTGTAATCATTAGCTATGATAAAATACTGTCTCATGAAATCGGCTTTGTTATAAATGAGATTTTTCCGTAATTAAATCCATGGCACAACCTTTAAGGAGCTAGGACGATTGGCGTTAGTCATTACCATTTAACCTTCCAGTTAACTATTCGTATTTTATCATTATAAAATACTACCCCCCCCAATTAACTCCAATCCCATAGAAAAAATTTATATTCGAGGGCGGGGATTAAACCCGAGTCACTGGAATTAATTTTGAGGGGTTCTAACCATGAGGTGTCGGTGAAATCTGTTCTTCTTAATAAAATTTACTGCGTAGTAAAATACTACTTACACGCTCTAAGGAGCCGGATTTCTATGTCGCAAATTGATCACTCGTTTTTAATAGGCTCGTTATTATTTTAGCGTTGTGGTCCAACGATTGTACCTGAATTGTATGAACTAAACAACGAGAAACATTATTAATGTGTGATTCAAGACCTTTTGACCACTTTTTTTTTATATCGATAATTATTTCATTGACCCAGAAATACTTTGTATACCAGCTGAGGCGGTTTCCAGTCCAAAGTTTTAGGGGCACGAGGTTGTGAATAAATTAAGGTATAATTATAATTTCTTATTAACTGAATTAGACGATCAGGAGTAACCATTTTGCCATTGAAGCAAAAATATGTGACGGCCTTAGTTCAATGGTCTATTATTTTTTGTGACTAGCCCACGAGAGTTTCTCTGGGCCAAAAATATGAATAAAATGTTTTATGGCTTTGCTTCGGGACTAAGAAATGTTTTATGGCTTTGCTTCGGGACTAAGAAATGTTTGTCAACGTGAAATAATGGGTTGGATAGTAAATTGAAATTGAATTTTAAATTGAAATGATTTCTTCTTTAAATATCGTCGAGTATCAATTTTAGCTGTCCTCGAGTGAGCTTGGGACTGTAATTCTTAGCCTGAGTTATAAGCAGTATTTTTTTTCATCGTGCGTGTCCATACTCTTATTAAATAGAGCCCTAAGTAGCACATCTAATTTTTTGCACGAATTACCTTGTTGAAGTATGTTACTTGTGGGAACCTTGACTTTCGAAGAAGAAAAATGAGTATGTATCACTTCTGAAACCATGTTAAACCGTTATTTGAGCACACAATTGGAGTGTGGAGTGCTAGAATAAAGAAATGTCAGGAGGAAATATTGTTTACAGAATCGCACCTTCTAATAGTGGAATCCATACCAGTTCATTCTACCAGGAAGGGAGAGGCTTTGAAGGAAATCGTCCAGTCAGTGTGCATGTATAATTGTCAAAAATTGTTCCAATCTGTCCGAGTAATATTATTTTAGGTATTTTCATAATCACTTTGGGCTATATATATATATATATATGTGTGTGTTGTTGGTAGGATGTATAGGGAAAGAACTTAAGACGCTTATAGTCTGGCTATGGATTTCAAACTCTCAAATGAGTAGTGAAAAGCAATGAGAGTGAAAAAAAATAGGAAGCACGAATACAATGTCGTTCAATTTTTAACCCTTTTCAATAATATTTCGATCATTATTGTATCTATTTGAAATGTTGGTTAAGGTGTTTACGATAACAAGTACTAAATAATAAGAGAAAAAAAAATAATGCGATTTTATTTTGTGAGGCTGCTGATTCATGTTTTCTGAGTCATTCATTGACTGCTTCGTAGCTCAGCCACCGCACGTTAGGAGTTTTCGAAAGTAAAGGTATAGAAGATAGGTTGGATCTGATTTGTTCTATTTATTTTTTGGTCGCTTAGGTAAATATTGAAATGAATAATGCTATTTAAATGATTACCAAGAAATGGGATGGGGCTTACCTCAATGTAAATGTAAAAAACATGAATAGCAGAAACGTGAAATTCATCAGTTCCAAAGTTCTCGGAAGCTCCTGAAAAGCTTTTTATTTCAATCTTATTTTAGTGATTTTGCTACATTTTATAATCTGTTAAAAAAAAAAATAATGGAATGATTTAATATAATATCTTCAGGCCTAGAATCCATATTTTAGGAAAAATCTCAAGTCAAAGGTGTAAAATTTATAAGTTGTTTAAGACGTGTTTACCACGCTTAGCGCTCGGTTAGTGATGTTTTAAATCATCGAACTTTTGTCTTACTTTAGAATTTAATTGTATCACGATTTCATTACTTATATTCTCCCTTTATCCCGCTGTAATGCTTGATATAGGCCACTTGTGCCCCGGCTCCAGAGGACATGCTGCATATCCACGCACAGTCACTTCTCGTGTTGGTTCCGGTCTCCAACTGCAACACATCTGCCGTGACAGAACAACAATAGTACGTCCTATGTCCTAGCGGGTTAGCTTTGGCCTCCATACGTTTTTTTATCGAGTCAGGGTCTAAAAAAAATCCCTAACATTAAAATGGCCAGATAGTTAAAATCAATATGTATATATTATAATCGATTTAAGTATGTGGTGATTGAAGTAACTTTTTTGGTTTCTTTCACATATGCGATTTTGACCGCACGCCTGAAATGAATGTGTCCACGTACCTGTGGTGCCGCAGCGACGTACGTACATCTCACATCCCTTTTCGTCATCGTCTTGAACCAGTAAATGGATGTACGCAATATCAACTATTTTGTTTTAAAATATATTTCTTGTACACCAGATGTGCAAAAAACCTACAAAGTACAACACGGCGCCACTACGGGACCGTTGCACTTCAATATACACATTGCCGTGTACTCTGTGCACTGAAATAAACGTACCCTTCACCGTGCAAAAGGAGCCTTAATGATGTAAAAAACGTATATCGACGAATAGATCAGTATTTACTATATCTAGATCACGTCTAATTAATTTGTCTAATTATAAAAAGAAAGGGGGCGGATAATTAAAAAATATAGGTATAAAAATATACTATGCATTTCGTATATATTGTATCAAAGGAGGTTCTTAATCAAATACTGATCGTTGTTCTAAACAGGGGAAAATCCCACCTGCAAATATATGAATGGGAGTAAAGAATTAAATGAATCAAAATTTCTATGATTATAATGAGAAAAATAGCGTCTCAAATTAAACCTTTTAGGTTCTCTTATTTTTTTTTTACTCAAAGGCACTTACAAAAAATTATTCAATAACTTTTAAATAAGCTGGAATTAGGGCCAAACACCATCTGTTACATAATCTCAAAAGAGCTCCTTGGGAATTTAATTAAAAGAATATTCGTTCGTGTGGCGTATTTTTTTTTGTCTTGAGTGACGACATTTCACTATTTAGTTGAATGAAACTGCTTATTGCTTTTCTAAATAATTAAATTAAATTTTCTTTGGGAGGACACCATTGTGTTGAAACAATAGTAATCTCACTTGGTAATGCCGAGACACGTACATTTGAGGACAATACCTGAGGTAATTGGACTGGTCGTGTATAAAGTCAGTGATTAATACAACATTCAGGGACACTCGCGAGCTTGTCACGCTTAGCCATGAAACCAACGTGTGAAGTCCACGAATAATTTCTTTTTAACGAAAATTAAATCATCGGTCATCTTAACAGATGTCTATTCCAGCGGTAATATGAGGTGAATCAAGAGTGGGGAGGGAGGGAGAGTGAGAGGTTGAGAAATTTATTGAAAATTAAGAACATACATATGTACAATATAAGAACTGATTATAAATACACATTAATTTTCTTCTACAATAATGATAATTAGATAATTTAATTTTAGAGGTAAAACAATAAACCTCAGTCAAAAAGATAATATACAGTAAATGACTATTTGTAGTAATACTGTTAAGTAAATGGTGCTTAATTTGAGGGGATGATCACATTTTTTTCCTTCAAGTCTTTCGTAATAAACTAGGGAATTAGAATGGTAGTTAATTAAACTAAAAAAAATTGTAGACACAACTAGCTCAGGATCCGATAAATGTAACTTATCTTTGATACAATTTTTATGGCTGTTCTGTCAGTTCTATCATATTAAAGCTTTGAAACTATTGTCTGAAAACTAGAAAGTGTTGGCAAAATTTCGTTAATTTAAAATTAAGATAATTTAAAGACAACATTTTCTGGATATATATCATTTCGAGTACAATGAATTTCTAAGATCTATTAGTGCTTTATAATAAAAAAATCCTATTATTTGTATCATTGATTTTACATGTATTCTTAAAATTCTTATTCTGGTTATAAATAAAAGTCAAACCTGATTGATACAATTGATTATTTTTTAAAATTTCTTCTTCCCGTCCAACAGTCGAAATTTCCACCTATGTTTTAATAGTCTAGAAAACCCATTTGTTAGTTCATTGTTGCGTAGTCGCATTTTTGAGATGTAAGAATCTTGCAACAAATATGAATAACTGAAGGTGCAGTGTCCTATTCTAGTTTTTGTTTGGTCGTATCAAGTTGACTCAAAGCACGCTCTTCATGATTTGAACTGTTATTACTGATAGCGTCTCAAATTACCTTGAAAGAGCTGACCATAGATGTCTTAAAAATAACGATATGAAATCATCAAAGTTATATCATGTGGGTGTTATCCACAAAACATGCCCCCACCAATGACCTAAAGAGCTGCCTAGGGGGGCGGGGTGACAAGCCAGGGGTGGGTCAGTGGGCCAGGGGTAGGGCAGCACGTAGCACTCAAGTACGGCACACAACTGTCATATAGCCGTTATGTCTATGTTAGCGGTCCGAGTAAACATTTCCCAGTAACTAACGAGGCATACTGCAGCTGTGTCACAGGGAACCTCAGGTCACACACATCTCTAGGATCTGATGGTAAAGGCACATATATAAAAACAATAAGATAAAACAGTATTGAAGTCTGTTTTCAACAAATTCTGAAATGGTACTGTTATAGAAAATAATTTTTTAGTTGAAATTTCATAAGTTGAAAAAAAAAATGAGAGTAATAGTCAGTTCTACGACAACTCATGTTGACTATGTCGGATTGTACTATCACTTACTTAAACGCTTACTTGACGGCAAAAATTTTGAATTGAAATTGAAATTTGCAATTTCTATAACGAAAAAGCAAGGGATTAGTCATGCACGTGCAGATAGCCTATTTGGCCAAATTTTATCTTAAAAGATGAGTTCTGATGAATAAATGACTCCCTGAAATAATGACTGATAAAATGGCTTTGGTTCTACACGTGGCCATGAAACTCATTAGCACTTAAGTATGCTCACTGGGAGATATCGAAATTACTAGTAGATAGATTGTAACAGCGTTGAATGAAAGGGGATTTAGTTCTATATGTGAACGTCCCAGTACAGAAGTACCTAATAGTTCTTTAAATCATTTTGGTGACTTTCCCATCACAAAAATATTGCTATATGCCATTGTATTAAATTATTATATAGTATAAAACCTATTTAATATAAAAAAATATAAATTCTTGTTTAACAATAAATAAATAAATTATTTAACATTTTCTCAGTGACTAGTCGGGTTCTTTTGTAAATATGTTCTACGAAAAATTGCTTCTGTTATTATTTACCCCTTTAATGAATTCCCGTTCGCTTGAAGAGTGGGTTATCATATCGTGAGTCACCGCTTATATTTATAGAAAATTTAATATATTCAATTTCCATCCAGTAATATGAAATAATATTGAGTAATTACCTATACGTATCTAATATATATAAGTAATATTGTACTACAAATATCGGTCGGAGGAGACAGTCACACAAACGATGGTTAAACTGGCACTTTTCCACCAACTTAACCCACTGGAGTCTTTATGAAAAGATGATGAAGGATGAAGTATTAAATCGGTTTTGTGTTCTGATCAACCTATTTATTTGTGATATTGAAATAAAACATAGCTGGTAAATTAAAAAAAAAATACTATCATTTATTCTACAATGAATCCATTGTATCAGTTTAATGTGGCTCCACGGTTCCTTAAATTCTTATTACAGTTGTAATTTAAATTGGACCTTATTGAAGAAGATGATTATTTTTTTTTAAAGCCTTCACCCAATTATTGGTTAGGTGATATGTCAAACTTTGCCCCCATGCTTTAATAACTTGTATGTACAATTAACAGTTGTTTGGTAGTTATTTTATTGCTTTAAATTATTCATATTTGGGTACTTTGTCACAAATATGATTAAGTGAAGATGAACCTATTCTTGAACTAAACAACAACATTAGCTCTTTCTTGAATGCCTTCTTACGGAGGTCAACTATTGCTCATTTCAGGTTTAACGTCATTAAATAGATTATGAAAAGAAGTATATGGCACTTCTCTGACTCCAACAACGCTGCCTGAAATGCTCCCTTTCCATTCTATTAATAACACTTGACAACAACCCGAACATTAGCCAAAGTTGATAACTGAAGAGTCCGTTATTTATTAGAAGTTTTTTTGGTTTCAATTGGTTCGTCTTATTTTCTTTCACTTGGATATCCAACAATTAGAATGTTAAAAAGTGATAACCATCATTTGGACGATTCGCTCCAAATAAAAATGAATAACGTTATCCATTTGGGGTGTAGAAGTAGTACGTTTAACACAATGGCGACGGTGGCATAAAGTGGCTGAGATATTTAGACCCTCATACCAATTTGCCTGTTGTTAGGAGCCTGCGGCCATTGTTTGCCTCTCTGTAATCCTATAAAAGGTACAAACTTTACGTGTAGTTACTATTGTAGTTAATAGTTAGGGCAAAGCAGAATGTCTACTCATAGCGAATCGGATCGATATAACGGCCGTATTACAGTGGTTATATGGGCGAAATTAAAGCTATTTGTGCGTTATTACTGCGCAACCTGATCGTAAGAGGTACTCTCACAGGGTCTGAAAGATAATTGTTCGTTGCAATGAAAAGGTCTAACGTGATTAGAGCCTTATCTGTGCTCTATCTGCCGTAGCTTCTGCCTAGCCGCTGAACGTGACTGCTCTAACAGGTGGTCAAGGCGAACAACTTTCCTAGCGGTTATCTAACGTTTAGGCAGTTTGCCATCAATGGTGCCTTATGTTCTCTTACCATGGAAATTCTGATTTAAGATTTGCGGTCATTGGGTTCAATATATGTTTGACATCGTTATAACGGTCGCACAACCTCACGCACTGCGTACATACTGTATATAAGACTGAAAGGCCGGCTTTTTTTATCGGGAGCTATCAACTTCTATATATGGAAATGAAATAATTTCACTTTCCATATGAGGGTTTGAACCCAGAACCACCATGTGAGGAAATGGTTAAACACGAAGTTTAGTAAGTATATGGAGAACACGTGCACAGCTGTAATTAAGAAAATAATATCTAAGGAATGAAAATAGTACGCTCAATTATTTGAAATTAGAATTTGAATAATATAATGGATATGCTACTTGTTACAATCCCCGACGTTTCAATAATTAAAGAACTACTTTTACAAAACTCGGAACCTCGAACTAATATTCCTGTCTACCAGATAAAGACCATCTGGGGAGGGGGTTTCTAACTAGGTTAAATATATGTGAGAATACGTAAATTTAAACATCTAACCAATTATAAGACGTAAAATGTGATTTTCAAAACCAAATATTTAGTCTTGGTCCCGAACATCCCGGATAACTCGCATTATAGACAGTATTTTTTTAGTGCTGATTATTTTAATTATTTTGTCTCTACTCCGAAGAAATCCCCAAATGCCAATAGGCGATTACATAGACACGCTCGTTGGACCCTTACTTCTATATACCAAGCTACAGCACGCTTATGGAAATTTTCAACAATCTGCCCCTCTTATTGTGAATTCCGAGGTCTTACTTCGCTCTTTCTTTACCTCTGTCTCTAGAGCAGTTTTACAAAAGATACTGGACAAAGATGAGAAACCCCTTTCAAAACTGATTACTGAAAGCCCCACTTAATTATTTTTTTTATAAATCATCTTAGTTACTATTTTATTGAACTATCAGAAAAAGAAATTATCTTAGATTGAAAAAAAATGAACTTCTAATCTTAAACAGCTTAAAGTCAGAAACGTCGGACCAATTTATTTATTTTTAGTCAAAATTATTTTGGTACTCCTAATGACACCTTTTTTAAAATATTTAAGGCTGGGAAAAAGGAAAAAGATAGTGTGATGTATTATCGAAAATGAGGTAAGGGTATTGCATTCATTCCCTAAAATCATCTCGACAAACGTGACTTAAATCTCCAAAAACAATTAATAATTGAGAGGGATTTAGCTAAATAGTGAACTCCACGTTCACTTATGCTCTTACTTCACTCAAGAAATCTAAATTCTTCTCTACTTATTACTATTTCGAGTAAACCCACTGACTTGAGTAACCAATCCAAAAAAAATATACATGAAAGTCTATTCCATTCCAGGTTGAAAATGTTATCTAATGCCTCGTTAGGGACTGGGCTTAAAGATGTAGGGCCCAGCCCTCGTTTCAGTTTGTGTTTGGGATCCAAAGATACTTGTACTCATCATTCGTGATTAAAAATAATGGTATCCGTACATTACAGGGACATTCACATATCGGTTTGGAATGTTCTGTGTTAGAGAAAAATATGAGACACTCAGTAAGAATAATAGAATTTCTGTAGGCATTCTCCTGTGTTCTTCAAATGATAATTTATTGATAATTAAGGGGACAATAAACACTTTCTACATTCTGACAACCGTCCTTAATGCTATTATATTGTTACTTTGATTGTATAATACATATCTTATTTTATTTACGTAATCCACTGACTGATTTGAATCCATGCCATGATTTCTTAGGCCACACTTACCGGGTAGGTGCCCTTTACAATCTTGTCTCTGAGGGCTTGTAGAGCAGTCGTGGACTACTCAATCAAAGTTATCTTCTAAGATAGAACTACTATTATGGAGATAAGGGACAAAGCTTTTCCCTGGATACTCCCTTAACGCTCATAAATTAACAACAGAACACCATCAAAGTCAAACTTAAAATGATAAAATGTCTCTTTACTCTACCAACGAAAACCATGAAAATCACAGTGTATTGCCCCACAGGGAGGTTTTTTTCAGTGTTTTGTAAACTTTAATCGAACCGATAGACTCTTTACAAATTCCAATAAACCCATCTTCAATCGCAATGAAAAATGTAGCCTAACCCTTGTATATATACAATATATAAATCCAGAGACCTACCTACATCAGTAATTCACTACAAAGTGTTTAATAACAAATACTGACGTTTAAAAATTATCTGGTGTAGTTTAATATTCTAAAAGAATAACAATTCAACGACAAGGCTACAGGATTCCCATATTGCACAATTAGCACGTCTTAGCAGATTATATACCAAGAAGTCTCAGATGTGTTGAAGCTAATTGTGCCTTAGGCGTTTGACGCAGTTGGCTAGCTTATCAGTTAATTATCGTGGTATTGACCCTCGATAATGTTAAATCCTGACATAACAATTCTGCTAAGTAAAATAAAATATACTATTTACTATCGCTGAATTTAACCTATGCTAACGTGAATATAAGCCTTTCAATTTTGAATGTTTCGAGTCCTGCCAAAGAAATTAATAACCCCGGAGTAGCAAACTACAGCCATAAAAAGTTTTAGTGGCGGCCTAAAGCGCTAATTGAAGGCGGAGGAAGCCTTTTGTTTGCCTAAAGTTGCCCTATTGTTTACAGAACTTCTTGCCTTTTATCATTTGTTCACTTTAAATTGTTCAGGAGGTGCCGGCATTGCCCGAACTATTCAGCTGCAAGATTATGTCTTCACTTCACGCTGTCGTTCAACTTCCTTGATAGGTCAGTTAACTTTCACGGTTGTAGTGGTGAATGAAGAAAGATATCGAATTCCTTTTGAGAGTCCGAAGCTTGCCGAAAACATGTCCTAGACTATCAACATTTCTATCCGTATGACAATTGCAACATTGATTTTGAGATTAGATCTAGACGCTCCAAACGTTAACGTCATTCAATAATTTTCTTTATTTAATCCTGGTGATTTCAAGTCTCTTATAGCTATCACAATCATACAATAAAACAAAACATTAAACAGTCAAAATTTAAGAAATTAACGTATAAATAAATATCTACAAGACAATTGTAAATCGAAGGTGGTTGATGTTATATATATATGGTATATATATATATATATATATATATATATATATATATATATATATATGTAATGAAAGTGTCCTCTCTTTAATTTGAATTTGCCGTGCTGCTTCCACTGGCTGACACCAGATGGAGCAGCAGTTATGAGATAGAGAAGGTTATGTGAGGTAACAGAACATGTAAATAGTGTGAATAGAGAATGGATAGTTATTAACTGTAATTGTCGTTTCATTGTTTACAGGTAAGATTGTGTAAATCAATATTAATAATTGTTATAATATAATATATAGTGAATAAAATTGCTAACTTTGTTTACAGAGAAACTGATTTCAGTTTATTCACCCCACCTTTAATAATTGTCTTATACACACAAATACAATATCAATGAGTATTTATTATACTTATGTATATGGGTCTTATTCTTCATCATGCAATTTTCATCAACATTCGGTTTAAAATGTCAGCAAATAGAATTATTGATGGAGGATTCGTCATACGTTACTTAAGTTTGATGAATGTCGTTCTAATGTAAGCTCAAATTAGTTTTCAATCGATAGCTTAATTGTTTTGTTTTTTTAAATTAAATTGTTTCCAAAACGTTTGCAGTGAATGGCTGTTAAGGATCTATATGGATGGTCGTGTCAGCAATGCTTGTATGTCAACGAACTATTTAAAATCTTTGAAAATTCGTGGTCAAAGTTATTTACAGACTTCTTTCTGTCTTTATAGACAGTACAGCTGAAATCCTAACGGTGCTGTTGGCGAGTGTATCGTAAACACATTTAAATCCCAAAACGATACCGGTAGTCATTTGGTCAAGGCTGCACTGGACACTCCCAGAATTTTTGAACCTACACAGCCAAGCTGATGAATAATTATATTTAACTGTATCAGTGTGTAGGGTTTTATTTATACTTTTTTTGTTTGATCTCACACTTTTAGAAATCAACATATGTTTACTCGCTTAGAGACTTTATGTAAGTTCTAAATGATCATGGTCAGCTCTGACCAATAGTCCGACATCTAATACTTCCATTTCGCTTTTCTTACTTTTGTTCATCGTAGACAGAAAAAAAGAAAAATTAGAACACTTTCATACTTTCTATCTATTTCTTACGGTATAGAAAGCACTGCCCACATTTGCCGAGACGGACTTCTTTGACTTATTTACATTGATTATAACTGAAAGCTGATTGCATATGTATTAAGACAAAGTAACATGAAATTTATTCCAAAAAGTTTGGTACACAATAATAAAAAAGAAATGACAATAAATTTTATCATGTAGTATACTATTAAAGAACATATTTTTAATATGTCTGTTCATATTTTGTTTTGTTTTTTTCAGCTCTTTCCATTTCGTTAAATTTGAGCACAATCCAGCCGAGAACTGCATACTCACAATAAAAAATAGTAAGTACAATATATTTTTATTCCCAACGTATCCACATATATATCTTCCAATTAAGCGTTTCTTTGATTTCGCTTTAATAACTCTTATGATTAACAATTCCAACAAATTGAAAAAAAAATACGAGTATATCCTTGATTAAGTGTGATAATTAATATTAATATTAAAAACTATATATTATCAGCTACCTTTTGATTTATTAGTTTGCAAACTAAATTTAAAATTATTCTTCCTAGAATTCCTAATTATATTCATTAACATGATGTAAAAAATGGCTTTTACGCCACCGACATCGTCCACTTCTGGCTATGATGACAGCTCATTTCTATTTGGAAGTGTGCTGTTTTCAGTAGCGATGAGAAACCTCTGACAAATCGGCGAAGACGACGTGCAAGACCATAGTAGAAAAAAATGGCGGAGAAAGTAGGAAGATGTCGTCGAACATAGGGCATTGGCTGCTCCAGATACTCCACGGCACACTGTGATGGTCCCTTGCCAACAAATGTTGCGCAATGCGCAATGATAGTGCTACTTGGCGTAATGATTTACTGATTTTTATTGAGATTGTTACTATCTTGCGCAGACACCGTGGAAAACTAGATAAACAGTTAATATTTATAGAAACATTTGCGTCAAAGCAATTTATCCGTTGAAACATCGTAAGATGAGTGTAATGACTGCTGTTTAATTGTTAGAAACATATTGAAATATGAATTTTCCCAGGTGCAGTCCATATTAGAAAATAAAGTGCATGGGCAGGTACTCCTAATCTAAGGGTGGAGATATACTACTGTACATATATATATAAATTGAGGATATCTTGTTTTGAAGAAAATGTTTGATACTGGTACAACGGCCACATGTTAGCTTATGTCAGGTTGTTTGTTGCATTTCATCTTATTTCATTTCAATGAGACATAACTTTTGCATATAATTCGGAAGCGTAACTCACTCAGTTCTCAAGCTTGATTTTTCCATATAAATTAAAAATATACTTGCGATTCGCAGACTACTAACGTACTAAATAAGTAAACTTTTGCGTAGTGATCTCTCATAACTGACTATATAACCTTCACACATTTTTCTTGTTAGCTTAAGATAAAAATGAATAGTTATTGCTCTCTTGTACCAAAATAATAATTAAAACAGAGAAAACAGACAATAAATGGATGAAAGGAGGAAGCAGACTGGCTCATCCTAAATGAATATTATAAAGAAGAAAGTAAGTAAAATTGGATACTTCCTTCGAGAAGACAAGACAGTGCAGAACACAAAACGCACATCATGTCTGAAAGGGATCAAGTGGGTAGCGACTTCCATCGCTACGCTGAGTAAGATTGGATACTTCCTTCGAGAAGACAAGTCGGCAATACATCTCGGCAGCTTCCACTACCAATCCTCTGTAACCCCACCATAATTGTATAATCTCTTCAAGCTCAAATCCTCCATCCATTCCTAACTTAAATAGGTCAAAATGTTAAGATATTTTTGAAAATTTATGAACAACGCAAAGAATCATGTGAGATAAATTGATTTTCCTCCATAACCTTTAAGGAAATTTGTATTTTGTAATGATATAAGTTAATATAGCTGTTTACTCTTAATGCCCATTTCTTATGTATTCGTGTTATGGATTAATAATTCACTTTAACAAAAAATAAATCTGGACAAGAACGAAAATATACCCAGTGTATTTTACTTCACTAAATAAAATATAGATATACATGGACGGCATATGACACTTGAGTTTTATTAATGTTTAGTAATTAATTTAATACGTTGCGTGTTTGTGCCATTTAATCCCTCAGGATGCATCCGTTTAAATACTAAAGAAGTACGCAATGAACATTTAAATACAATGTAATTGCATAATTTCCGAGTGAAGTGGAAAATGTAGATAGAGTGAAGTATATTTATTTTTGTTAAAGTAAATTATTAATCCTTAACACGAATACATAGGAAATGGGCATTAATACTAAACATCTATATTAACTTATATCATTACAAAATACAAACTTCCTTAAAGGTTATGGAAGAAAATCAATTTATCTCACATGATTCTTTGCGTCGTTCATAAATTTTCAAAAATATCTTAACATTTTGACCTATTTAAGTTAGGAATGGATGGAGGATTTGAGCTTGAAGAGTTATACAATTATGGTGGGGTTACAGTGGATTGGTAGAGGAGCTGCCGAGATGTATTGCCGACTTGTCTTCTCGAAGGAAGTATCCAATCTTACTCAGCGTAGCGATGGAAGTCGCTACCCACTTGATCCCGTCCAGACATGATGTGCGTTTTGTGTTCTGCACTTTGCTATTTCCCGGAAACGATTTGTTTGGTCCTATAGATCCTTTATAGACATTCGATAAGTCATTATCACGAGAAAACGTCAGGTGATAGGAGTAGGGGCTGTCAAGTTTATATTTTGATTATGCTTCACTATGCAAATCACTCCTCTGCCATGGTGTAGTGAACTGTAACTACACATGGTCGGAAGTAGAGAGATTGAATGACAAGAGAGTTGGGATTGCCGACTGAGTTCTACACCATTTCAAACGATTTCGACGTTTTTATAGTAGAGAAGAGGTGATTCTGACAAGGGTCAGGGGGGGGGGGTTGAACACACTCATGTGGGAAATGTTTACGACATTGCACGACAACTAAATAACATTGTGAGTTGGGGCAAACTAATGAAGAATAAGTGATGCAAACTAATGGAGTGTTGGGAGCACATTTAGTAAAGTCATTTTGACAAAGCTTAATAAGAGAAAAACATTTTAGGCGCAACAATCAAATGAGTAATCGGTATGAAAAAAATGACTCGTAGGCTAATTGTTGAAATAATAGACACATCGTTTTGCCATTTTGCAATGCCCAAGTTAGCAGTAAAACTAATATTTGTTAATGGGAGCAGGAGCTGGACTAAGTGCTTGTACTATAATAGAAGTATGTCTACTGTTGGAGGCGTCTTTCATTTCAACACAGGGAACCCACAACCAGCAAAAATATCAACAGTTAATAGCTTGTAAATAAATTGAAATGCAATCACAAATACAGAGTAATTAAAAATTTCGATATCAGTCTCAACAATGTGTAAAGAATTTCCAAAATATACTTTAAAGATCAAAGATAACAAATCTAGAACGACTTTTGATTACCTAATTATAATTAAAATAGGCGAAAACTGATGAATGCCTACGATGAAGACGCAATAGCGTTGTAAATTAAATGCCATTAATAAAATGTCAGCTGTTCTAGTCAAAGGCCAGGATTTCCTCACGAGAGCACACAATGGCCAACATAGGCCCATTGACACCGTCAACGCCTCTTCGTGTCAAAGGTTAAATTAACTCATAGACTCCACACACAATGAGCACTGCTGATCGATTTTGGGGTAATAACTCTTTTAACAGATCGGGCGCGATGTCGTCCATGACGGGTAGGGAAATGGGATTACCAATGAAGAATGGATATACCATCTATAAGGGACGTATTACTAGTAATTATTCGATTTCGGATGTATGAATAGAATTTAGAATTGTCAATCAATTACTTCAATTAATACCATGAATGTATTGTAACAGTTTTCAATGCTTATTTTTATTCTCTCTTTGCAACTAAAATAGAAAAATAAATATAATGAACTATTATGATAACTATATATTTTCTATGAGCACAGCCTTTACTGTACTGGCATATTATATAAATTATCTACCAATGTATTTAGTCTATGCACCAGCCACTCACTACTCCTCGTCTGTACCTTCTAGTTGGCTCCCTCCAACTGATATCCCGAAATGCCAAATATGTTAATTATGCAATATATTCTTAAATTATTTATCCTGGATTGATCCTGGACTTTCGTTTAAGAGAAAAAAATTCCCGACACTTAAATAACATATCCAGAGAACAATCATTACAACATGGATGATCTTGACTGCTCTTTTCACCACAGTCTTCTGTTTCGTTCTAAAAACCAGTGATTTATTCATATTTTACATTATATTTATATTATATTTGTGTGACAACAAATTTTAAATATTGCGTTAAGTAAAAGGAGAGAAATTTAACATGAATTCATCTCAAAGAAACCTGACTTCCAAAAAATCCAAAAAGAGTTTTCGGAAAGGGATCTTAATAATATTGAAATAAGACAGGTGAGACCAAGACAGAATAATAAAATATTTAACAGTATGATTAAAATTCACATCAATATATTTCCAGTATTTACATAAAATAGTATTAAGCTAATATGCAATGCATCTAATCCAAAAAGAATAGTCTTTATCTTTTTTGATTGTGAATGAAGTCTTTAGTGAAATACACATAAATTTTAATTTAGGCAGAAATATAAATAAAAAACCTAACGATAAAAAATAAGTACATAATAACATAACATATAAAAAATAACATATCTTCAAATTATATTATGCCCTAAGTCCTTATGGTTGGGTGATTTATCTATGTTAGCAATATTTTGAAGTAATGGATTTTCGCCATTTTTACATATATAAAGATGACATGATTATTCCTATTCAGAAAGTGAAGATATTTAAAAATTTTTATGAAGGGCACATAGCAAACGTGAATTTTCTGATGAGATTTTCTTTATAAGCTAGGTTTTTGCAGGCCCTTAGTATCTTTTAGAGTATAGTACCATGTAGCTAAAGTTTAGTGCTTGTTGTCCGTATGGGATTACAATATGAAAGAAGAAAATAACGAACAAACAAGTAAGTGAACCATTGTCTTATAAATTGGCTTATTTCCACTCTCTTAAGAATACGAGTAGCATTCAAATTATGCAGTCTTCGTTGTTTTGTTTTCATTTACCTTGCTTTATATGTATACCTAAATCTCCATTAGGGAGACCTTCCTCAAATTACGACGAGGAAAAGTGAAGAAAAAGAAATGTAAATAGGAGGATGGGGACTGCCTCGGCGAAGCGCTATAATTCAAACAAGGCACTGAAAATTGCCTCAGCCTCGAACGGGGGGAAGGTTACATAAAGTTTTACACAACCATGCTCTAGTTTTAAAAGAATCGGAGATCAGTATGCAGGCGGTCTCTGTCCTTAGAATTGTGTGAGAACAGAAGTCAGGCGAAACAGGCTCTACTGCCTGGGAACCAATTTGTGGCCGGGCAATTTCTTTGTCATTTATGGAACTTTTAATTAGGAATATGCACCTTCTCTAATTTGGCAAAATCACTAGATGACCATCTGATGTAATATTCTGAAATAGTTATTACAGTCTGTATAAGATAAAATACCACCGCTCATCCTACAGCAATTACAGCTGGCTGCCTGATTCCAAAACACTCCCATTCGAAGCATAGGATCACAGAACGAAATAAAAACAAGAAATAAAAATAAAACCCGGATAATTGCGAAGAAGCGTGGTCTCTAACAACTGAAACACAATAATCACAATAAAAAAGTTATGTGAAACTGTTGCACTCGTCAACTAAGAACAATAACCGGAAGAAGTTATTGTTACAAGACTGCGTATAAGTTAACTTTGCCCCCTTCGAATGTATAGCACTGTTCTATTGAATCTTTATTAGATAATAATAGAATACAAAGCATTTGTTTTCTGAACAAAAGAACGTGCGATTCCCACTGACATAAATGATAAAATATGATTGCAACTTTATCTGCATTATTGAAAGAAATAGGACCATTTTTAATGAAAACGTGCATTATTTAAATGTAATGTATGACGTACACTTTGTCAAAGCTGTCCACCTTTCTGCTCCAGCAAGCAATTTTCCTGCTGGGGAAAGCTTGGTTGTAGGAGCGTGGGGCTTATCACATCAACTTCCAAGGAATAACTTTTAGTCGAGAGATAGTACAGTTATCAGGTATTCTAGGTTAGTATTATTGTGAGATTCAATCCGTACATTCAGAAATTTGCTGCCTTGTCTGAGGGATACGCTAATTTTATTTAGGGTGGTCTGTCCGTATGTAAGCATCGATTTAAATTTTAAAGGTATATTCCACAGCTCCTGGAATTATGCTTCTAAATTGTCGATTAATATAACACAGAGAGAAGTATAGACAAAAAAATTACAATTTTTGGAGCTATGTAAGATACAAAATTATGACATTTTCCCAACTAACGCCACAAACGAACCTTTAAAGAGCGAATACATTTCATTGATTTATAAGTTTATTCCAAATTCACTCAAAGTCGAGCAAGTATCACTTGATATAGTTCCTTCACCGTATGCTTCATATTACGCATATATATAAGGGTTGCTAGGTCTTCTTATTATAACAATAAGTAATCTGTTTCTCTGTAAAACAAAAGTTTATTTAATTGATAATTAGTTTACAACTATTACAAATAAAATATTAATTCATACCTGTAAAACAAAAGAAACAACAATTACAGTTTATTGTTATGACTGTTTGCACTTTACTTAATTGTTTACACTGGAAAGCCTTTTAAAAACCTCCTGGTCATATGTCGCTAGCTCCACCTAGTGGTAGCCAACTGAAGCACGCGCGTGATAACAAAGCGCTGCTAATTCAATTGAAGAAAGCTTACTTTCTTTACATCTCCCCCTCCCACTGTGAAAATTCTCGTGAGAATTTTTATTATATAATGTTTATTCTGCTGGTATCAGTTTTGTTATGTGGAATAATCCTGTGTCTTCGTTTCTTTTTTCAGTTTTGATTTTAAATATAGTATTTGATATTTTCTCTGCAATTTTGAATGGTCCAACCCTAAGTTCATCTAGTTTTTTCCTATTTAATCTATGTCCGTTTTCAATATATACTAAATCACCTGTATTGAATTCCCTTTCCTTTCTGTTTTTGTCAAATAATTTCTTATTGTATTCATGTGATTTTATAGTGTTATCTAGAGCTAATTTTCTATCTTCTTTCCAAACCTCTGCATGTGTTAGTTTCCTTAGTTCCTCAGGTAGCATACTTGTGTTAGTACCATCTAGTAAATATTTAGGTGTAAAACCTGTAACTGAGTGTTCTGTTATGTTATATTTGTCAACACATTCTCTTGCTATTGTTGTCCAAGCTTTCTTTTCTTTAGATTCATTGATTCTACATCTTATTTTATTAATTATTGTTTGATTTAATCTTTCATTTATGCCGTTTGAAAATGGTGCATTTAAGGCTGTATAAATGAGTCTGATATCTTGTTCTTTTAGGTAATTTTTGAATTCTTTAGAATTTAGTCCTGGATATTGGTCTGTTAATATTGTACCTATCTTGTTCATTTCTAATGTATTTTGGACTATTTTTATAAAATCACTTGCAGCTTGAGTTTTTGAAGTTAATATATGTGCGTATCTTGTATAGTGATCAACTAGAAGATGGAGGTATCTTTTCGTTGATCTTCGACCACCAAATCCACCGATCGTATCAATCGACACTATCTCATACGGCTTTGTTGCTGGTCCTAATTGAGACATTAATCCATATTTTGCTTGACCTCTAGATTTATTCTTTTTACAAATTTCGCAAGTTCTGCATATATTCTGAATGTTTTTTATTAATTTTTTTGAAGTGTAATAAGGACATATTCTGTTTATCATTTGCCTTATTCCGATGTGACACCAGTCTATATGTGTATCTCGTATTAATTTAATGCTTAATTTTTCTGATAAAACTATCTTCTTTTTGTTTTTAATTTGTTTATAGATTATACCATTTTTATCTGTACTTTTTTTCTTAAGTTCTCCTAATGCTGTATTTTCATTTTGATCTTTAATTATTTCTTGTAGTTGGATCATGTTTACTATTTTTAATATTTCTTGGGTATTATCTTTTGACTCTAATACCGGATTTCTACTAAGACAGTCTGCTTCAATATTGAATTTCCCTGGTATATATGTAATTTTGAAGTCAAATTGAGACAAATAATATGTTAAGTCACCTAGTTCCTCGTCTGTTCTTGATTTTATATTAAGGTTTTCTAACGGTTTATGGTCTGAATAAACTTCAAATCTTCTTCCAATTAACCAGTATTCCCAATAATTTATCGCTTCCTTTATTGCTAAGCATTCCAAATATATAGCTTTTTTTCTTTTTTGCGACTCATTTAATTTTTTTGAGAAATAGGCTACTGGTTTTTCTTTTCCATCTTGTTGGGTTTGTTTCAGTATTGCACCTATACCTTCTATTGAAGCATCTGTAAATATCTTAATAGGTAAATCTTTATCGAATATTTCTAGGACTGGTTGAGAGCACAATAATTTTTTTATCTCTGTGAATGATTTTTCACAATCTTCAGACCAATTATATTTTATATCTTTTCTTAACAATCTATGTAGTGGATCTAGTATTGTTGAGATTTTTGGTATATATTTGTGATAGAAATTTATTTTACCTAGAAATTGTCTAACGTTCTTCTGCGTTTTTGGAGTCGGAAAATTGAGTATTGATACTAAATTGTCTTTAATTGGTCTTACTGTATTATTTTCTATTATATGTCCGAGATATTTAATTGATTTTGATGCGAACGTGCATTTTTTTAATTTTAATCTGAATCCTTCTTTTATTATGGCTTCTAAAACTTGTTTGATATGCATGATATGATCTTCAAAAGTCTCTGAAAATATTAATATGTCATCTATATAATTTTCTGTAAAGTTCTTTAGATTATTTTTTCTTAGTATACTTGATAAAATTCTTTGGAAGATTGCTGGTGCTGTTTTTAAACCGAATGGTAGGCAAGTCCATTGATAGTGTCCTTCTTGGGTTATAAAGCCTGTTTTTTTTCTATCTTCTATCCTTAGTGGTATTGACCAAAATGCTGAATTGATGTCCAGTGATGTAAAATATTTACAATTTCTAGCTTTAATTATTAAATCATCAATTAGCGGAAAAGGTTGGGCCTGGGTTGTGACAATCTTGTTCAGATCTCTAAAATCGACACATAATCTGGTTTTTCCTTCACCCTTTTTTAATGCAAGGGTCACTGGTGCAGCAAATGGACTATACGATTCTTCAATTAAATTTTTTTCTAATAGTTTTGCCACTTGCTGTTCTATTTCTTTTCTGTCTTCGATTGTGCATCTATATGGTCTTTTACTACAAAATTTTTCCATCAAGAGATCTATTCTTGCTTCATAATCTTTCACAGTCCCTATATCATACTTGTCTTTAGCAAATATTGTTTTATATTCTTCTATCAATTGTTCTATTTTGAATTTTTTTTCATTATCTAAATGATCTAAATTTATTTTAAAATCTTTTCTTTGCGATTGTTTTTGGCTTATATTTAGATTTTCGTCTTGCCTTAATTTAAATTCCTTTATTATGTCTAGGCCTATCAAAAAATCATGAAAAGTCTCATTTTCTACAATAAATACATCTACTTCTTTTTCAATATTGAAAATTTTTAATTTTATTCTTGCTAATCCCTTTGTGAGTGCCACACCACTAATTGTTTTTAATTGTATTTTGTTCTTATCTATATTATTATTTTTTATAGTTTTTATTAATCTTTTATTAATTAATGAAACTTGAGATCCTGAGTCATAGATCCCTTCTATTTTTATCTTATCTTCCAATACAATGTTTAATTTAATTAGTGGTGTGTTTACTCGTTTTTTGATTCATTATATATTTCTACATCTAGGATAGAATTGTTATTTACTTTTTTTGGTGTAGTGTTCTTTTCTCTACTTTCTTCATGTTTTTGGAACCAGCATTTATCTTTTGGGTGGTATCTCACACCTTTACCTAAATCTCCACACGTTTTACAAGGTATCTTTACTTCATATTTCTTTTGAGAATCTAATGTAGGTTTTTTTTGAAAATTTCTTTTATTTACTAAACATTCAAGTTGTCTCAATTCATTAAATAAGTCTGTAGTTTCTTTTAATTTTTCCTTGTTTATTCTATTCAATATAAATTCTGGTAACCCTACTGCTATTAATGCTATAAGTGACTTTATATCCATATCTTTGTTAAAATCTATCAAAAGTTTCTCTTTCCTCAAAGCATAATCCGTTAACGAACCTTCTCGATATTTAAATGATAGTGCATAGGTTATATTATTCCATCCATTATCTGTGAAACATTTTAAGAATCTTGTTTTCCATTCAGACCAACCAGCATTTATTGTTAGTCTTATGAGTGTGGAAGAGTGCCAGTCTAAACTTGGTTTATCAAAAAATAGTTTCATTAGTTCAATTTTTTCCTCACTTTTATCTATTTGAAATCTAGAACACTCTTTTTCAAAGCTTTCTATCCACTGTTTAGCATTAGTATTTTTGCTTGAAAATGTTTCTATGAGAAGTTTTTCTGATATTTTTTTTAAGTCTTTCTCGTTATCTTTCTTCTGTGTTGTTTCTATCAGTTTCTCTAGTATTTCCTTTAGACTATGATCTTGTGTTTTGTTTGTACTTTCCTCATTTATTTCCTCTAAATATTGATCTTTAAATTGCAGATTTCCATCTTCATCTATGTATGTGCCCTCTAATTCTTTTGTCATTGTAATCCACACTCTTCTTATCTGATTTCTTCTGTTTAATGAATTAACTAACTTTGTGTACTTACTTGTCTTTTTCAACTCCACATGATCTTCCATATATTTGAATTCTTCTGGCAATATATATCTTCTTCCATCTCCTGTACCAATTGAGGTGATGGCAATTGCATTGGCTTTACTGTCTTTTGGTGAAGTCACTACCGTAAATTCAAAGTGCAGTTTTGACATCATAAACAAATTGTTGTTTTATAAGGGTTGCTAGGTCTTCTTATTATAACAATAAGTAATCTGTTTCTCTGTAAAACAAAAGTTTATTTAATTGATAATTAGTTTACAACTATTACAAATAAAATATTAATTCATACCTGTAAAACAAAAGAAACAACAATTACAGTTTATTGTTATGACTGTTTGCACTTTACTTAATTGTTTACACTGGAAAGCCTTTTAAAAACCTCCTGGTCATATGTCGCTAGCTCCACCTAGTGGTAGCCAACTGAAGCACGCGCGTGATAACAAAGCGCTGCTAATTCAATTGAAGAAAGCTTACTTTCTTTACATATATATATATTATATATATGTATATATATATTAAACGACCATTTTATGGATTTTGGTGGCTTTACAACAGGGATAACCTAGTTCCAATATGTGAATTAACTAATTTAATTTTTATTTTATAAATATATTTAAAGGTTTAATTATTTTTATTTTGTCATTGAGTAGGCGGTTCTTTATTTTTCCTACTATTACAAGATTTTTGAAAATGTAACGAACTACATAACGAAAAAACTAAACAAAGTATAACATGAAAAGGAATATCAAAGCACGTAATTCTCAAAGCATATGTAAAAAAAAGTTTTTATTTATCTAAAAAATAAATAAGGTCTTGAAAAACTCAAATATCTCAAAACGAAAATGCCATGGACTTCCTGATAAACCCCAACGGTTGGTGATTCATATATTGACCAATGTCTTCCTGCAGTTATGTAATTTTAATATATAATTTCCGTGTTTGTTTAGAGAAAATTACATATTTCCGAAAGGATTTCAAAAGGAATCCTAGGTTATTGATGATTGATTAATTACTTGTACATAAAATATTGAGCAAAAAATAATCTATTGAAACTTTTTGGTTTGAAAAAAGTGGAACTCTGATAACTCCTGAGGTGTGATTTGAAAATGGTATAAAATTATAGATAATGGCTGAAAAATCATGTTTAATATCTCCTTAGACTATTCATTCGTACCTATTTGAGATCAAAGCCTTGAGGAGTGTCCTATATCGATAATAAAAATCATGATTCTAGTCGATAAAACATACATTGGATTTGTTTGATGATTGGTGACGAATACGCAATGAACATGTCAAAACACACAATTATATTTCATTATAAAATGCTCAGTTGACAACTGGATAGCGAATAGAAAAATAAATGATAAATACTCATTTTCTAAGGCAATCCTGTCATACATTCATATGTTCTTCACCTGTGTCTAATGGTACAAATAATGCGCTGTTTTTTTAGTTCAATTTCGCTCAATACACTTGCCACACAGCTTATTCCGGCTTCATGCCTTAAGCCCTAATCGCCGAGAGCTGGTATGTATTTGTCTGATTGATTTCCTTCGGGATTTGGTTGTAAGGCCTAATTATCTGAGGAAAGGAGTTTTATTGCACGGTTATGCTTAACCCACTCAAATCTGTAAATTCAAACTTGTTCCATTGAAAGCTTATTTTCTTAAAATTACAGGGCCCATTTCTCCCCGTGTGCAAGAAAAGCAGGAAGGTGTTCCCTATCACAAAAATGTGTCATTTTCAAAAACCGTTCGCCCAATTTAAATTTTCCAATACAGCGATGAATGGAAACAACAATTGATGTTCCAGGACAAAATTAGCATTATTTGTTTTTAAACAATTTATTTTCATTGTTAGCGTAAATTCACCTCAAATATTATTATTATTTCTGATAACACGTTCCAAAATATTATCAATAGTAACTAGAGTGGTTCCTTAATGTATGATACGTATGATCCAATCAATGAGTTCACGTAAGAAAATAGACCTTTGACTCAAAATATTTCAGATATATTTCTGTCACAACATAGAATATGTTGGTAATATACAACATGGTATACTCAGGGTAAATGATGGTTTCGTTATGGTCATATTCTTTTTTATACAGCATTAGTTAAAGAGCTCAACATGGCAAACTTCACAAATTATTAAAGAAACTATTTATGACAAAAAGTTCTATTTGTTTTTCTCAAGATGAAGAATAAATTAAGCACATTCACGGTATTCCAAAAAGAAAATTATGTTTCACAAAATCTAGTACATTTTATCATTTGGCCATCCTTTATTGCTTCATTAGCTCCCTTGAAATTGTAACAAAACAAAGAAGTTTTTTTAAATAGTAAAATGCTAATGACAAATAATCCATTATTCCCACTGTAAAGCATAAAACTATTGACACACACAGCCGTTATCCCAGCGTTTCTCGAGTCGGTTTTCAATGGTACAAGCAAACCAACTCAATTAACGCTGCATTTGACAACGACTTGTGCTAACTTCTTCAGCACGGACAAGTAGAAAGTTACCCTCTTTACGGACCAGAAAACACCCGCGTGCCTTTCTGTATTTTATCATTAAATCTTCGGCGTCTGTATAGAGAGAGAGGTCTAGTGACGATCCCGACACATCAAGAGGTCAATAGGGCCGCGGGAGTAGTAGCCCCTGATTGCCCTAAATAAACGCTCATATAATTGGCCGAAATAAACGTCTCACTCATTATTATCATAGTAATGACCTGCCTATATAAGGCCAAAATTCTGAGTTTTGAGAACGGAATCAGACACTTGAAGTGAACACAGCGCACTCTTTCTCTCTGTACTGACGCATGTTGTTCTGCTCGAACCATGGCTTTCTTGTTTAATTACCTCTGCAACTCTCTTTCCTAACCTTGCTGTTTTATTCCGGCGTTGTAAGACCCCACGGCCTTCTCAGTGGAGCTCCCCGCCTCGCATATCCGCTAAACCAACATATCCTTAGAAGGGACCCTACAAAATGTACCTAGTAGCGTCTCCCCTAGATGCTCAGTCACACTACTGCCTCTTAAAGGTTCACACTCGCCTTTGGGATCCGGACGGTTTTCGTCTACCCTCAGATACAGAGTGTGAACTCGTGGTCAGTCGATGATAAACGTAAACTACCCAAAACCTAGCCTGTACCTCTTCTCTTCAACCCAGCGCACAGTCGGGTCACACATCTTCTAAGATCTCAGTCAGATCAATAGACAAACACGTATTAAGCCAATGACCAAATGCCACGGGTTTATCTCTTTCTGATGCCCCCCGTCTGATGCCGCCATAGCATTGGCTAGGTCGACGAGAATTACCCCGGCGGGCGTGCCTGACACAAATTTTACAATTTTGCTGAGAAATGAATTTGAACGTACTGAAGTGACACTTTTATTATCCATACTATACCATTGTTAGATGAGAAAAATAAAACAAAGTGGATTGTGGGCATTAGACCAGACTGTGTGTCTGTTTATAGTTTAGAATCCTAATTAAGGGTTGACTAATTTTACTCGAATGCCAACAGCTGTTTACTTAGGACTATTTATTCATTTTGTAGTTTATAATTGTTTATTGTTTAATTGTTTTACAGCCTTATCTACTCCCATTTAGGGTGAAAAAGCGGAACCTCTTGTCGGGAGCCTTCTACTGCTATTTAAGGAAATTAAATTATTTCACATTCCATTATTAGGTATTTGAAACCAAAACTTTCATATCATCAAGCAGTTCCGCTAGCCACATTTATGAGCCCTCATTTATGTTTACAAAATTAATAATTTTTAAATCTGTTTGTCTGTACATGTCGGCAGTTCCACCGGGTCCTATGGGGTCTGTCTGTGCCATCATTAATGTTTAATTTACAGTGGAACGGTGTCACCTCACTAGATGCAAGGAGCAGCAGCCTGGAGCCTGCATTGACCAGAGCCTTAATCACTTAATCTGAAAAAATATAGGAATTTATTAGAAGTTATGATTCTCTAATATATCTAAATATCATAATGATGACATTTCCGTACTAACTTCCTCTCTAACATACTTCTTTACGACTATTAGTATTGCTAAAATTTTGGAAAAAAAACTATTACCTGTTATGTAACTAATTACTTACTTACCGGTCATCCTCCATAATCAGAATATATTACTCGAAAAAATAATGTTTATGAAACTGTATGGTCACTATTAGAATCTAAAGAAGATAAAAACGTTTAGAATGCTTATCTATGAAATACTGAATCATTGGAAATTAAACATTTATCAATTTACTTGATTTATAGCGAACCATAAGGTAAATTTCACTTACTTTTGACATTTCTAAAAATTACAAAATCATATTCAAACAAATTTGATAATATTAGCTATTATTATGCTAACAAGAAAACTGTTATTTGGACGTACGAAAGCCCTCCGTATGGCACTAATATGTCAATATTAGGTTACTAATGAATGGTTAACTCTGTATTTGTTTAAAAAAATACATTCAAACGAAAATTTGGTAATCGCCTGTTCCCGGTTCATTTGGATGAGTGTATGCATAATTAGCAGTTTTAGGGAAAAAATTACAGTATACAAAACATTAAAAAAAAATCAAGTATCAGAATAAGTAACATCTATGTAGTCAAATTTATTTTTCTATAGCCCTTTCTGATGCTATGACATGAGCAGGGCATAGGAAGCTCACGCCTACATCATGGGAATTCCCTCATACTAAATATTTTGGTGGGGAGGACATTACGCATTTAAATTCTTTAAGCGTTTTAGCAGGAACATTTAAATACGATTTAACATTTTATTTAGAATGGGAATTTTTCACAATAATTACTTCCCTTGTTTAAATAACCTCCCACAATACAGCAAGGTTTATTTTTCTTATGTGGTATAGAAAAAATGTTTTCCATTATAAATCATTTAGAAGTTTTTTATATTAAATAGGTTTGTGAATGGTTTTTGTATAAACAGAGTAACTTTTTACTGAAATTTTGAATCACCATTTTAAAATTTTTATTTATTTTTGTCATTACATTACCAACACTATTTGGTACGTCCCGTTCAAGTTACATTTTCCATACAACGATAAAGTAGTTTTTTACTCTGGTCAGGACTTCATATGTGTTTGTTACTGTTAATTACACAGTTCTTAATTATTATGTGTTCATTTTCAATCTTTCCCCTTGAGTTTTGACAATAAGTCAATTTGGCGACGAGGTATCAATAATGGATACAACACAGTTGAAAAACTTTTCAGGACGCCGTCACTCAGGCTCAACAAAAGCTGGACTACCAAGTTATTTCAAAATCGGACAAGACATTAATCGATCCGGTTAGTCAAAATTTAACCTTTAATATACCTCCATTCGAAAGCTTTGACAGCTTACAAGAAAAAAATCAAAACCAAATTGAAACGCTTTGAAAATTACCTGACAACAAGAAATGTTGCTGATAAAACAAACACAACTTTTATCTCTATCTATGGGGCTTATTCATCACAACAATTTATCATCCTTTTCAGGACCTGACAACCCAATCAACCAGTTAATATATGACGACCTCAAAAAAATTTCAGAATAAAAAACATTAAAAAAAAGTCAAGTATCAGAATAAGTAACATCGATGTAGTTAAATTTATTTTTCTATGGACCTTTCTGATGCTATGACACATGAAGAGGGCGCAGGAACATTTTCACACAACATATATATATATATATATATCAAAATATAGAGTGTCTTAAGAATGCTGTAGTTTTCATTAGAACAGTATTTTTAAGACGAAGAATGCAATTTTCCTTAAAAAAAAAAAAAGCTTTACGATTTTCGATCAGATAAAACATTTTATTTATTTCTACGGAGCACATATGATATTTATAATTTCAGTCGTAAATATGATGATAATAATGGTTAATAACTGGATCATCTAGTGTTAACTTAAGCTTGGTATAAAACCAAGATAATGATAATCCGGGAGATGGTTGAATAGGTCTGATTTGCGATCTAATCTGAGCCAACACTAAATCCCACGATTCAGTTGCAAAGAATAGCAACAGGTGGGCCCCGGCCTCTCTAACCTCGTTTTGATGGAAACACTCTCTATTTCCTTCGTTTACTCTCCTCTGCTGTAGTAGCCTGTCGTATTCACAGGAAATTTGTGTCTATTATTTCCCCCATATTTACAGTAAAAAATCTATTAGCTGTTTAAATAGTTTAAACAATTATTACCTGTCATCCATTGAATATAAAAAAAAGTGTGATGCTCTATACAATTATTCGTTTAACTTATTTGGGTAACTATTGGTATTTTAAACTAGTACAAACTAAAACGTCTTTGTTCAAAAATATAATTAACATACTTAATGTTTAAAACATCTCTCCAATACTACCTCTTAATTTACACTTGCGATTTAGTAGATGTTAGATGAACATATTATATACAATTAATTGAAATCATAGGGTACATTTACTCATATTCTGTTCCGTTAGAGAAACTATGTTTATAAGCACAAATCAATTATTTAATCGTGATAATAACAATTATATTGCTTTCTATGAAATTATTCTTGATTTCTTGCCAAATCGCAAAAAATACAAAAAGAGATAATAACAAGGGATATAAACAAATTCAAATTTTACACATTTGACTTAATTGTAATTCGTAGACGTGTTTGTTGCTGAAGTTGGCAGTGTAAGTTTTTGAAAGTTCTTTCGTTTAAATAAAAAACTGCGGGAGAATATTAAGGTAGTCTGTTTATCAAAAATAAGTGTATTTTGGCTATTATGTGGCATTATATTTGTTTCTGAGATAATCTCCCTCCCCTTTTAAAATGATATGCGATCCATTACTGACTAAGATATACAGAAAAAAAAATCTAATTTGGAAAGCCAGTCATGCAACAGATTGTCACATCCTGAAAATCGGAAGAACCTCCTCCTAAGCCAATAACAAGATTGTAACAAGTATTGTCAAAATGATCCTATTATAAGCCAGCGATTTGAATGAATTTTTCAACGTCTGTAATATATTCTCTTTTACCCAGTTATTGTTTTAGGTAGATAAATTGAAAATTGAGCATATTTAGCTAACAAATAAATAATAGTGGAATATCTCCCATGAGCATCGAATCAGGTTAAACTGTACTTACTGGCATTGAGCCACGGGATTCTGCTAATTCATTCCGAATGACGAACAAATCTACTGTTGATGGTGCCTGTATGATCCGCAACGATACTTCTAACTATTATAATCTAACTTGGTCATAATGGATTATTGCTGTAAAAAGTTAAGCCATGAGTCCAATATTAGTTAACTGACTTGACTGCTAGTCATATATAAATAATTCTTTGAAGTTACTAGGAACCTGAAAGGCCAGCAGCGATAAAACATTTTAGTTCATACGAAATCACACCATTCCTTGTGCATTCTATGCGTCATGTTATCGGATTTCCCCATTATTATCAACTTGTTACATGTCAATTTTATGAGTATTTTATCTTCTGTAATCTATCAGCTAAAAAGGCATAGGGATTAGGAAAATAATTGTCTTACTTTCACTTCTTCATCGAGAAGATCAAATAACGTTTAAGGACTTTTGAGTCATTAGCCAATATTGTAATTTTTATTACACTGTAATTATGTAGATTCCACTGATATACTATCTAATACATATAACAAATATTGTATGAAAACATCTGAAAATAACTTTAGGCTGAATTTTATTATTCATCATACAATAAATAATAGTAAATACTTATTTTTTATTGAATCGTTTGTTCTTTGTTAGTGTCTTTTTTCCGTTACATGGTGAAAGGGTCCAATTAATAAATAGTGTAATTAATAAATCATTTTATGTAAAAGAAACTAACATCACAGCATAAAAAAAACAATAGCCATAAACCTGGAAGTTGACGTTTTCATTTTACAATTTCATAACAAAGAAATTAAATAAAAACACAATCATATAAGCCTCTCTCTTCAAATATTAGCGGTTGGGAAATAGCGTTATGGGATTTCTGTTTATTTTTCTTTTGATGAGATCATAAAACATTTCGATTTAAAAATTAAAAAAATCACCTCGTGTTAAATGGGGTTTGGTACACATTTTCATTTTAATTAGTACTATTAAGTAAAGAGGTTGACTAAATCACATTTCCATGCACAGCTGTATCTTATTGTAGATCGTACCAATCATTATTATAGTAAGTATTGAAGAATTTTGAGTATAATACATACAATTGTGCCCATAAAATTAAAGTTTCCTTCTACTTTATTATACCTCATTGTTTTAGTGCTTTAATGAAGCTAATCCAGCCCTATTGACACTATCCACCTGTTTCACTATTTTTGAAGTGGGCAACTTGTATACCAATATTTTCCTAAACAGGTGTATGATATTCATCTACCCTCCACATCGTAACATTGTAGAATACATTCAATCTAGTGGAATTCAAACGAACTATGATTTAATTTACTATAAATTTGATCATAGTAGTTTTTTAATTACGGCATAACTCACTTTTGTATGTTTGCTGACTTACGCCTATATATACTATATTTCTCAATCCCTCATATATATGTTTGAAACGAAAGCGATTTGAGCTTGTAGGGTCGTTGGTCTTACTCCTAGCAACTCTACGATTCTAGTTATTTGAGCTAATTACTATTCCGGAATCATCAAAATTGTCTGACATCGGGTTTTTTATTTAATACATTTGCAGGTCAGATCCTATTTTATTTATATATTAATACCAGTTGTATTCAATCTCACTAGTTTTATAATCATTTTACAAAAAAAAAAAAAAGAGTTGTGATTTGAAAAGTGAATCTCCTATTTTCGGCTAGACGTTCTTCTAAATTGATTAGGCTAAAACTTCGTATGGCTCAGCTGGAAAAGCAACCGGCCGGAGACGCTTTTGGTAATAATCTTTTCTCTAGTTCGTAACTATTTTTGTTGTGCAGAATAAATGATCAGCAATCTATAATAGCCCACAGCCATCATTAACGATTATATATTTCTGTTCACAATTTATGATTTTATGATATAGCTGTAGAAGTTCATTTTCACTGTTTGTTTCAGTTATTTTTATTTGAAGAATCTTAGTATTGTTGCATAATACTGAACGTAGGAAATAGGTAAAACTTGCTTGATAACAAACTATATACGTCCAAAACGTCGCATTTATTGTATAAGTTTATAATAAAAATGTATCCAGAAGGATATTGTGCAAACTTTGTGATATTCAAAATACGTAGATTTATCCTTCAAAACAACAAATATTATTGAACTGTTTTGTAACTCTTTGGAAGATTTCGCACTAGTGATATTTTTCTAAGGTTTACAAGATATCATTTGCAATGATACTTGACGGTGATAGCTCACTTGGAAAAGAACACGAGTGTATATGCGATCCTTGGACCTATATTTTTTCTTATGTTATGATAATAATGAATAGTGGGAACACGACTGCATTTCATTGATAAAATGCATGAGGCCATCACGCGATTCCGCCGTATCCTGTCCCTGACCTACACGCCGAAAGGCAAGGTCACTCTAATTTCTATTCAAGGTGATCCTGGTTACCTCTTGCCTGACCGTTTACTGGTCACTCGTTTTCGTGTTTATCTTGTGCAGGCATATTAGTCATCTTTTAGAGGTCACCTACGTAGAGGTCACCTACGTGATTCTGTCAACCAGTTGTTCAGATTCAAATGTTAAAGTCTGATAAAGCCACCATTGCCACTGGTTGGCAGCCTAGCTGATTCATTTCGCTCAAACCTTCCACCCGATGGCTCATTCAAGCCACATCTGGCGAAAGTGCCTGTGGGTGGAAGACCCGTAATTCGCGGTACAAAAAGTATCTGTAAGTACCCCATGTCCCCGCACTACGGGCAGTCCTCCGACTAAAGAGAGTCTCAGGTACGAAGGACTCTTTCACGCTTTCAACAGCCGAGCGGCCTTCAGGATGTGGAGTATACTTTGCTGAGCATCGCTTCCGAAGAAAGGGAATTGAAATTTCCCCTTGCCAATTTCCCCTGTTACCCGGTATTACCGCATCGGTTCCGCGTTCACTATCTTTTCCGACCGTGCCCTTTAAGTCGAGCGAGCGACGTGGTTTCAAATACCTCCTCGAGTTCACGACATCCATAATGTACTCAAATGTCTCGAAATGCAGGAACCATGTAATACTTGCTTACATTAATTTTTATATAGTCAAAAATCATGAAGTTGTTTTTGTTTATTTATTTACACTATGAGTAATATATTGGGAACCTATCCGATTGGGAGCCATTCACTCCTAATTAAGTGAAATAACATCACCTTCCATTAAGAAATTTTAGTCCTTGATTAATATATATTATTTAGCTGGTACGGTAGCTAACCAGTACACCATATGGAGGGTGCCTTTTTAAGTTGCAGGTAACAGGCCTATATCCTACCGGAAGAGGTTCCAAGCATTGAAATCCTCCATGAAGGTCTTACTTATTGGAGCTTTCTCTCAGACAACGAAGTTCTCTGTTATGACTGCAAGAAAGCAGGGCACTTTGCTGCCGAATGTCTTATGTAGGGCGGGTCTGACTTTAACAGCTAGAAGTCACAAGCAATAGTCATGCCTTGACAAGCCATGTTTCAAATCAATCGAATGCAAGTCTAAATATAGCTCAAACTCGACCGGCTAATAACACACTCCAGTACTTAAGCCAAACAGCAATAGGCATATCAGACATTTTGAACTTCTCGAAATAAAAAGCAGACCCGTTTCAAAAAATAAAGACGTGCCATAGTAGAATTTTCACGTGATTTTCTACTTCTATCAGCTTAGAAGTACCTACTTCTAACAATCACGAAGTTTACTCAGCAGTGAAGCTTATGATTCTGGTGTGGTCTAAGTTCAAGAACCACCGAAATGATATAGGGTTGTCCCGAAACTTGACATACTGATGATGCAACGATACAAGCAGCCACATATGAATTTGATGAAAGCAATTGAATTTTGCTATATTCTAAACGACTTAGGGAATTTACACCTATGTACCTTAGAGAAGGAGGGGAAGATTTTTTTACATGTACTCGTACCCATGATCAAAGAAATTAATATATTTAAGGCATCAAAACATTAAATCTAGGCCAGAAAATTATTTTAGCTCATAGTGCATTTCTTGTATTGAGAGGCGGAATAAAACAAATAATGGGGCGGTTTATAGTAATATAATAATCTTAAGTCCTGGAAATTTTCACTTCTTCCAATATACAAATAATGCACCAAATTTATAAACAACTCATAAATGCATTATTTATGATCTTGGTATGGCCAAGATTAAGCGAACTAGAACCTTAAGCCACTCAAACACTGCCAGTGCTAGTAAGGTATTCAGCAGTGAGAACAAATTTTATTTATAAATCTGGATAGAGGGGAACATATAGGATTTAAGTCAAGTTAATGAACCAAAAATGCACAGACTCATATTTAAATGGATATACTCAAATATATACCAGCTTGTACAAATTAAGGAAATAGACGATATCATGTTGCAACTTTGAAAATAGTCAACTTTCACTAATCAAGGGGATCTGGTTCTTTTCACGATTCCAAGAATTGGAAAAGTCGGTTATCATAATTTTCCAAATCCAAAGGACCAGAAAATGATAAATGATAAATATGTAAATTGTGAGAAAGTATAGGTAGTTAAGTAAATAGGCTGGACCACAGCAGGGAACACCTATTGTCATCGAGCAATTTTCTCCATCTTTAGGAATAGTAATGATTCTACGATTTCCTTCCTTACGTCTACAGTAATAATACTAATAATAAAAAAAAAATTAAAATAAATCATAATTTATATAATGGCTTTGACGCTGGATGTCAGATGAATTGTGTTTCCTTGGTCATATAAAAGATAGTTTTCTCGTTTGTTCAATTAGAATTTATTTTTGAGTATTTTTTAGCTTTAGTTAGTCTATATGTAAGCAAAATATCCTTTATGTTGTTGGTTTTACTGTTTAATGTTACGTTATCCCGGTTTCATTATATTTTGGGGTTTCTTTTATTCACGGCAGTAACCAGAAATTCAATTAGGTGAAAAATATTTCCAAATCCGTAAAATATAAAAGATTATTCAGTATTAATTTAAACATCTTAAATTTGGAAAATTAAGGCTCTAGATGGGCCTATATCTTTGAATAGACTAAAATATAATAGCGGTAAGAAATTTCAAAAATGAATATCCCAATGTAATTTTTCACTCTGGTACTGTAATTCGCCGAACGGGAAAGAAGACTTATGAAGTGTATTTAAGTTCTTGATCTAAGATTTTAGTTCAAATAAGAAAAAATAAACAAAATGCTTTAGTATTTTCCACGACATTATTATTAATTGTGACATTTTTCAAATTCATTGTTAGCCATTTTGTTTTTTATTATAATTTTTTCCAGTAAAATAACTTTGAGCTGTGAAATGCTTTAGAGATGATACAGTTCGTATCTATTGTGCTCTTCACCTACAACAAACTTACATACAAATGTAAAATGATCAGTTCAAAAAATTTATTACTGAACGTCTACTGAAGCTAAAACAACTTTTTTTTTATTGTAATCAAGAATTCTCTGATTTGTAAATAAAAGACCAAAAGAAAAGAAAACAAAACAAGGGTTCTCATAATTTATTGTAATCTATATTCTCATGTAATCGTTTTTCGTTTTTTACAATGGATTTATTTTAGGAAGGTATTTATTATATAAAGTAATTATCAAAACAAGAAATAATTAATTGATTTCCGTTCTCGTCAACATGTTATTTTTTAATTATACAACAGATGATGTAAACAGATTGCATCCAGTTACAAGCACGCTATTCCTTTATTGTCTTCTGCTCTCAGGTAGTGACAGTGCATATGACCTGTTTTAACAATGAAACAGCTCCAGTTTCAAAACACTTGTTGCAATGTATTGCAACAATGGATTAACTTTGTCGACAATACATCACCGATATCTAATTTTTTATTTAATTGTAACTATTAATTTGTATTGATGTACTTACATAACACATATACTCCACGTCAGACTTAGTTTGCTAGTTGATGAAACAGTTTATATGGATTGATTGACATTAACTGATGTCTGGATGTAAAATCGGTTGTTTGTCTCGGGAGACATTCTGAAGTAAACAAACCCATTAGTAATGTCCCAGAATATGCAACACACGTATTGACGGGCATGGAGCATTTACTGGTAAACAAGAAAATCCTTGGGTATCTGCCGTCAAGTGAATAGCTTCAAGATTAGCATCCATCCACAATCTTTCTCGCTTCAATCTCAACAAATATTTACTGCGTGTTATTACTCAAAGTTTCGTTCGTATGTAGATTTTGATAGAATTGTTTTCTCGTGAGAAATGAGAATTTGTCCGAACTTAATCAAATATAACTTGCCGCCTTTTTTAAAAGTGTTCCTTTATTTTTCTTGAATATTCGAAATACCAACTTTCAATTCGTTCCATGGCAGATTTGTTTTCAACATATCAAAAGTAATGATATTAGCTCGTAGATTTCAAAAGATTGAACTTGATTAAATACAGCCTCTGTAGAATACTTGGGGACAAACTTGGTACATCGGATGACACTTATAATTTGTTGATAGATGAGATGGTTTGTCGTTATAACTGTCCTGAGTGTTTTAAACATATGAATGCCATTTTCAAAAGTTAAAACTGAAAATTAGTTCCATTTATATTTGAAACATCCAACAAGTTAACTTTTTAATTTGTTGACATTGATTTTTGAAATGTAATTATGAATGGAATTAATATAAACAAACTCTAGAGGTTTGCATCTCTGGGATGCTTATCAATTATGTTTATAAACATATTTATTACTTTACACTCATTATTGATGACCTTTCTTCACTAATAGTATAATAAAATATACGTTATATGATAATAGAATATTATCTGGTTGGTTCCGGTTGTGGATGGATAATATTTAAATAAATACTCCTTACTCTCTCCACGATATTTTTTATTGCCAAAACGTTAATTTTCAGTCATCTCCTGTTACGAAAATGATAATTGAAATTCATATGATAAACACATTGAGTGTGAATTTGTGGATTCAAACAAGATTAATTGCTGATAGTGAAAACAAAAAATAATACTCATGATTACCAAAACCTATATTTAGCAGATGTGCACAAGTCCGCATACAATTCATTAAGTTAATAATTCAAAATCTATCCTATGGGTGATAAAACCATAAATTCAATAACATGTTTCATGAGCTAACCTAGCTAATGCTCTGAAATTTTGAAATGACATACTTCTTTAAACAATTATTACAGGCCTGTTACATAATTGATTGTTGGTGACGGGCTTTATTAAGGAAGTATGGAGGGTGTGAGTTTCTTGTGTTCACTATTTCTTATTTTCTATTGGTATTAACGGATTTTATGGAATATTTATTTAATCTTTAATTTTGTTAAGCTATTATTTTTTTTTTGTCATAAACATGGTGTAACAAAACCACTCTAAGACAAGTATCCTTATGTCTTATCTCTTTCAAACATTTTGAAAATTTATGACTCCAACATAATTTTTGAGATTTATATCATAGTACTTTTACTGTTATATTCAAACATTGTATTTATTCACCCTATAAGATGTTAGTATATTCTTTCAATAGAAAGTACTATACATACTGTAGGCGATTCTTCATGCCTTTTTGTCATTTCGACTATAATCAAGGTCTTTAGTGTGGTTTACTTTAAGTTTCTCAACCTTAAAACCTTTACGGAGTGAGCTATCTACATGATTTCACCTTTTTCAAAGACCCACCCCTTCCTCCCACCGCCTTTCTTATTGCCTCCTACCCTGATTTTAAATTTAATCTTTAACTTTAATTACTTCAGCTCTTGAAAGTGCTCCTACTAAAATAAATCCACTGCAGTAAATATTAGGAAAATACGAAAGTTGTCATTTATTGAAGAAACAATCCACAACCATATATAAAAGTTATTTTGACCTTACAAGTTCATCCCTCCCGCCTTCACTATACTGCTTATTGCAGTTGGCGCCGAGCTTGCAGTGCATTCCACTAATTTATTACTAAAGAAAAGTTTTACCGTCAGTCATAAAAGAACATGGCAGAGGAATAGTTCACCAGGTTCTGTAATTTTCTTCATGTGTAATAATTTCTTGGTGTATGTAATATAAGGGTTTTTAAATTATATTATATTCCGTTATGATTATAACTTCTGACAAAGAAGGCTGTTGTGTTCAAACGGTCCGTTATTTTCTAATTTGTTCTCTATAGTTTCTTATTTGTTGATTATTATGTTTATGAGTTTCAGTTATGTGCATAAATCTGAACAAAGAATTAGTACAGCCACTAAGAAACAATGAAGAGACCACTTGAATGAGGAGAGGTTGAAATAATTGACATATACTTTGCAGAACATGTGTTATTTTTCAGTTTCGATTTTACTATTGCAGCATTTAGATGCAATTTGAATAATATATTAAAAAACTAATTGCAATATACCTGGGTGCAGATTACTAGCATTAAATAAATAAGTCATTTGTTGTGTTGTGGCAGGCTATAAATACATAATCGCTTTGGTCGCGTAAGAAATTCAATACGTCCAAAAAACATTGAAAATATTTGAACAAACATATACAGCACAATCAAATATGTTCTTCGTGAAAGAGTCAGATCTGAAGTTATCCTATGAATGTAAGCTAGGCTGGGGTATTTTTTTAAGGGAGGTACTTAGGTTTAAATCAGAACAATTCTTCCTACTAAACAATCAAATTGTCACTCAAACTTGGTGCATATTATTGTAATAATTATTGGAGCTTGTAAAGCCCAAATGTCTATAGTGAGCTATAGTTATCAGTTAAATAGTAAATAAAAAAAAAAAAATTAAACTCAAGTTTAAGGCTTATAAAGGGTGTCCTAGAATTAACGCAAGATTTAAATTTGCCGCCATTAGTGCAGTAAAGTGCTGGTAACCCTAAAAAAAGAAACAATTTGACAGCTGACAGTTTAAGGTTAGTAAAAATAGAGCCTTACACGATAGAACAACGTGTCTTTATTGTTGAACATTATCTCAAAAATAATGAAAGTTTGGCGGCCGCAGTTCGAAAATTTTATACAAAATATGGTCGGAATAGTGTTTTGACTTCATCAACTGTGAAGAGATTAATTGAATAATTTAGGGAGACTGGATCAGTTGGAGACACTAAACACACTGGTCGTCCAAAAACAAGCCGTTCAAATGTCAATATCGAAGGAGTGCGTGAGAGTGTTGTTGAAAATTCAGGAACATCAATTCGGCGACGTAAACACAGTTCTTTGTGCCAAAATTGGATGATATTGATGTGGCCAATATGTGGTTTCAACAAGATGGTGCCACATGCCATACAGCCCATGAAACAATTCAAATACTGCATGAGACATTTCCAGGTCGTGTACTCTCTCGTTTCGGTGATCGGAATTGGCCCCGTAGATCGTGTGATTTAACGCCTTTAGATTTGTTTTTATGGGGTTATTTGAAGTCAAAGGTGCATGCAAGCCCACATACACCCGAGCATTAAAAGAAGAAATTCATCGCTGCATCAACGAAATTCAACCACATTTATGCCAAATGGTCATGGAAAATTTCGACAAAAGAGTGCGTATGTGCCAGCAAAGTCGTGGAGGCCATTTGCCCGATGTGTTATTCCATAAATAACCTTATCCTATTTACTTTATAATTAAATAAAAAAATAACAACAAAAATACTAAAAACTGTATTTTCTATTTGAATCAAATCTTGCGTTAATTCTGGGACACCCTTTATTAGGTGGAAATTTGGCTTCAATATCCATATTATATTTTTAAATGTAATTTTTAATACCCTATCTGTTTAAACCCTTTACAATTATTAATTAAAGCTAACAACTGAAACCTCTCGTGATTTTTTTCGGGTAGTGCTGGCAGCAATCGACCTTAGATGTTCATCATCGATTTGTTTATTAGTGCAATAATTTTTATTATTCTCAAGCGGTGCAAAGAAGCTTTCTGGGTCATTTATTTTCCTTGTGCGTTATATTTTATTTATTCGGTCCGTTCGGTCAAATGGTGAAATCAATGATTTGAAGCTGATACATTCAGCCTAACGAAGCGAGATCGAGTAGTTTTGTTTCGTTTGTACTTGGTGCTCTTACTGACAAATCGGGTAAGCAGTAATGTGCTGAAATTACGACTGCTCTTATCTTAGCTTCTTGCATCATTTGCAGGGAGATAGGGACCCAGACTGTATCGCCAGTGGCAATGGTGTCTCGCTCGAGCGGACATTCAAAAGATCATTTGTACTGCTCTCATATTAATGATGTAACTTACGACTCTTCACTGAGACGAACAGAAATTAAATTTAGTGTAGCTTTTTAACTCTAAAAATAATTTTTTCGGTGGAATGCATGATCTTTCTTTTAAAGAAAAAATAATGAATTCCGTCTACCGTTATAATGCAATTTATAGTTTTACCAAATGACCTGATTCATTGCAAATTTACAATTTTCCAAATTCAACTGTGGGATTGTCTCCTCCACATCAAAGGAGATGGAAGCAGGCATCAGGAAGATCATCCGTACTCCCATTAATCGCTGCTTAGTGATAACAATAGAGGTGGAGAGTCGCAGGCGCTCTTGACATGAGGTCAGTGCCAAATCTTTCAGTGACGGGTATAGAAGAACACGAGGTTGTTTCCATCCATATCCGAGTCGATTGTAGGGTTGATTGGTGCTAGATGAGGTTCTTGTTATGCAATTAGGATGTTAAAATGAAAATAAAGTTTTGAGAGATAAGAATAGAAATCTGTTATTAAATGTCGATCGAGACAATTTTAACAGGTTTTAAAATATTTAAGTATTAGTTATTCACTTTTTTTTTTATTTGTTGAGACGGTCATTTTCAGTGACCGAGATTGTTTAGCGAGCAGAAGTATTTTTGTTAAAAAACTACCAACTTGCTTTTTTCACAATCATTTAAGAAACTTTCCCCAACCAGCCAGTATCTCTCGATAATTTTACTCTACTTTCTACAGTCTTCATTTCGTTTGTACTTAAAAAATTAGATTAGTTCATTGCAGGCGTTAGCAATTTGTTATTTATCATTTAAATTATAATAAAGAACAACAAATCCAATTTATTACTAATCCATCGATGTACTAGAAGGCTATAAATAGCCCTTTAAAAAGGCTTGGCATTGGTAAAACTCCTCTCTCAGGTATATCTTCTAGTCTAGTATACTGTTAGAGGAGAGGAGGCCCCAGCCCACCGATCTGTATGTTAGTCTCGAGAGAGGATTCCGGCTCGTCGCCACCCTGATCATACAAGAGAAGATCTATTAAAAATTTATTGTATAATTCCTTTATTGTGCTAAAATTACAATCTGCCTTGCTAGGCAATAAGTAATTAAGATATACTATCATTCATACCATATTTACAATTCATCATTCACTCGCTCATTCATACAATATTTACAGACAGCCCAGAGGCCTCCCAAGTCCACATGCGAAGAGAAAGCGGAGTCTTGGGAAGTCCCCCACGCTCCTCCACGTCACCGGATACTAGCCAGTGGAGACCGACCAAGAACGCGAGAGCCACAGACGCTCAGGACATGATTGGAGAAACTGGCCATTGCCAGGACTCCCACTGTTGCGCATTTATGGAGGTCACGAGGCCACTGCCGTTTCAGTCTCCGAGGAGGATTATAGGGATGAGTGGCGCAGTGCAATGACTGTGCTACAGGATTAGGGTGGTTGGAAAGGCTACTGTGGAATTTCATAAACTTGGAAGGGATGAGTTCTAGAATGTAGGGTATATTAAGGTCGTTATGAAGGGTTTTGTTGCTGACATAATAAGGGGCATTTACTATTGTTCTCAGGACTTTTGATTGAAAGGATTGGATATGCTTGATGTTCGACTTTTTTGCTATCCCCTATAGCTCTATTCCGTATGTCCAGATTGGTTTAAGTACATTGCGACAAAGGGTGAAGGTAATGTGGGAACATTTTGCTTCATTAATACAAATTAATACTCTGGTCCCGTTTCAAAGCGAATAAATCTTTCGCCTTTTACTATTAAAAATTGTATTTATTTTATAGCACCGTTAAATAAACGAATATTAGGGTCAAGCACACTCTACTGAGATTATTAAGAAATATAAATTCCATTGTAAATTTCCTTCCAATGTATATAGTAGTGAATGGAAACAAAGGGTAACTTGTAGATAGCCAATCTCTGAACAATGTGAGGAGCAATATTATAAAGTAGACTATATCAATTGTCTTCGAAAGCATAGAAGCCACACGTGATGCCAGTGAGGGGTTGAACAAACAAAAAAATTCACAGCTCCATAAACATGTAGGCCATGAAACAGTACTAAAATTATAAAACCCCATTATAAAGTACTGTATGTTATAAGCTCACGCTTCACAAAGCGGTTTCGAATGTCAAACAGTCCTCAATACACAATTGACAATAATCTGATAATGAAAAGCATTGATATGAAGTACAGTGCATATTAACAGGTTCAAATGATTGAAATATATTAGATGTTGCATGGGTCAAATGTTTGCACTCATGCCTATTGACCTCATTGATTAATCGTAATGTTTGTATGCTACATTAATTAAAAAATAGGAAGTTATTTAGCTCATTATATTAAATAAAATCCAATTAGTAGAATTTTTTTTTGCAATTATCTGACTCTTAAATTCATCCCAGGGCAAACCTGATTAAACTGAGGTTAAATGCATCGAAAAACCAGGCAATTGTCAGAGGATCCAGTTTCCTCTTCACATCCTTTGCCGCTTCACGTCGCTTCAACCCCCCTCCCTCCCACCCATCACTTTCTGCTCCACCGTCAAAAACCTAGGAGTAACCACACTGATCAAACCCTCTTTTGGAACCAACATATCTTCCATGTTTCCCATCCGTCAATAGGTAGCCTGAAACTATTCCATCGTTCTCACGATCCTCCCTCGCACTTTGTCTTTAGTTGTGATGATTGTGTGGTGTAAGGAGGTCTCTCGGTGGGACTCGAGGACAAGTTAAAGCGAATCATGAATTGTTTCTTTATATTTGTCTTTGTCTCCGCGGCGCTCCGATGTCTCTCACCGCTACGCCGAATTAGGGTGGCTCTTGCCCTTCTTCTCTGCACAATATTTCCTAAGTTCATTATTTTTTCAAACCAACGCTTCACATCACCATCCTTATATAGACAATATTTCACAGTTCAAATTCTCAGTCCACCTCCGGAACACAAGATCCCCTCTCTTTTTCATTCATACTCCTGGCTACAAAACTGCAGCATACGGTCGTTCCTTCACCGCTTGCTCTACTACGCTCTGTAATTCTCTATTTTCTGATACCAGTCATGCTTCACTTCATCCCTACGAACCTTCAACGCTCTCCTATTCCAATACCTGCTCACCATCCAAAGATACACTCGTTAATCTGGGAACGCTTGATTTATTCATTATATTATCTTTCCTGACTTTTATTTATTAATTTTATTCAGTTGTTTACTATATATAGACATATGTTGGCTGTAAGGTTTTGTAAAACTTTTTTGTTCTATTTGGTATTAATTTAATGGGTTTATTTAATGTCATACTGTCAGGCTTCTGCATATTGTTGTTGTTTTGGTTTCTTATAGGTGGATCCTATGGTTTACTAAAAGTAGTTTTACAATGTTTATTTCATAATTATTATTGTCATTCTTATAGTTTAAACTTTATTTTACATAGTCACTTTTTATTATTATAATGTAATAGTTCTTTTTACTGTGTATTTGTCATCTGAACATTAATGTTATTCATAAGTGTCTTCGTCAAAATCACAAGACGTACGGGACCCAGATTGTGAGATTACTCACGAAAACGTTGATATTGCCCAATAAATATGAACCAATACACCAAATGAGTTTGAAGGAATGCTACACAAAGATAATTAATACAAAAAAGTAAAAGATAGTAAATTAAAAAGCTTGCAGCATAGCTCCGTAACAGTGAAGAAAAAGTATACTGGACCTATATCACATCAAAAAATTCTCTTCTTATATTTTAATTTATTTTTAACAAGCTTGACTCAACTATGCCACAATAAGCAATCGCTTAGTAACGATTATTTTTGAGAGTTTTGAATGCTGGAGTGGTATTTTCAGAAAAAAAGGCCTGACATACTGACGCCCTTCAGATGTAGCTGTTGAATGTAAATAATCCTTGACCGACAAATGGTCATCAAGGTCTGTGGCGTAACCTGTTTTCAATGGGTGTCGGCTTTCAGGGCACAGATGGTTCACTCTCTCCGTATTTTTGTCTAACTAAGATTGTTTTTTTCCCAGCCTTATTCTCATTTTGTTAAATAATTATTTGTAATCACCTTTTGTTCAACCACTTATACAGCGGCAAAATTGACTGTTGTCTTCAAATGTGACTACTAGTGTCAGAACAAGATTTAACTCTATAATTAGCAAAATACCAACATTAAAATTCCATTTGTTTTATAGTTCAATACACTTTGTCAACGGATCCACAGTGTTTATCCTCCACTAACTAGTTTGCCAATGCTAAGGCAATACATACAAATATTATCAAATGCATTTATACTTTGTCGGATACTTTATGGACTCATGATTGCGTGGAGTAGAGCAGTATAGAAAAAAACTTTCACCACAAATTTGTTTATTAAATCATTTTGATAGGCCGGACCAACTTGTACATATGTCCAGGCCATGTTGACTATTGTGGTAAATGTGCGGTGATTAATTTCTGATGAATAATGAAAAGTAAACAATTGATCCTCACTCAGTAATTGAGCTATAACACTGGCATGTTGAATATATTAAACTTATCCCGTACCGTAACTAACTGGATTGAACCATAGGTTTCTGGCAAATACATTACAGGCACCTTAGGCCAGCATTTTCCCATCTCTATTCGTAATTATTTGCTGTAAGTCTTCTGTGCGGAATGTAAAGAGAAAGCGTGTTTACAAAATACTCTAATTGATAAGCTAGAAGCTAACAATTTGTTATTTTCTCTAATTATTTTTTGGCAGATAAAAGATTTCTAACTTTGTTTATATGCTTGTTCCAGGTCAATTTGAAATCGCGGATCTGTATATGAGGACGGTAAGAGGTTACATTTATTTTACACAATTCATTGTATTTATTCTTTAGTTTATTTAGATAAGATAAATATTTGCCTTCATAGCAGTTACCAGATAATTTCATTTCATTTGCGATTATTTATTGGTTACAACTTATTATATAACACGTATAAGAATACAATATAGATTACCTGAAGTAACTATTGTAATATACCTCTAAAATTATCTTTATTTACTAGCCTGAAATATTACGGAAGCGATTATACAAACGTACCTCCTGATAAGTTTTTATACAAAGTTGATTTGTTGTTTTTTTTGCAACGTGGTTATGGTATATATTTTCTTCTTTTTGAATAACAGGCAACCTTATAATGGTTTTACTTCCACGTCAAACAATTCGTGCAACGAAACCAGTCTGAAAACTTTTTTTTTTACAAATGAGCGAATGTTTTTGTCAGGTTTTAAACTGAAAAAAAAACTGGCAGGTATATTTCTTTGGGTCAAACCCTCCAGCATTTTAACTTGACTTGAGTGACGTGACCTTCTTATAAAAGAATTATGTAGTATGGTTCAGATAATAATAATTGCCTTTATAATGATTTTTATTTTTATATTTTTTCAATGTAAAAATGTTTCAGCAACTATTATCGAAATATATATAAAAAAATAATTAATATTACAATGTTCTTGATAGTAGTTGATAAAATTTCCATAGCTCAGAAGCCACTCATGATTTAAACTTCTGTTATTGCCATTTCGTTTACGAATCATTAAAGCACAAATACGTTTCAAAAGGGGCCTAAAAAACGAAGTGTACATCGAGAGCTAATATATAAATCTCTACGTCCACCAAAAATCCTTCCTTTTAAATTTTAATAGGGTTTAATGTTAATATCTAAGCTATTAGAGAGTTGGTTGTTTAATGCACTTTTTGGAATACAGTGTGAAATGAAAAAAGGGCCCATCTAACCCTGGAGAGCACTTGAGTATTAGAAGAGTTAAGCTTGAGTCACTCACTCATTAAAATATGATCAGTGAGGCCAAAAATCCTTGGATCTTCTTCTTTTTGAACTCTGTATAGGGTAAACGATATGTCTGAGGGACTTCTTTGTTCAACACATTTTATTAAAAATAGACGACTAAAAATTAAAATAAGTAATAACCTACCTGATCTAGAGTGGAAATTATTCAATATTGCTATTATTAAGCTAACGTTGCTTATTTAACGTTCCTGCTTTTAAAAATCTTTTGGTCCAATATTTCAGCCACAGATACCTTCCAAATAGAGGTGAGTAATTTAATTACTTAAACAACCCTTTAGTATTCCTAACAAAGACGACAGGTTAAAAAAAGCCACTTGTATTCAGTGCCTGACTATTCACTCAACACTTGGTATTCCTTAAGCAACAGCTGACCAAAGAGGTCTAAACGGATGGCGAAGTACTCTGTGATATCATCCGATGTCTTTTTGAATATCAATTTCGATTGTATAATTTCTGTGCACAATAGTGAGAGCGGCACCGAATAAACGATAGGATTATGTGGGGTCAGAATTATTGTGGGGCCATCGTTCCGAAATAAGGAAACACCCAGTTCGTCTTAGAGTACTTGCAGTTCATCGTAGAATATTTGCAGTTCATCGTAGAGTACTTGCAGTTCATATCAGAGTAAACACAGTTCGTCGTAGAGTAAGTACAGTTCATCGTAGAGTACTTACAGTTCATCGTATAGAACATACAGTTCATAGTAGAGTACATTCAGTTCATCATAGAGTAATTACAGTTCATCATAGAGAACACACAGTTCATCGTAGAGAGCACACAGTTCATCGTAGAGAACACACAGTTCATCGTAGAGAACACACAGTTCATCGTTAAGTACATTCAGTTCATCGTAGAGAACACACAGTTCATCGTTAAGTACATTCAGTTCATCGTAGAGAACACACAGTTCATCGTTAAGTACATTCAGTTCATCGTAGAGTACTTACAGTTCTTCGTAGAGAACACACAGTTCATCGTAGAGTACTTGCAGTTCATCGTAGAGAACACACAGTTCATCGTAGAGTACTTATATTTCAACGTAGAGTACTCGCAGTTCATTGGAGAGTACTTACGGTTAATCGTAGAGTAACTACAGTTTATAGTAGAGTACTTACGGTTAATCGTAGAGTACTTACAGTTCATCGTCGAATACTTGCAGTTCATCGTTAAGTACATTCAGTTCATCGTAGAGAACACACAGTTCATCGTAGAGTACTTACAGTTCATCGTAGACAACACACAGTTCATCGCAGAGTAAGTACAGTTCATTGGAGAGTACTTACGGTTAATCGTAGAGTAACTACAGTTTATTGTAGAGTACTTACGGTTAATCGTAGAGTACTTACAGTTCATCGTCGAATACTTGCAGTTCATCGTAGAGTACTTACATTTCATCGTAGAGTACTTACAGTTCATCGGAGAGTAATACAGTTCATCGTAGAGTACATTCAGTTCATCGTAGAGTACTTACAGTTCTTCGTAGAGAACACACAGTTCATCGTAGAGTACTTGCAGTTCATCGTAGAGAACACACAGTTCATCGTAGAGTACTTATATTTCAACGTAGAGTACTTACAGTTCATCGTAGAGAACACACAGTTCATCGGAGAGTACTTGCAGTTCATCGTAGAATACAAACAAATAGCATGCTACTGCTAGGTTGTAACAAAAGTTATTCTGCATAAAACTAGTTTATTTAAAAAATTATTATACGATGCCATTGGAAATCTATTGTACTCGCTAATCCTCGTGTGATCACAAACGAATCCTAGCAGTATCGAGTAATTCATTTATCATTGTCAACCGAAGATCTATCTTACAATGTATAATAATAAAGTAAAGGAAAGGCAAAGACTGTTAGAAAAAATAATTTAATAAAAGATTAGTTAATGTAAACAATGATATTCATTACATAAACAAAGGAGTCAAATAAAGGTTTAATATTTTATTTTAAAGTCAATTATGTTTTCATTCACAAGGGTGTTTGTAACAAACTAGACAAACATGAAAAAGAATTTTAAAAAGTCGTATCTTTTTTATTCGGAGTGGTCCCACTATTACATGTAATGCTTACTAATTACCTGCCAAAGAAAAAAATATATTGGCAAAATCGGGACACGAACCCGCAACCATCCCAATATCCTCTGAGTTGAAGGGAAGAAAGAGTGATTAAATTTAAGAGTTCTTGGATGTTGCCCTTAGCACTAAACGTTTCTTACACAAAACATTATTTTTGAATTGTCTATATATTTTTTTTTGTGATGGCTATGTGACTAAGTTGACCAATTAGACTAATTTAAGATTATCGTCAAGATCTCTTACTGGAACATTGTTAAGAACCCTAATAAATTTACATCAACTTATCATTATAACCAGGTCGGTACCTACTCAATTTGGAGGTGGAATTTCCTAAACGAGACAATGTCATAATTTAGTGAGCATATTTAAAGTTCCACCACCCTCTTTTAACGTGCCTAGTCACTGGCAGCTATGTTTTTTCCTCGTACCGTGATGCAAATGAGGCAGGTGGAGTATTTTTTTTCCAGTAGTCGGTCACAAAAACACCGCTTACAGGTGTCGGCCCACTTGTGAGACAGTCTGTCTCGCCCCTATTAAGCGCGACCTGTCTCTTAACTGAGGGGTGAAAAACAATGGTAAGTTTCTCGATTCTCTTTTTAGGGCCAACGGTTTTTTATGGAAACTAAATACATTATTAAAACTACCTATAGGTATAAGGTATGGAACAATTCGGACGTCTAAACAGAAACAAATTTTGTTGAGTAGGTTCTTTAAATTTTAAGTGTTTATTATATAACAGAAATTAAAAATACCAAAATGTTGTTGTTATGTTTATTGATTATTTGGCAGCTATTCCATTACAATTATTATGGTCTAACGAAATATCAATTTTAGTGCAAGAAACGTACTCATAAGATATGTTTGAGTTACTGACTCAATGTTCCATTACCCTTAGTGAAACATCAGAACTTAAAATCTTAAATAGCTTCTGAGCCGTGACTTAAGAAATCTTTAAAATTAGTGAAACGGGGTCGATTTTTTTTTTCGACGTTTAATTTATTTTGTTCGTACAGCTCGTAATTTTATGTTAATCAGCATGATTTATTATTTAGGTACGAAATGAGTTTTATTGTTCAAAAGGAAAAAAATAACTTTCATTAGGTAATGTTACGTCAACCTCTTAATTACGATCAAATAGAAGTTCCCCTCTTCTCGGTCCAGAAAATATCTACTTATGTTTCCATATTTTAATAATAAACTTAAGACGTCAGTAAGAGAGGGAGAAGCTGCTAGTGTACGAAACATCCGCAGACTCCAGATGGCGTACCGGGGTAACCCCCGCATATGAGCATATATATAAATATAAGCAGCGAGACTGGTCGAAGCCCCCAGAGAACTTACAGAACCGCACTTGGAACACTGCTCTCACTGCACTGGCGCTTGCTGCTTTACTCAAACCATGGCCTTATTTGTTTACGCCATTTGCGTAAACTTAATTTCATTTTAATTTGAATTTGCTATTCAATAAGTAATTACCCGAAACCATTCGGTAGTTCTGTGAATCACAGACGCTGGCGCTGCCTGCCGGCTCGATCAGAGTTTTTCCCCCCGCTTTTGTCTCTCAGGTGGTAATTTTCATGTTCATTATTATAGCGTCTCTTTTTGTCTTCAACAGTTATCATTTTTCACACTGTTTTTCAAGCGTATTTTCAACGCCATTATCTTTGTTTAGTCATTATTCAAATCACTAGTACGCAGTCTTGGAGAAGCGACATTTCAGATTAAACGCAGACAGCTATTGGATGAATCGGGACTTGGATAAATCTGGAGTTTGGGCCCAAATCTCTAGGTTATCGGAGTTCAAGAAGGGAGATTCGCACGCTGTCGTCACATCGAAGCAGGTAGGAATTTGCATTACTGTGTTTACATTTGATATTGTCATTTCTCTAACGAGACTCTCAAATAATTACAGTCCACTTAAAACTCAAACGTATAGCTAATTATCCCCAGGCTAATTAGTTTCTCGAATCAGTCGCCTCGTTTGCCGGTTGCGATTTCAACTGGTGAAATTCCAAACATATTATTCAACTACCTCTGCATCTCTCATTCCTAACCTCGGTATGTTTTAGTCCGGCGTTGTCAGACCCCACACCTTCCTAGTAAGAATCTCTGCCTTATTTTCGCTAAAACTAACACCTCCTTGGGAGAGACCTCTCCCTCGCGGACGACGGTTGTCGTGGCCCTACAAACTTTACATAGTAGCGTCTGCCACGGCAATCCAGTCTGCCTCTCTCCGGTTCACACTCGCCTTTGGGATCCAGACGGTTTTCTCCTACCCTTAGATACCAAGTGTGAAATCGTGGTCATTCCAAGACCACACAAACTACCTATAAACCTACCCTGTTCCTCTTCTCCTGAACACAGTCCACTATTGGCCATTGGCCATGACCTGTTACGATGATGTATGAACTGCTAATGGTTTTCAACTCCTCACTTATTTTGCTTACCTTAGATTTCTGAATTTTTCAATGTTTAAAATTTTTATAAGCTAAGCAAATATGAAAACTAGCCAATGTAGGTTTGTATGTGTTAAATAAATGTCATTGAATACTTCTGTAGATTCTAGGCTTTTAACAACTTTTATATCAATGTTCAATTCAATACATGATTAGATTAAACAGTTTTATATTTGACGCAACATTAAGTATCGAACCGTTTAATAGATCTAAATATGTCCATGATTATACTATTAAATATTTTAAACTATACCTATTTTAGATATACAGAGGTATATTTGGTATATAAAAAATATTTTTCACTGCAAGTATTTTACTCAATATATTATATTTTAGGTGAAATTCTTGAATATTAATTATAAACCCCTAAATACAAGCAAGTGCTTATAGTGAAGGAGGTTTAGAAAAACGTAGCTGCGAGTCTCTCATAAGTGTGAATTAAGATTTAATTGACTATTTCATTTTGTGAGTCTATCTGTAGATAGTTGGTACTCAACCCTTTTTTTTTTTTTTTTTAATATAATTCATCAATGTGTTTTTAAACATTGGATGACTCCAAATTTAATGGATCATACTTCTACAATTTCTGATTTATTGGGCCATAAGACTTCTACAATCAAATTATATACTAATAGATAGACAAAATACTATTTTCCTGTACCTGTATTAAAGTAAGGACGGCCCCGATTACTTTTTTTTAATCGGATATATATTATTATCACTGTAAGATAATTATCAGACAGTAAATTATATGTTAAAAATCCTGTTAGTATTGATGATGACAATACATTTTCGCAGGATATCTCGGAGAGCTACAATCCCCTCATAACAGTTTCATCGGCGTCCTTGCGTAAACAATTGTCTTTACCTTCACAGGGAAGAAACCCGACAATTTACCTAGTTTTCAAGTGACATCATTGAAGTCTAATTGAAACGGTCACAGACTTCCGTGAATGAGAAAAGCTCCATTTGTTATAATTTATCCTCAACTGTTTAATTGCCTTTTATATTAATTACAGCAACTTAAACAAAATTTATTTTTATCACCGCGTTTTCAAGTTTATACAAACGTGGGTTCGTGCCTCAGAAAAGCGTGTGGCTAAGAGATTCGTTTTAGTAGACGTGTTTGGTGCTTACATTGAAGTGTCAAACTTCATACAGAGAAATGAATTTCTGTTTGTTTTTTTAAGGAGGGTTTTAAGCATATTATGTACTCACATGCACTAAGATTAGGGAAGGTGGACTATCCTCAATTGAGTAATCCATTTTTTAAGTATCATCACTGTATGGCTGGTAATTGAAACTAGAACTTTTTCTCGTAAAGCTGACCATATACCCGCACATTATGGTCACGGGTCAGAAATAGTTAGGGCATAGAAAGTCGTAACAAATATTCCGGTAAAATTTGTTTTATTAAAAAAATTGTAATGTGCAGACTAAATAAAAACTACTAAAAAACAATTAAGGTTACTAGTAAATAACGAGAAGTTCTAAAGTTACGTAATAATAGAGAGAAAATAAAACTCAACCAAGTAGCTTTGATAATAAAGTAACTCATTGCTACACCTTTGCACAGATTTCTTTTAATTTCTCTAGAAGACCACATAAGAAAAATTTAGTACAGATAGTTTCCTACTCAATATTTGCGATTCTTCATCATCGGGTCAGGAAATCTATTACGTGATATATTTATTGAGTTTGTTCATTTTCCAATCATTTAAGGACGATTTAAATAAAAAATGCAAGTGACAAAAACACATGTCAAGACCACATGACCTGATCTGGAAGAAATTTGAACCTCACCTGCATTTGACCCTAAGGGTTCCCTGCGAAAAATTTGAAGAATTTCTTTAATAAAACGAAACGATATCATTACATAGTATTTTCGAGTCCAAAATCAAAATTTTCCTTAGAATTGGGTTTTATTTAACAAGCTAAATTAAATCCAAATTAAAGAACTTTTGTTGGGTTTGAATCATTTATCTATATACACAAGGTTGCTAGGAAATATCTTTAATAGGACTAACGATAAAATATGAACTTCATATCAGTTCGCTTTCGTTTCTCTTAACATGCATTACTTTTTCATGTGTTTTTTTTTTTTTTTGGTGAGCCTAAAACTTATTTATTCCATAACAGTGTACCACAACAATACGAACATCAAAAATCCATACCATGTTGGTGCATTCTTATTTTCTTCTACTATTCCATGTTGGTGTTTTTAAAAAGCATTTTGAAGAGTTCAAGGATGCTGCGGTAGTCACTAGCATTATTGTGTTATTTGAATACGACCGAAGCTAGCGGTACATGGCCAGGTTCCTCCGCTACCGGAAACAACGGTACCAGAGATAGCAGGAAGACAGGAAGCTACTCAAGGAGGCCGGGGCATGGTGACCAACAGCGACAAACCCAGCCGACAACCGCTTCATTGTGACGCAGACCCTTAGAAACCACACCCAGGCATCTGCTGCGACCTTTCATCGGTACACGCAGACTGCTCAACTTGCGGGTCAACTTCCTCTCCACTCATTTGGGCTTTCGGTCCTGCACTCACCTCGGAACACCGAGCGGCTTTCCTCCACTTTCGTAGAATCCATACCATGCTTTCATGTCTTCAGGCGAGTCAAGGTATGGTCTCTACGCTCTAGGTGCAATATTGCCCCAGTTCGGAGGTGATTTGGGGTGGCATTTCTTCGCCGTCGTTTAATATACAATGTACATCATGGACTCCCTTGACGAGCATGTGGTATCCTTAGGTCCTTTAATAGGCGATACTTCCCGTTTTATGATAGGTCTGGTAGTGACTGCCTGTATAAGGTCAGTGTCCGTATCTTCATCGTGTGAGGCAATCCTATAGCACCCTGAGGACCAGCTAGGGACGACCATTCGTCGTCAATCGAACCCTCCAGGTGACCTTTGATAGTAACCTGTGCAGATCGATGGGATCAGATTCTTCAAGAACCTACAACCAACCTTAATAATCCCCAGTCTGCCTACACGACGTACTATTATTAATTAGCATATATACTGATTATCAGTCTGAAGAGGCACCGCTCGCTACTAGAGACTATGATATGTATGTTCACCAATTTGAAGAAAAAATCAGAGTTTTATTTTTACTTTTCAACAGTGTTAATTTGTTTTTATAAGTTTCATGTTTTCATTTTTTTTCCTGTAGTACCCTATAAACATATTCGTTAATGTAAACAAATCTGCTCATTTTATTCTGTTGAGAAATAAATAATTGCAAATTTCACGTGCATCGGAATTTTTCAGATTGTGTATTTTTTAAAGTGTAGATTTCAACCTGTTAGTTTGAGAATAAGTTTCGTCTAATGATCACATCAAATTATTCATAGTTGATTGTAATTGTTTTTTAAAAAATATGCTTTATCCTGTTTAAGCATTCAACGGTAGTAACGAAACAGGAATTCCGGTTTTAGTTCAGGTTTTCATCATACTGTTCAACTGTCATCTTACAATTATTTATAACAGCACTTGCATTCACTTAATATCTTTAATTGAGACGATAAAATTCGAAATAGTAAATGTTTTGTCTTGTTGAAAAGTAAACGTATTTGTTGACATTTGGAAGCTAGAGAGATTTAGCTTACTAAATAATTTATGTTACTAATACATCTTCTGAATTTCATTTTTATAATTCATGATTTCAAAAGAGGAGAGCTAACACAATGACATACTTAAATTTGTATCGAATTTAAACGACAAGAAAATAACCTATAAATAGTTATTCAAATAAGCATGTAATACCATTTTGTTTACAAGGTAATAATAATAAATGTATGTAATATCGATTTATAGATAATTCAAAATGGATAATGAAACATTTTTCTACATTTGTGTGCTTTCTACTTCATTGATAAATTATAATTCGTGTAAAAATAAAGTATGCTTTTAATTACTTAGACTTTGATTTTAACTTTATGCTGATAAATTCTTGAGTTTTTTGGAAGCACTAATGAAAACTTAATTTTAAAAATGGTCGGGTTGTTAGTTGAGCACTTGATCATAAAGGGTGTCCCAGAATTAACGCAAGATTTGATTTAAATAGAAAACACAGTATTTTTGTTGTTATTATTTCATATAATTATAAAGTAAATAGGATAGGGTTATTTATGGAATAACACATCGGGCAAATGGCCTCCACGACTTTGCTGGCACATACGCACTCTTTTGTCGAAATTTTCCATGACCATTAGGCATAAACGTGGTTGAATTTCGTTCATGCAGCGTTGAATTTCCACTTTTAATGCACGGGTGGATGTGGGCTTGTTGAAATACACATTTGACTTTAAATAACCCCATAAAAAGAAATCTAAAGCCCAATTCTGATCACCGAAACGAGCACGACCTGGAAATGTCTCAAGCAGTATTTGAATTGTTTCATGGGCTATATGGAATTTGGCACCATCTTGTTGAAACCACATATTGGTCACATCTATATCATCCAATTTTGGCACAAAGAACTGTATTATCATGTCGCGATATCGAGCACCAATAACAGTCACTGCTTCTTGAGCTGCCTCATTTTCAAAAACGTATGGTCCAATGATGCCTCCAGCCCAAAATCCACACCTAACAGTGACATGTTGTGGATGCATTTGTTTTTCGACAGTCACATGTGGGTTCTCCGAACCCCAAATGCGACAATATTGTCGATTAACAAAGCCATCAAGATGAAAATGTGCTTCATCGCTTAGGATAATTTTGCTCAAAAAATCAGCATCCACTTTGATGTTCAATAATCCATTCAACGACCTCTCTTCGCTGTGTATGGTCACTAGGGTTCACTTGTTGTTAACTGAATTTCGTAAGCATGGAGACCCAGATCTTTGGTGAGTATACGCTGTAGAGAGGTTCCTGAAATTTGCAATTCTTGTCTACGATGCCGAATTGATGTTCCTGGATTTTCAACAATACTTTCACGCACTGCTTCGATATTGACATTTGAACGGCTTGTTGTTGGACGACCAGTGTGTTTAGTGTCTCCAACTGATCCAGTCTCCCTAAATTTTTCAATTGATCTCTTCTCAGTTGATAAATTCAAAACACTATTCCGACCATATTTTGTATGCAATTTTAAAACTGCGGCCGCCAAACTTTCATTATTTTTGAGATAATGTTCAAGAATAAAGACACGTTGTTCTATCGTGTAACGCTCCTTTTTTACTAACCCTAAACTGTCATCTGTCAAATCGTTTTTTTTGGGGGGGTTGCCAGCACTTAACTGCACAAATAGCGGCAATCTCAAATCTTGCGTTAATTCTGGGAAACCCTTTATCAAATGGAAACATACAATGAATTTAAGGTACATTAATGTATTCATAAATAATAATTTGTAATAGTATTCATGACAAATGAAGATATAAATGATAATTGTAACAACTTATAGATAACGAATTCACATATATTGTTTTATTTTAAAATAAACTAGATAAAGATAAATCATATAATTTATTATTGAGAAAATGTAACTCATCAAAAAGTAATGGGAGACTGTATTATTTAAACTTTCACAATCTAAATTCTCTAGGAAACAATATTATATTTCTTGTAATTTAACCCGTATGAACTTCGTTTAGTGGTATATATTACATCTTCCACCTACCGCTTTTATTAGTTGTATTTTTATTGTAAGGACTCATATATGTTAGCTATTAAAAAATAAAAAAATGCTTTATTCGAGCTTCATGTTCAGAGAAATTTTTTAATGGCTTAAAA